>CM055964.1:20362500-20785000 GCA_029531755.1 Holothuria leucospilota | reverse complement strand
AAATTTAATTTATGATAAGGTTTACCAAACACCATATAATTTGTTTTGTCAACATTTAAAGATAATTTATTTGCTGTAAACCAGTCATAGAAATTATTGAGCTCATTGCATATGGTTTCTTCTAATCTTCTGGGATTGTCCCCAGAAAAGAAAATATTTGTATCATCTGCAAATAATACCAGGGAAGAAGTAGCAGACGCATTATGGATATCATTTACATATAGAATAAATAACAGTGGGCCAAGGGTTGAACCCTGAGGTACTCTACATTTAATATCTAAGAGGTCAGAGCTTTTACCATTGAAAATAGTAAATTGTTTCCTGTTTAGAATGTAACTACGAAACCAAGATAAGCTTGTGCCCCTAATCCCGTAATGAGAGAGCTTCGAAATCAAAGTATCGTGATCTATGGTGTCAAATGCCTTTGACAGATCTAAGAATATACCGACAGTGGTGAGGTTTTTGCCCAAAGCCTCATAAATTTTATCTACTGCATTAACAAGGGCCATTTCCGTTGATATACCTGTACGGAAACCATAATGACCATCAAACAAAATATTATGCTTATCTAAAAAGGACAATAATCTGTTGTAAACAATGCGTTCTAGTATTTTAGATAAACTCGGCAACACTGAAGTTGGACGATAATTGGATAGCGTCTCGGATCACCTTTCTTAAAAACCGGGACAACTTTTGCAAGTTTCATTCCAGTAGGAAACACACCATTGGATAGAGAAATATTGAAAATATGGGCTAAGGGAGCTGTAAGTAAATGTATAACATTTCTTATAATAGATGGTTTGAAATTGTCAAAGCCGGTAGCCTTATTCGATTTGAGACACTGAAAAGCAACCAGGAGAATTTCATCTGGTGTGACTGGGAACAAGAATAGAGAGTAGGGATTATCGGTACCCATGAAATCATTTGCACGAGAGTGAGACTGAATATTATCAGCAAGCAATGGCCCAATTTTCACAAAATATTCATTAAAGGCATTTGCTATTGTTGAAGGACCACGTATAACACTGTCGCCATCAGTAAAGGAATCGGGCACACGTGATACATTATTTTTCCCCCGATTTAACAAGTTATTTATAACTGACCAGGTATCTTTAGGGTCATGTTGCAATTCGTTAAATTTACAAGAAAAGTGGTTTTTCTTTGCCACACGTATAACATGATTTAATTTATTTCTGTACATGCAATACCGTGATTTATTGAAGTCCAAAGGGAGCTTCAAAGAGATTCTGAAGAGCTTATTTTTATGTTTTATAGATGTCCAGGACCAGAAAACAAGTTAATTCTTTCAATCATATTGAGGACGCTTCATGCCAATGGAAACGTCTCATTTCTGTTACACCATGTATACTTCAGGATATGTATATGCAAGAAACAAGACTATTTGAAAATAATCCAGCAAGAGTAGAAGTTTTATTTGAATTATTATCATTTTTTTACCCATACGGTGTCCAGGCATTCGTCGTTACTGTTGGGGAATTCCAGATCAACGTCGAGGAATGTAATCTCTATCACCTTGTCTGATGGTGCTATTATAAACCACTGGCAAGATAAGTTGCTTGGACACATCGATGGGTATCCCTCTGAAATAATCTGACCAGATGGTGACGTTAAGGTTGTTCCACATGCTGAGGATGCAGTATGAGAAAGAGAGTACAGTACGATATAGAATAATATATAAATAATGAATGTTTATGATTGCAGTAGTATGAATAAATTCATGAGTTGAAAGACTGAACGTTATATTCAACGAGGCGAAGCCGAGTTGAATATGTCTCAAGTGAAACCGTTTCACCCCACAATCAAATTCACGGCCGACTCCTCTAGAGTCAGTGTCCCACTTCCTGGACACAACAGTGACCATAGAAAATGGTTCACTCAAAACTGACTTGTTCAACAAACCGTACGGACAAGCATAACTACCTACTACCTAGCAGTTGCCATCCCCCGCACTGCACCAAAAATATTCCATACAGTCAAGCACTCCACATCAAACGTATCTGTTCCTCTGAAACAGACTTTGAAACTCTCACCAACGAACTGTCTAGCCACCTCCGTAACAAACAGTACCTTAGGGGTTCTATTGAAAATGCCGTCAAAAAGGCAAGGGGTACCCCGCGTTCTGAAACACTGACATATAAAACCCGTCAGCCCAATTCTAATAGAGTGCCTTTGTTAACTGAGTACCATCCCGGTCTACCAGCACTCGTCAAATTCATCCGAAAACATTTGCCCATTCTTCAAAGCACGGTTCGTCTAAAGTCTATCTTTCCCTATCCCCCCGTTGTTGCCTTCTCGCGTCCCCCCCCCCCCAATCTACGGGACATTTTGGTTCTGGCAAAATTCCAGGACAAAGCCTCAGGCGAGGCTAACAACGAGAATTTTGGTTGTTCACCTTGCCCGGCCAAATGTAAAATGTGCGCTCTGGTTGATTCCACCAAACAATTTCAGAGTTACCAAACTGCACGCACTTTCCAAATTAGACAATCAATTAACTGTCTCTCCAAAAATGTCACTTATTTCATCTATTGCAATCTGTATGGAACGCAGTACGTAGGGGAATCTAAAAACTCACTAAAGCCCAATTTTTCCCTAAAATCGGAGAGCGTAGCTCGATCTTCGTCAAGTGTGAATGGGGTATTTGGATGAGAATGACACAGCACAGGTCAGCAATTAAAACCAAAAAGGTTGAACAACCTCTAACTAACCATTTCAATTTACCACGTCATTTGACAGACAATTTACGAGTCATTTCCATTGAACAAAACAGTTCATGGAACAACAGAAGCCTAAAACAAAAGGAACATTTCTTGATAGGTATGCTACAGAAAATGACGCCTTCTGGCCTGAATATCCGAAGCGACCTACCAGCATTGTGAAGGGATTACACTCCAGGCCTAAGTAATCCGTTTGGACCCAAGCCTTTTTCAATAGGCTTATACAAATTACTTCTCTCAATGCTCTCAAAAATGATAGTCCTAATTGACTTATCAGCAGGGCTCTTTGTCCTCACAATTTAAAACCTGTAAGTTTCGTACGCTCCTTGTCACTCTTGTGATCAAGCACTAAAGAAGAGCTAGTATTGCTCGAAAGCTTTGCAAAAAATGTTTTATGGCTGTTTTACTTGCCCCCCAGGATCGACGCCCCTGCTTTTTGTAACTTTCAAAATGCATGTAAAAAGTGTTCATGAGCAGAATTTGTTTGAGCAGGATGGTATGCTGAAGGCAGGTTTGTGCGTTCAAGTTTTGTGTTGCATGCCCATTAGTTTGGTACTTTGCCCGTCTTGTGTTGTTGTGTATGCTGTAGCTCTGTTTACGTGTAGGAATATATAAGAAATAAGTATTATTACTTTATGTGTCTTCCAAGATGATTATCTACGTCTGTTATTCATACATGTATTTTTCCTGCCAAGTAACTACAACCAAACAAACAATAAAGATAAAGCAAGCAATTCCTGATTGCTAAATGCAGGGATGTGTATTCAATTGCATGTGAGAGGCTTTTGCACCGTGGCTGTGGTACAAAACAAGTGACATATTCAGATTCTGGAATTACATGAAGTTACATTGTTTAGAAAATGTTGTTCAGCTAGTGTAAACGTTTAAAATGGTCCACCTTGTTTGCTATTCTCAGTTGATTATTTTTGAGTTGCCTTACTCACCTTGGCAAAGTTTCCCATGATAGCTTCGCTTTCTTGCGAGTGCGCGGTAGTCTAGCAATACTCCCACACCTTTTGTGTGTAGAGTTCTTTAACTTGATTGCTTTTATTTAGTTCACAAATATCATAGACTAGTTTGAATATTAAAAATATAGGAAGTCCAGGTTTGTAGAAAATGCTTTGTGAATCATATTAAGCATTTATTAAAAACAGACACATGACAGTAGGGTGGGAAAGTGATAGTTAAAGTATATTTAGGTTCAGACCGCGAACTTGAGATTTGGGACGTCCAGCGGACAGGGACAACGGTGCTTAGAGGACTGTGAGCTGGCATGCATGTTCTAGCAGGCGAGTATGGGGGTAGGGCTTTGGGAGCGTTCCGCTTAGGGCTGAAAAATAGTTGCTGCATTCTGTTATAGGTCGCTGTACTCGGTGTTTGTGAAAATGTAAAGTCCTGCCCCTAGTTAAAAAGTCACGTCTCGGGTTCAAAAATCCCACATATGCGGGTCTTAATTAAGAATTACAGAAACTGCGAGATATAACTTTCTGTTGTTACTTGGAATCACAAGTAAGAGATGACTCTTCAACAAGTAGCGAAGGATTGCCTTTGGATTAAGAAACTACTTAGCTGAAGGTACCCAGACAGTTGTTTGGAACAGAGGATGACTACCAGCTAGCTTCGTTGGGAAAGTTTAAACCATTGGATGAGAAGGATTTTGGCCCTTTACATCTCAGATTATCAAATTTAAGGACAAAGACAGACTCTCTAAAGCTATTTAATTAGCACCGACCCCTCACAATATTTCAGTTGGGATTTTCTAATCCCATTGGAGAAATTGGGTTATCAACGAAATTGCTGTAGTAAACGTTGAAATTTCCTCTCGCGTTTTCAATTAATATGTAAAATTTAAACTGTCCGGAATATCAAGTGACGTATTGGAAGAACAAACCAAGACAATCGTGGCAATAGGCCCAATTGCTAGACATAGACTTGAAGTGAATGCTGATGATCTTTAATGTTTGGTAGAGCGAATTGAAAACGTATTGAAATGGATTCAGGAAACACCAGATTGATGCTGTGTCTAATACTTGTAAAGAATGACTCCTCAAGTGAGGAACGTTAATTGTTTCTGAGCTTCTGTGTGATTCATTCTGCATTTTGCCCATGTCACCAGTCAAAGCTTCATGCTGATACTTTCAAAATGCCACTTACATGGAAGGGAACTATATTGTGTTACCCAAGGAACTCCCACTGGTAGAACTTCCTATTTCATAGGAAAAGGGGTATAGCTTAGTCGTCTTTTATGTATTAAAGCAAACCACGTGACTCGGAATCCAATAGGCTAAATATGCTAATTTGTTTTACCTATAGTGTGTCCCTGTCGGAGTATTAATTCAAGGAGAGGAGACACAAGCAGATACTTTTAAGCCGGTTTCATACTCTACCATATATCGCCGCAATGTAACCGAACTACATATGGCATCGACATATTCACGTATGGTTCATTTATAATGTCCTCCTGTGAAACACATCAGGTATACGCAGAAGTCAGTTGTTTTCCATTTAAAGTAAAATTATGAAATGATGATGTAAGAGCAGGCCTTTATATAGACCGTTTTCTATTTACAGTTTTCGCCCTTACACCAAAAAAATCTTGAGACTTGACTTCCTTACTTTAATAAACTCTTGCTTACAATGACGCTCTGTTCAAGTTACAACAATATTTTCCTACATTTGGTTGGGAATAAAGGCAGTCCGACTTCTTAAATTATGAAAAAGTTACTAAAACTTAGCAAAGAAACTATCACCGATTTCTGACAAAGCTAACCCATTGAATAGCATTTAGTGCGTGTAAGCGATCTTACTCCCCGAAAAGCCTGCATGGCATTTAACTTGCTTCCATTAGCATAATACTGCTAAAAATGTCAAAAATCTTACTTGTATATTAGCACAGAATGATTACAATCTGGATTTTGGGTTGCCACTTACGCATGTATGTCACTATGGGCCTTATTCCACGTTCGTTTACAATCAGTTCGACATCAAGAAACTTCCTGCAAAGATACACTTTTTATTTCAGCTATAAAAAAGACTCTTTAGCAGTTTGGTGAGCCCATACATCTCCCTTCTCCTTTGAGAGTATTTATTACAGTGTAGTCAGAATCTGGATTCTGGCTACCACGCAAGACATCAATATCCCAACTTCCCATGAATACAAGTTGAAGATAATTACGACAAATTTAGCTAAAATGTAACAACTTGTGGGGGAATATAACACGATGATATGAGTACTAATCCTGTAATGCAGACCCACAACTATCTTTGTGAACTCCTTGGACCTGGATAAAGTCTATGCTTCATAAGGTTCGCGTACACATATAAGCAGTTCCAACATATTATAATGACTCTTTCATAACGTCCCCAGATATTGCATTAATAGTATGACCTTGAAAGTAGATGCACTCTTGTTTTTTTTTTTTTTTTTATTGTAAAACAGTTTTAATTACTATCCCAAAGTAATATGTTCAAATCTTGCGGTATACTGGCAGACCCTCATTGTATGTAAAGTTAATTTTATTGTTTATTCATGGTGTATTTTTAGTCATTTACCTTAAACTAATGCGTTTTAACGACGGAAATCTTTTGAGAGTGTTGGAAGAAGTCGGTTAGATGGCGCAGATACAACCAAATGCTCAATAGGGAAGTTTTGATTTTACTAGCTTGGATGAGATCTATTTTCATGGGGATTAGATTTACCTGTTTTTCAAACGCAATCATTTGAAACCGTCTGCTAAAAAACGAAGAATTTTAATCGCTTGACAGCAAATAAAGTCGACATTTTATCAAATTGCAAACAGTGTGTGAGTTACTTCAGACAGCCAATTTACCCGTGCATGCGTCGCTTACACCAAAGGTCAAAGGTTTAAATGCAGTGGACTAGCTAGTTGCTCCAGGGAGGTCTAATATCACCTCCCTGGTTGTTCTAAAGGACACTGCGCTACGCACCGCACTGCTTTAGTACATGATCTAACAAGTGTTTGTCGGCGTCCTCCAGAACGTGATTGCGTTAGTTGACTTTTGAACGCGCGAAACCTCCCTATATCGTGTGCTATACCCCATCTGATGAGCTGTCCCTGATACTGCACAGCCAGAAAATGCGTCTCCGATGCTTTCTGAAGATAATAACGTGCTTCATTCTATATGCTCACAATTCTGCAAATTACCTTACCCGGAGCTTGGGAGGGGGGCTAAGCGTTCGGCACCCCTCAGTCATTTCCTGTAGGCACAGATCGAAGTGAAGTTTTCCCAACCCCACTTCCACTTTCACCACTGCGTTTGGAGACGATGTTTGAGCCGCAGTACGAAGTCTGTGTAGTTTTTTTTTTTTTATTGAAAGATGATAAGTAGGTGCATCTGATTGTGTTTAACATAAAGATTTTCTGGGCGGAGAAGGGACTCCAGTGCCTTCGACATTTTTCGGATTCCGATAAATGATCGTTACTGAGGTTTCAAAACTGCAGACCGTTCTTATCGACTAATAATGCATTATTATGTATACACTTTCTTTGATTATTTATCCTTAATTGCCATATATGGAAATTGCATTAAACAGTGTATAACTTCAAAACTTTCCGTGGGGAAAGACTCTCATGTTTATTCATGATACAAGTGTGAGATAGAAATTTCCCTGTAAAATGGTCAATATTTGATGGATTTTAAAGAAAATTGCGGCTATTTTCTGGATTTTTAATGCTTTTTACATCAAATATCCAACTATGTTATTTTCATGTCACACAACCTTTAAAATACGCGTTGCATACATATCATAAATTCATCGTCGTCCATTATATCAGTTAAAACAAGTTTCATTTTCAAAATGGATTTTTTACCTCTATCTGGACAGCTCTCTTTGCATAACTTCTTGTCCAACCTTTGACGAAATTATAACCAAATACAACATTCTAAACTGCTATTCCACAGGAAAAGGACCGACTCCTTATAGCATGTGCGACAAGTAGTCAGGGATTTTTGCCAAAAGTGACATTCTCGCGGGCATGGGCAGACTCCCTGTCGCACGTGGGACAAGTAGTCGGGGATTATTAGCAAAAGTGGCATTTTCTCGGGTATTCTCGGCTTGAATCCCAAAGAAAATAGACATATTTCATGAAAATGATGAATAAACATGGAATTTAGAAATCCATTTTGAAATTGTAACTTGTTTTAAATAACCATAGCAATTGCTTCACGAACTCGATGAAGGTTTGCCACTCTTCAATTTAGGCCTACACAAGGAGTAAGTTTGACTTATACTTCCCGGTAAATACTGTTACCATTAACAGATCGGTTTGCGCGTCTGCCACTCCAACGAAGTTTGAATATCACCACGCGACTTTCATGCCGCGTCGTAGAAATCTAAAGCGCAATAGTTCCAGGGCGCGGACGTCAGCTCGACGACGTGAACTGTGGGTTAAAACGCCGCCTCGCCCTGCCCACGTCGTGTAATCTAAAGCTCCCTATTGATTTAATACAAGACCTAGCTTCCGCGTGTGCTGCTTGTCCTCCAAAACTCGGTTGCCTTAGTTGACTTTTGCACGCGTGAAACCTCCCTATAATAAGCAGAGAAATCCTAAGCTTTGGCTGGAAGGAGCGTGTTAGTGGAAAGTCGTCGTCGTCGTCTGGTACGCTATTCCTCCGTTTGTCGGCACTGTGCATTACCACTTGCGCATTGCTCTCAACATCTTTCTATCACTTGGCAGTTCTGCCAAAGAGTCGACTTGCCGGCAAATATTCAATCAAGCGTCAGGTTATTTGCCGATGACTGTATCCTGTATCGTGAAATAAAAAACATAGAGGACACAAAAATTCTTCAACATGATGTTGACAATTTGTGTCAGTGGGAATCAATCTGGCAGATGGGGTTTAATAAATCTAAGTGTTTTACTATGAGAGTCTCCCATAAAGCAAATCCAAATCCTTATTTTTACCAAATGGGTAATCATACTTTAGAGCAGGTTAACCACCACCCTTACCTAGGAGTTGAACTCTCTTCTAGTATGAACTGGAAAAGACATATTAACCAAATTGTATCCAAAGCAAACCGGACATTAGGCCTATTGAGGCGAAACCTCTCGCACTGTGATAAAGATACTAAGACTGCAGCGTACTTTGCTCTTGTTCGACCCGTTCTCGATTATTGTAGTACGGTATGGGACCCCTATACCCAATCCGAAAAGAATTCTATAGAAAATGTCCAGAGGCGTGCTGCCAGATTCATCTTTAACAACTACAGTCGCCAATCAAGTGTTTCTGAGATGATTAAAGATCTTAAATGGGACAGCCTTGAAACTCGACGATTTAGGGCTCGTCTTGTTGTTATGTATAAAGAAACGCATGGATTACTTCCAAGTAATGTAAGTAATCATCTCATTGACCCTTCAAATCTTAATCGACGGACTACCCGTCGTACTAGTGGAAGGTATCTATACCATTATCCCTCCACTAACAAGCTTTGCTATCAGAAATCTCTCTATCCAAGAACTATCCCTAGCTGGAACCTATTACCGGAACAGGCTCGCTGTGTCCCATCAGTGGACAGCTTTAAAAACCAGCTCTTAGCCCTTGATCAAAATCGTTATAGCTAGTTATTCTATTCATCCGACTCCCTTAGCCCTAGTTCAACAGCACGGGATAGCCTTGTCTGGCGTTTGTGCTGCATTTGAAAGAAGAAAGAAGAAGAACCAAGCTGTATATCCGGTCTAATGGTTTTTGAGATCGTTGTTGACTCTACTGCACCAAGTTGTTATCGGTCTCCCTCTTGATCTTCTGGTAGGGGGTAGCGATTCTTGTAGAGCTTGCCTGGCTGGTGATTCAGCTGGCAGTCTTATGAGATAACCGACCCATTTCATTCTTCTCATCGTGATGTTCTCGCTCCATCGTTTGGCTCCTGTTTGTGCGTACCAGATATCGTTACTCAAGGTATATGGCCAACTGATCTTAGCATTCCTCTCAATAGACTTCGTTGTAATACATCGATTGCGTGTTCCTGGGTTTTAGTTAAACTCCAACTTCGCTGTTATACAGGAAAATACTGGAGGTATAAGCATCTAGTAGCGTGATTCTGGTGTTCAATTCAATCTTCTTGCTAGTTACGATTTAGCGATATTGTGTGTAGGAGGCCATTGGAAAGACGCGCGTCAAATTATACGCGCAGAAGGGTCACGTGCCGCGGGAATATAGTTAGTATGGGCGCTGTGATATTTTTATGCACCCAGATTGTGCGTACGAGAACGGAACGTTGTTTTTCTTTAGAGTATGGGAACATTGTGCATGCTGTTGCAAATGAACGATGGTACAGCCTGACGATAGAGCTGACTAGAGAAACAAGGTGCCAATAGAGTCAAGTGCTTGTGATACAAAAGCTTTCTCTCTGCTAACTGCAAATTACCTACCAGAAGCATATGAAGAAGTTTGCAGCCCATACAGCTTGTACATAAAACTATAGTTACGATATACATCCGAATTTGTGTTTGGTTAAGCGCAGGTCACACTAGAGCGATTTCGGATAGGATTACGGTCCGATTTTTGTGAGTTTTAAAAAAACCGAAACGAACACAGTTAAACTTAAAAAGAAACAGGAACTGTACTTTATTATGAAAATCTCGTGTCCTGAGTTTTAAACTTTTAAAACTTCTTCGTATATCCGTTTAATTTAACGATGGGTCTGTCATAACGTGGAGTCGTGGATAAATGAAATCTACATATTATTTAGCTCGTTAGTACTACCAGTGCACTGTCATTAAATTAAGCGTAATATCAATTAAGAAGGGTATTGATGACTTGCAAGTTCAGGGACAGTTTAAAGAATTAAGGGTTCTGAAGTTCTCAAAATGGGACAGGACACCCCAAAAACAGATCACAAAAATCACAAGCTGTTTTAAAGTGATATTACGTGTATCGAAAAACGAAAAACAAGGTCTAATGTCTTCTTTGTTTGTCAATACACTAACTATGCTTTTCATGGATGAAGTTGTTTTATTAGATAGAGAAAGTGATAGTGTAAATGGTAAACTATAAAAGAAACGGTGCAAAAACAGTGAAACTTTGCAGGCTATTTTGAAAAAAAAGTTCTCATAACAACTATTTTATACCACGCCTATCAGAGTGATATGATTGTTCAATGGGTCACGCAGCTGCATGTAGCAAAGGACTATACATTTAGGCTAGTGAGCTTATATTGCCGCAATTATTCATGCATTAGCTGGGAATAGCGTGACTTTGAAGGTTGTATACTGTACAGTACACTTGAGTTTTTGAAAAAGAAAAAGAAAACGTATTTTCATCATAATACCCTTGTCAGTAGATTTCATCCCCTTAACAAAACTTTATCTTTATTGTTCGGATGGACAGCTTTAACGTTATCCCAATACTTTAGACAAGACAGTATTATGAATTTCCCTTTTTAGACAGGTAATATCACTTTAATTAAGGATAGCCACTAATGACCACGTATTCATAAATATGGCAAAAGCACACTTCTAAAAGTTTTCCTCCACTGCAGGAAAACGTTTTTTTCAACACTGCTTAAGTGATTTAGCAGAAAAAGTTTATGGATTGTCTCAAAAAAGGAGTGGCAGAGGGGGGCGGACTGGGACAGAGAAATCACTCCTTGGATTATGACTGTGAAATCTATTTTTCACAAACATCAATGACTGTAAAATTCCGTAAATTGGCAGATTGGGTGGTTCAAATCTGAACCAATATACCTTTTAGGGCATTGATGGCCTCTAATCTACAAGCAAACTGTTGCTTTTGTTTGACGCAGTGAACGCCTGGCTTCCGTGAAGGATGAATTTCACCATATTTTGGAGTGCCCCTTCTTTTCTAATGAGTAAGTTTTTGAAAAAAAAAATATTTTAGAACTAGGGCAAGTGCCATCAAATTGGAATTGCTTTTCAGTCTAGAAATAAAGTCATCGTTAGAAATTTGAGTAATTTCTTTTGGAAAATTATGGAAAAGTTTCGTTAGTTTAGAACATTGTATTTGTTTATTTTCTTTCCAAAGTCTGGTGCCAGTATTTTAGTCACTCGACAGCTAATTACGTTATTTTATTAATTTTTTCCTTTTCCCTTTCATTCCTATATTTTTTGTTGTGCTATATTTGTTGACATGTATGTATATGTATGTATTCAGTTCTGATACCTCTTCGGAGGACAAAAAGGAATAAATTGAACTTGAACTTGACCCTCCCTTCGCTGTGATTTGCGAAATTCCGCAACAGCGCCTCCAACTAATAATGTCTACTTGTTATGCATAGTGATCTCCACATTTGGGAAATGGCGTCATAGGCAGTTATGAGGGCCCCAGTTGCTTTCACCTTGTGCACAGTCAAGAAATATTCCATCTTTATCTCCTTCTCGAGACTTTCTTAAACTCAGACAGTCTTGGACAAGACTCGTTGGAACACCCCTGCACCCCCGCTTCCCCGTACAATGTTGGAGAAAATAATGTCAATTGGAGATGCACCGCTTTCGTTTGGACACAACATTGTACTGGGGGACGGGGTTTTCGTAAATCGTGCACAACATTGTACTGGGGGACGAGGGTTTCGTAAATCGTGCACGACATCATATTGTACATGGTACAACGGTGGGAGGTGTTCCAACAATTTTGTCCAAGATTGTAGTCCGCAGCCCAACAATAATTGCTTTGCAACCTAGATTTGGAAACCATGCTTTTGTACTCGACAAAAGTCCTGGAACCTGTTGTGGGTCCGTCAGCTACTGTGATATGTCTATACGAATCGAAGGAACATTACAGTGCTAACTAAATAAGGAACTTATGGTGTAAATTTTATATAATTGATTTACATGAAGCTGCACGGTTTAATTTGTGCTAAGCGCGTTTAGTGAGCGCCTTATGTAATCGATAAAGTTAGAGGTTTGATCGGTTTTTAACCTTAACTTTGACTATAATTGCTGGTGTGTTTTGGAGAGAGTTATGAGCACCGAAGGGTATCATAACGCAAGGAAGTCTGTATGCATGGATTAGAGAAGGCATCGAATTCACAGGATCTTAAATGTTCCATTAGGCAAATTACTTGGGGAGTTTGATTTGTTCAGAACTGATGAAATGTTTCAGTGTTTAAATACAACACGTTGAAAACGAGTTTTTTCATGTTCTTAAATGTATAATTAGTCCATCGTTTGGCAATGATACACTGAAAAACTGAAGTGCTAAAATGGTAGCGCCTAACGGGTGCTGATGTTGAATGTGCTGATGTTGAATCAGCACCTGAAGTGCTGTTTTAGCACTTCTGTGGTGCTAATGCACAGCACCTCATGGGTACTAGTAGTTTATTGGAAATAATGGAATACCGTATTCTGGTTTAGTGGGCGGGGCTAATTTATCTAGAAAACTTTCTCTAAAACGATTCCAGATTCGACAATAAATGTATTTGCGTCTTTCATTTTGTTAGGAATTAAGAACTACTAATTTCACCCTGCTTGGAAATGTTACAGTCGATTAAATGGTATCGATTACCGGTATAGCATTTATTTTGTAAACAATTATTAATCGTATAAGAATGGCAAAACAGATTTTAAATAATTTCTACTAACCTATTTATTATAAATATCGATGTAATGCCCCAGTGTGAAAAATTGTTCAAAATCATTTCCAAACGGTTATGGTTTATTCCATGATGTGGATTTTGTATGTTCTACACCAATTAAATAATTATAAACAATGTTTGCAAACCAAATTCATCAACACATGAATAAAAATGTGTCAGCACCTTTGAGGTGCTGGAAAAACAGCATCTACCTAGGTGCTAATTTAGCACCACAAGTGCAGTCCCTCATAGGGCTTTTGGAAAGTGATATAAAATAGCTTCTCTGTAAGTGCCGTTTTTAGCACTTTAGTTTTTTTCAGTATTCACTTTAAAAGTGCATGGAAGATGCAGTACCGACCGCCCCAACCCCAACCGAATACTTGGAAGAATGAATCGTTTGCACACATTCCTTACATTTATCATATCGGGACAAAGTTTCAAACCAATTTCAAAGCCCCAAACCAATGGGGGGAGGGGGACGAAGCTCTAACACGTTTAAACACATCTCACCCCCTGAAAAAATATTTTGCCAATCCTGGAAGGCATTCAACTCCCTTTAGTACCTTGTCTGGCTACTGACCTAGTCCCGCCTCCCTCACTTAGTTCCTTGGTAAAAACAATCGTGTAAGGCGGGAGTCTAGGAAGGTGGTCCACAGACAAAAATGTTGTTTTCAGGGCAGAAAATATAGTTTTTATGGCAAAATCGTGTCATACGTTTTGCCAGTAACGTGAATTACGGAGAAGATCACTGTCTGCTCCCTTTTGAAATGTCTTCCAATACGCCTGTATGATTGATTTGAGTACCAATCTGAACAGTATAAATCTTGATAGAAATTAAAATATTTGTCTTACCTTCTGCTGCTATTTTTGGTCCTGCAAGAATTGAATTCACGAAAAGTACGTAAGCGAAACTTTTAAACAGATCCATATGTGCTCATTTATCATAACAAGATAGTGAATAAAAATGTTTCATAAATTAGCTTTGCCTTTGCGAAGCCACTTTAACTGCTTTCTTGGCGCTACAAGGGTATTGCCTTAATGGAAATAGACAACATACTGACATACGTACAAGGGAAGTAAACATCGGCGGAAAGACATCGATTGAAATGGTTATGACTCATGTAAGGAGAAAAATAGGCTCCATGGCTTTTTGACTGGTAAATTACCGGTATCACAATGATTTCAAAACTTTTCTTGGTTATACAGAACAGTAATCAAGTATATATAAAAGGGTAGTGGCTCAAAACTTTAAGGAAAATAAACATTTTATTAACCGTTTACCATTATTACCAATATCAGAAAGCTAAACAAGTTTCTGGTCACTGGTTTTAAATAGTATGGTTGAAACTAACGTGTTGTATTTAATATTCAAGTTAGGTTGTAGAAGTGACTTGCTTGACACCGTCGTAACTATATTACGACTATGTTTTGTCAAGTTCAGGCTCGGGTCCAGAGGGGGGCTTTTCCGACTCCAGCCCCTACTTTTTGTAACGGTTCCAAAGTTGGACTACAAAGTTAATGTGTATGTGATGCATGCGGCAAGTTGTACAGTCTTTTATTTCTCAAGGGCAACTACGAGAATAGCTAAAGCAAAATAGTAAACTACTTTATTTTGATTCCCAAACACATGTAAAACATTTCACCTAGTATTCTCTTCTATTCACTAAATGTGGAAACACTGAGCACTTCTTTACTCACAGTTCACAGTTGTAATATTCACACAATGTAAGGCATACCGTGCAGTTGGGCCAGCAAGTCATGTTCCCAATGCATGGGGAGGGGTGAAAAGAAGGAAACACAACAACCCAGGCTGTAAGACAACACATAATCTAAAAAAAAATAACTGCCTTTCAGGAATCAAAATTCCTGATTGGCCGGTCTCTTTCTTCCTCTTTTTAAAGGGAAAATGTAGTTCCCCAATTTGAAATAGAGTACCCCGTCATCCTAATTCATGAATGGCTACTATCAATCATGTCACAATTATTTTTGTTACTGACTTGTTAAATTCATGCGGAATAATTCCTTGGTTTTCCTTTAATATTCAACGTTTTTATACAGGAAAAAGATACTTGTGAGCAAAATAAGAGGAGATTTGTAAGATTTGGCAAGAATTTTGAAAATAAACTATAATGGGCGACTGCTTTCTCCGATTAATCATTGTTGACTTAACCCTCTTACGGGAGACCTGCTACTTTCATAACCAGTTTACCCTGAAACAAGGCCATTGTTGAGACATACCTTGCTGTTAGGTTTGCTTTTGACAATTCCCAAGCACTAGGCAATATTTTTAGTCAAACGACTGTCAATTCAACTCAGAGAGTTGCTACTTGACAAGTAACTCCAGGGCCGTCGCGACCGGGGGGTGTGGGGGGTGTCTCACCCCCCCAAAGTTCGTCAGAGCGACGATAGTCGGAAAATCTGAAATGCCAGTTGGAATTTCTGATATCTCAGTCTAGCACATTTTTCCGACTGAGCCTATGTCAACTTTGTATATATTTTCCAACTAGACCAAGTTAGAATAATACCAAACGTTATTTCCTCACATAAAATCAAATCAAAGGTGTCCTTTTTTCGCAAATTCTTCTCAAACTCTCAAAATTGTCGCGCGCTCCGCGCGCTTCAAACCTTACCTCAGTGTTGTTCTTATTATCAATATCTTCCGATAGCAACTTTCGAAGAAGCACAACAGCAGAAGTTGAAAGCTATTTACAAATTACCAGGTAAAAGACTGGCCTTTTGAGTGGCATGTTGGTTTGTTGTGCAATTGAAAGTATCTCGATGCAGATTCTGAATGCAGGTTTTATTATGGAAATCTTATTTAATGAAAATTTGGGCGCGCTTCGCGCGCATGCGTCACGATTTACAATCAATCTCATGAACATTATTAAGGTAATTATACCAGACACAGTTCTATATGAGCTAGGGCGCTTTAGCCCCCCCCCCAAATTTTTCCGAGCCCCACAAAATTGCGCAAAATTTTATATAGACTAATATTGGTGAAGACATAGATATACTCAGAAAATATTTCAAACGTCTATTTATCAGGCCCGTAGCCAGTAAGTTCTGTAACGATTCTTTCTATAACTTCAAAAAATTTTTGCGCGCTACGCGCGCTTTCATCTATAGTTCTATCTAGTGGTACTGCCCCCGTTTCAAACATATTGGATTTATTCAACGTTTCCACAAATATTGTTCTTCCGTGTAGGCGTGATTCTAGAGAAACTCGAAAATGCGTCGTTGCGAAGTTCTTTCCTCTTTTTCCTAACTTTTGGAAGATTCTTTCTTCAGCCTCGCCATCGTGGCAAACATATGTTGTAAGAAAAAGATCTTTCAGTTTCGTAGGAGATCCTTAATGGGGAAGATGAAGAATGTAATCCCCGACGACGACCATGCAGTCACCCGAACAAATTTCTTGGTTTTGGCCAGATTCTTCAATAAAAGCCCAAACTGTTTCAACTTTCCTTAATGAAAGTTCAATATAACCCCAAATTTTTCGGCGCCCTTCGCGCGCCTTATATTTTGAGTTCGGCAACCCATTGCATCTGTCAGGACTTAGAGTAGCTGGCGCCCAGTCAGGGCGCTCCCCCCCCCCCATGTCGGCAAATCAAAGCACCACCGCTGGCTGAGCCTGCGTGCAGGTTTTTCATTTTGGCATTGAAGTATACCCCCATATTTCGGCGCGCTTCGCGCGCAATCCTCACAATCCACGTATCACTTATGAACATTATAAGCACAACGTACCAGTGAACTTTTATAGCATAAACTAGGTGTACATTCTGAAAACGCGCTTGTTAGTCCTTAACCCCTTTTGCTATACCTGTCTGGGAGGTCTAGTATCATTTTTCTGCACCTATACTCTCCCTCCCGCCCATTCCCCATTGCTGGAAGCTGTTCGTCTGGATTTTCGTTCAAAATTAGTAAAAATACGATAGATGTAAAGTGCTTGGCGTCATACTCTGTATTATTATTTAGATGCCAGGTAATAAGCATTATGTCATTGCCCCATTTATGTAATTGATCCAGAGCTTCCAGGAGGCCTATAAAGGTAAATGCCAGCCTTAGATGCCAGAATAGAAGGCATTAAAGTAGTCAAGGGGGGAGGGGCTTCAGGAGGTTTGTTGACAACGTATTCTTCTCTTAGACAACATACTTTCTACTTTCACCTAACCAAATCTTAGTATTCACTAAATTATGGACATTTTCCAGCCATATATGATCAGCCTATCCCAAGATAGCACCATTTTGCATCTAAGCAACCTAACCTTAACAAAAATTTCTCAAAGGGGAGGGGGACACCCCATCCCCTTAGGCCCGTCCCCCAGGACGGCACCTTTATGAAGTGACAAAGGAAGGATCCTCACTGCTGTATCATACAAAAGTAACGCTCATAAAAAGAAAATGCAATTTACGGACCGCCACTCATTTGGAAAAAGAATCAAACCAGTCGGAAAAATTAGAATTCATTTAATTATGGACATTTCCTAGCCATATATGATCAGCTCCAAAAATATCCCAAAAATAGCTCCATTTTGCATCTAAGCAACCTTAAATTAACAAAAATTTCTCAAAGGGGAGGGGTCAACCCCTTAGACCGATCCCCACGACGGCACCTTTATGTAGTGACAAAGGTAGGATCCCCACTGCTGTATGTAAACGCAGGGAGCATAAAAAATGGTGCAATTTACGCGCCACCATTCAGTTGGAAAAAATATCCATCCAGTCGGAATTTGGGACCTTCACACCCCCCCAAACATATGACCCTAGCTACGGCCCTGAGTAACTCTCTGATAAACTTTAAACATTTTGCTCTCTTTGATTCGATTTTGAAGTGTCGTCTGCTTTAAACATTAGTCAGTCATTCAGCATTTCACTCAGTTTTGGCAATTTTCATTATAACTAAGGAATTTACTCGAAATTTTAAGTTGTGAGGAAATTTTGTACTGACGTTAACTGAAAAAAAATCATCGTGAATAGGTAAAATTACAGATTTCACAGATTTCTTCTTCTTCTTTCAATCGGGGGTATTCTCCATGAAGGCGAATTAAAGGATCTGTGGACATATACATGTCATACCCTGCATATTTGATGAAAAGAACATTGAAAAAGGTAAAAAAAGTCCCAATTCCCGTGCCATCAACATCCAATAAATATTAACCATTGTACAAAACAATTCAGTTTTTGCTATGACATCTTCAATGAACATGAGCTGCATTATGTAGATAATATTGATAATGTAAGCTATATGCAATAGCGTTTAGTGACCTGAATAGGAAATTTACAGTAAGGCATGATAAACATAACGGAGGCTAATCAAGACAAGAAAAAGTGCCTCGAAGTGTAAATAAAAGCTATAGTGAGGAAGATAAATAAGTAAGAAGCAACCGAAAAAAAAAACTCGGTAGTAAGTCTGAACAACAGCAATAGTCTTAAAACCGCTAAATGGGAAAAAGGTCATCGCCAAGTCTCCTGGTGGATTAAATCCACGTACTTAGCCTACCGTTTGGAGTGAGCACCATAGCGACCAAACAACGAAAATGTTCACCACTAGTAGAAATGTATTAACACATGTACTCTAGTGTTAAGCTTTATGACATACAAGTAGAAGTCTGTGTTACATACTTCTGACACTTTTACCAGTCAATTAAAGATGAAAGAGAAATGTATTCCCCTTTTACAGTGCTTTAAGATCAGAAGTGCAAGTGTACTCGAAGAAATCATGAAAAACTAGTCTGCGTGCATTGCACATATGTAGTTCTTTGAAAGAGAGGATCCGTAATTACACCATACATATGCTGCTGAAAGTATGTGCTTCATTTGCAATGTACATAAGGGTAAAAACAATGAAGCCAACGGAACATACTTCAGGGTTCTTCCGTTACCATTTATTTTACTTTTTTCTTACATCTGTCCATCTTAGTTGACCTGGATCCTGGAAGAAAACTTAAAATAAATAAGTTTTGAATATTTCTCATAAAGTTGGCACATTTATTAGGAGCAGTTGTAACAAAAATAGTTTTAATGATTATTTTCTCCATTATTATATCTCATTATCCAAATACTGTCGGCCTTTTTGTTTTTCTGACCATCTTGATTGACCTTGAACCTGACAGAAAAGCTCAAAAATTTAAGTTTTGAATGTTACTCATAAAGTCGGAACAGGTATCAGGGGAAAGTGTAAAAAAAATTATTTTTTATACTTATTTTCCCCCTCATTTATATGTTATCATTACAATATTGGCGGTCATTTTGTTTTTCGGCCATCTTGGTTGACTTCAGGGGCGTCAATCCGTATTCAAATGTGTGGGGGGGGGGGGGGGGCGGGGGACATACATGACTTGGCACAAACCAATCCCTTTGGTTTTGAAGAGGGGGTGTCTTCCTATATGCCCTTTCCTCCTCCCCCCCCCCTTATGATGACTGACGCCCTATTCTAATAAGAATTATCATTTCAAAGTTAACATGACTATCATAGCTGATGTGCCAGGTGAAATATACGGAGTCCACGGAATTACTTCAAGTTTCAAGTTTCAACAACTTTATTTCGGTCATTTACATACAGAAAAAAATACAAAATACAGAGATACAGGAGACAGACCGGGGAGTACCCACAGGAAGCTTGACAAAGCTTATAAGAGTGGATACCCCTACAACTTCAAGATGTTATTTTCATCGAAATAGCTGAAACCTCGCTTCGCAGCGTGGATCATTGTCGGAGATCATGGACCCGACCAGGCCCGTTGCTAGGGTGATATTTTTGGGGGTGTGAAGGTCCCAAATTCCGACCGGCTGGATGTTTTTTCCAACTGAGTGGAGGCGTGTAAAATTTGCACTTTGTTTATGCGCTCTGCGTTTTGTATACAGCAGTCGGGATCCTTCCTTTGTCACTACATAAAGGTGTCGTCCTGGGGAGGGGTCTAAGGGGAGGGGGCGTCCCTTCCCCTTTGAGAAATTTTTGTTAATTTAAGACTGCTTAGGTGCAAAAAGGTGCTATCCTTGGGATATTTTTAGAGCTGATCGTATATGGCTGGAAAATGTCCATAATTTAGTAAATTGAATTTTTCCGACTGGCTGGATATTTTTACTAACTGCAGTGGCGGCGCGTAAATTGCACCTTTTTTATGCGCCCTGCGTTTGTATACAGCAGTGGGGATCCTTCCTTTGTCACTATATAAATGTGTCATCCTAGAGGAGGGGTTTAAGGGGAGGAGCGTCCTCCTCCCCTACGCCCCCCTTTGAGAAATTTTTGTTAATTTAAGGTTGCTTAGATGCAAAAAGGTGCTATCTTTGGGATATTTTTGGAGCTGATCGTAGTATAGCAAAGGTGTGAAGTACTAGCAAGGGCGTTTTCAGAATGCTTTCTAGTCGTAAGTGTATTTACAATCACCATCTGTACCAATAATGGCTTCGGCGAAGCGCTGGGTAAAAATTTTTGAAAAATGTTTAACGGCAACAACGTACTTTCAACCTTCCACATCATGCTACAAATTAGACTGAATGCAGTGGCGTATCCACGATTTCTCTCAAGGGGTGGGGACATGCAGTATGTTGTGTGACCGCCGTCCTGAGGGAGGGGTCTATGGGGAGGGGTGTCTCCCTTCCCTTTGAAATTTTTTTAAAAATAAGATGTCCTTACATGCAATCTGATGACACATATGTTACCTTTTGAAGTAAAGTCTGAGTTAAAAAATTTACGCTTTTTTAGGAACTAAAAAATAGGCATCAGTGAGGGGACCCATTTGGTGTCCTTACATGCAATCTGGTGCCAAATATGTTCCCTTTTGAAGTAAATTTGAGTTAAAAAATTTACGTATATTTAGGAACTTAAAAAAATCGGAATCAGTGAGGGGGCATGGCCGAATGGCCCTCCCTTCTGCGTACGCCACTGATTGAATGATCCCATATTGATGCGAGGCCCCTTCAGATGTTTGGAGATGTATGTCTGTTTTCGGAAAGTGTTGTGATCAGAATAGTTCCATGTATAATTACCTTTCTAATGGTCATGAGAAGGAGTGCAAACCGTGTCGCATGCGCGCGAAGCGCGCCGAAATTTTGTCATTAAATAAGATTTCCCTGACGAAATCTGCATTCAGAATTTGCATCGAGACACTTAACAATTGTCCAACAATACTAAATGCCACTCAAAAAGCCAGTCAAATAGAGACACGACACTACTCTTTTACCCAAATCTGGGTTGGGGGTGGACATTTGATATTGCGTCCCCCACCCATCGATATGTGGGGGACTTGTCCCCCCGCCCCCCCCCCCAGGATTGACGTCCATGGTTCACTTGGATCGTAACAGAAAAGTTCAAACCAATAAGCCTTGAACTATGGACAATTATCAAAAGCAATTGTGTAAAAATATAATTTACGATTATTTTCCCCCTTATTTATATGCAATTATATGTTATTGGCGGTCATTTTGTTTTACGGCCATCTTGGTTGACCCGGATCCTGACAGAAAAGTTCAAAGAGATAAGTTTTGAATATATCTCATAAAATATGAACGCATATCAGGAGGAACTGTGTCCAAAATATTGTTAATGATTATTTTCTCTAATTTTATTTCTTATTGTAACACTAGATTACTACAATACTTGGCAGCCATTTTCCTTTATCCACCATCTTGATTGACCTGGATCCCGACAAAAGGACTAAAATAACTTTGGAATATTCCTCATAAAATATGAATAAATATTAAGAGCATTTGTGTAAAGAAGTATTTTTTATGAATATTTTCCTTATTTTTTTTATGTTATTATTACAATATTGGCGGCCATTTTGTTCGTATGCTATCTTGGCTGACTTGCACCTTGACAGAAAAGCTCATAAAAATAAGTTCTGAATATTGATCATAAAAATGAACAGACATTTTAAGAGCAGTTATGTCAAAAATATTTAATTTTTTTATTTAATGTAAAGTTTTGGTGGCCATTTTTAATTTCGTTGCTAGGGAAAACGCTCAATGCTGCTACCATGTCAGCAGGTGGGAAAGCCTTGTTTTAGGTCAAGAACTAAATCAATTAGCCTGACATAAAAAAGAAAAAACGTATCGTACATTCGGGTTCACCTCAAGTTTTGCCGGACTAAATATTTTGACTTCTGAAATATTTTGTTGCATCCAGATACATCTAAAACAACGACAAAACGTGACTTGTGAGAAAGTAATAAAAACGTAGAATGCACTATTTCTCAAAAAGTTATCTCAAACGGCGTCAACATACCTGGGCAGACCAGTGGCGTAGCCAGGTTTTTTGTCAGGGGGGGGGCAAGAGCACCAAGATTTCCCCCAATTAGTGATCTGCTTCCTAATAATCAGTGTTCTCCGCAGGTCCAAATTTTGTCCGGGTCCTTTCCTTTGACCTAGCTGATGTGACTGATCGCCGTCCTGGGGGAGGGGTCTAAGGGGAGGGGGTGTCCCCCTCCCCTTTGGAAAATTTTTGCTCATATAAGGTGGGCTAGATGCAAAATGGTGCCACATTTGATGCTAAATGTAAACTGAATACATCACCAAGAATTCCTATTTTATTAGGAAGCTTTTTTATCTTGCTTGTCTTCAGGTCATGGTGAATTTTTCTTGAGTCCTACTGGTAGATCAGAATCACAATGGGTGAAGTACAGTAATTAAGTGAACCCTGGTACACCTTTCCCTTCATCAGTTCACCATATTCACCACAATCAGTCCAAATTTTACGAGGACCTGCCCTTGTAGCAGAGTATAGCACTTGCCCACTGACCCATTCTAACAACTGCATATACCACAATGCTGCTGCTTTAATTATCAAGAAACATTGGAAGTATACAGTGAAAGGACAGAGTCCCTTGTCAGAGGTCCAGAGATCCCATGCTGTATAAAACAGATAGTAAAACATAACTAGTACAACTATAAGCGTGGTGTCATTATATCATCTCTGAAAACCTTAATAATGAGGACTGGTTGTGCCAGCGTGGCATAAACTTTTAAATAAGTAAAGTGTACTGGCTGAGAAATTTAAAATTTTACCAGATCATGCGCAAATTTCACCATATATTCACTTTCAAAATTTCCCCCAAGATTTTCCAGAGGGGGCAACTTGCCCCCCTGTCCCCCCCCCCCTGGCTACGCCACTGGGGCAGACGTCAAAGTATCTGCGGAGACGACGAAATATCCTAGAAGACGGCAAAATACCATGACCCTTATTACGTTCCATACTAGAATTGAGCATATCTAAGCGCCAGTTAGAAAAGGTAATCCTGACGGAGGGAATTGTTTACATTTGATCTTTTCACTTATAGCAGACTTTAAAGGGGAACAATAGTGGCCATTTGACCCTTTACATATGTGTAGTATACATATAAATACTACAGATAATCTTTACCTGGTGGACCTAACATGAAACCTTTATTAAGAATAATATATTTCAAATTTCCCTCGTGTGCTGGCATGTGCGCAGACATATTCGAAAGAAGACGACTAGATATCAGCTGATTGCTGACGTACAACACGCACCTCACGATTTTCAGAGCAAAATGTTGCCAGCTCAAATAAATTTAAATAGGCCTTCTTAATTTTTCTGAGTGGTGGTTCAAAATTTCAAAATTATGTATTTTAAATCATAAAAAATATAGAAAGTATAGCAAAAACTTCGGTGGGATTTTTATGCCCCACAGCTAAAAATACTAAATAGTTCTTGCCCATTTATTTTTCGTAGTATTGCAAGAGGATGCTATCAAGGAATACTCTCTTTCAGTGGTTCCATTTTCCGAGGCCATGGTATCACGCTGAAGGGTTGTGTTCATGCGGTGTTTGGATAGTTCATCATAAATATTTCTATACGTAAATGATGATCATCTGTTTTAAACTCTTATGTTACCATAAGAACACTAAGAGATTCAACTCTTCGGTAGTAGTCATGAAAACTCAAGGAAACTCTGATCCACTGAGGGAATTTTTGTCTAACTTATGGAAACACTATTCCCCTAAAACACTATACGTGTTCGCTAGGGCCTGGCTTTCGTTCGAGACGAAAGTCTTGTGATATTTTCTGATTTAATGCATATAATGAGGATTTTGCGTAGACACTGTGAAGTATGATATCGATTATTGCATATTTGGTGGAGTACTGGCCGCATTCTTTCAGCAACACCTTGAAATGTCAGTCGAGAGTTGTATTTGAGTCTACCAGAAGCAAGCGTAACCATTCTCCGGGATGTGTTCCCATCATGGCTGCCTCGAGCTTTTGGTAACAGGCACAGAATTTCTTTTTGGTTGCGTAAGCTTCAATCAGACGCATTTTGTCTGGTAAGAGACTTCTGTGTATTGTTTGAATATTTTACTTTGAATTTTACAACTTTTATTGGCAGATTGGCTGTTGAGAGTTTAGAAAAATCTAAAACGTTTTGACAAGTATGATCGAATCCCTTCGGACTACGGCGATGCAGTGCAGTGGCCAGTACCATGCATGTGTGTGATATGCCATATAGAGTCAATATGGATTTCGAGCTGCACTTATAAGTGTAGGGTGAAGGATTTTCTCGAACTTTTTAACTGGTTAAAAATCGTACGTATCAAGTTAGAAGAAGGCTGTATGATGATATTAGATAGTAATGCACAGATTTCTGGATTTTAATGGCAAATTTGACCGCTGCATTTTTTGAAAATTAAAGATAGTGTTGACGTTACCGTGAATACTGTAGGTGTGTGCTTACAAACTACACAAGCAGTTGTTGTAAAACCCTCGGCGAGGTGCAGGTGTGACATCACAGTTCCGTTGCATTGTGGGTAATATCACAATATCATGACTGCCTACGCAGTGGCATTTAGTGAGTTTCAAAATTTTTTTGAAAAATTCGTGTTAAATAAGATATTGAGTTATATTAGTTGTTAATGGTATCACAATGCTTGGAAAAATGTGTTCTAAATGTTGTACTTGCTTAGAAAGCTGTACAATTGTTTCCTTTTAATCATTGATAAATGCACCCAAGGTATCATGGGAACTGAGAGTATAAACAATAGCGCTGACGTCACTGCTCTATTTTTTTATACTCCCAGTTCCCATCATTCCTTAAGTGCATTTAGCAACGTCAAAGTCTGCTGTCCTTCGACGGATAAGTGGAAAGACCAAACGTAAAAGTTCACTCCAGTCAGGGTTACCCCCAATATCCGCCAGCCAGTATCAAATCATAATGATAAGGAAGGTTTCTCACCTCAGGTATAAGGCGAGTTGCTCTCCTCTGAACTTTCTCTAAAAGAAACTTGTCCTTATCATAAATGGGACTCCAAGCCTGAACAGTATAGTCAAGATGGGGTCTAACCAACTGCTTATACAAATTTAGTACAATTTCTTTACTAAAAGTATTGGAAATTCCTCTTGATTAATTCTTGATTAATCCGAGCACCCTATTAGCCCTAGCAGCAGTAGCTGCACACTGCCTAGATGGCTTTAAATCGCCTGTGATAACAACACCCAGATCTTTCTCAAAGGTCACATCACTCAAAATACTACCATTCTTAATCCGCACTAAGTCTTGAACATAACGTTATGTATGGCACGCCAAAAGGCTCACAACATATGATGGTGTACTGAAAATACACGTACATGTACTAAAATTACACGTTCATGTACCAAAAATACACGATGATGTACTAACTTCATACGATCATGATGTAAATTTACACCATCATATACTAAATATATATGTTCATCATGTTAAATGTTACGATGTATATGTAAAACCACACGTTGTACATATAAAAACACACGTTGTACATGTAAAAACTTACGATCATCGTGTTATTATTGTCCTCCCCGCATGCCATACTGAGTGAGCCTTTCGGCGTTCACGAAGTCCGCCGAAAGGCTCACCGATATACGTTCATCATCTAAACGCATGCGATGTACTAAAAATACACGTTCATGTACTAACTGCTTACGATCATGTACTGAATGCATACGTCCATGTACTGAATGCATACGTTCATGTACTGAAAAGTCAGAACTCACGATCAGCATACAAAATACACAATATCACAACTACGTGATAGGTGTGCATGTGGGAACATTTCTGTGAAAAGTAATTTCAGTTTATGCAAATTTCCTGAAAACACAGAATAGCAACAACGGGGATAGCACCTCTTACAACAGTCCGGTAATGCCGTCTCGATAAGCTCCTCGGACGGCCGGACACATCCAGTGCTGACACTTAAATACAGTGCACGTACACATTAAAACACCTGAGACGTATCTCGCGCGCCAATAGCATATGATGCATGGCATTATTTTGATTCCCTGACTGTGATGTGAAAGTCAAATTCAGAATAGCAAGATCTGCTCAAGAGTGCTCTGATCAAAATGGGCGGGATCATTGATTCCCTAGGGTTGACAAACACACAGGAAGTTTGAGCTCACCGTTCATGAGAGTAGTTGGATCCTTTTTTCCTTACACCAAGTTCTGCCCTCCTGCGTTTTACTGTCGAATTGCTTATTTTTAGCAATTCTGCGATTTCCTTGTTTGAAAACCCCATCTCTACATATTTTATTAATCTGCCTTCTTCCGTCTTCCATTGCGTAATACTGATGATGCCATGTATGCACGCGCATTATTAACGGTCTATACTAGCGTGGCCTACCCAACAAGTGCAGAAAACTGAAAAGTACTTACCCCGGTGATGATTCCACTAACACATTGGATTCAGTCAACTGGATGACCGATCATAAACACGTGAGTTACACATGTACATCGTATAAATTGACAATGCACTTAGTACATGAACGTATGCATTCAGTACATGAACGTATACATTCAGTACATGGTCGTATGCATTCAGTACATGAACGTATGCATTCAGTACATGAACGTATGCATTCAGTACATGATCGTAAGCAGTTAGTACATGAACGTGTATTTTTAGTACATCGCATGCGTTTAGATGATGAACGTATGTCGGTGAGCCTTTCGGCGGACTTCGTGAACGCCGAAAGGCTCACTCAGTATGGCATGCGGGGAGGACAATAATAACATGATGATCGTAAGTTTTTACATGTACAACGTGTGTTTTTATATGTACAACGTGTGGTTTTACATATACATCGTAACATTTAACATGATGAACATATATATTTAGTACATGATGGTGTAAATTTACATCATGATCGTATGAAGTTAGTACATCATCGTGTATTTTTGGTACATGAACGTGTAATTTTAGTACATGTACGTGTATTTTTAGTACATCATCATATGTGGTGAGCCTTTTGGCGTGCCATAGTTATGTTCCAAACCAGTGGGTGCCGTACCAGCGCTTTGGGATTTTTCCCAAATTCTTGGGAATTGGACAAACGATCATGCCAAGTGATCTATTATATTCAAGAGCATTCTCCCATTCAAAGACTTCTTTGCATTTCTCACTTCATGGGGCCAGTTCTAAATTCTGCATCCCCTATTTGTCACTCTTTGGCTTTTTTTTTTTTTGGTTTTTGTTTTTGTTTTTGCTTTTGTTTTTTGTTTTTTTTTTTTTGCAAAGTTCCATACGGGAGAAAATAACACCCAATATTCATTGACGCGGCTTACTTTATAGTTATACCGTAGCCTAGGTCTTTGTATGGTACAGAACGCAGTTTGATGATTCTTTGGACCTTGGCAACTTTTGGCGCATGATCTTGGGAGTTTTCAAAAAGACCTTTTGCATCGTTTACTGTACTACTGATGTACTGTGAGTGCTGTGTCGCAATTACACAATATGTAGTGTGTGCCGATCGAGGTTGCTTTGAGAGCAGAACAATGACGAAGACAAAATCCTCGTGTCCACGGACCAGCCACGAAGGTAAAGTAGATCGGGAGTCGTTTAAAACCCAGTGAATGTCAGGAACATCGATCAAGGCCCTGACCACCCTCTAGATGGTTTACGGTCGTTTCACTCCACTACCAGTTCGCCCCCAACAGGCAGTTCGTCCCCATGTGTTGACCAGTTCGCCCCTAAAGACCTACCAGTTCGCCCTGTAGCTTCCACTTTGCAACCTTTTCACCAATTGTACCTTCTGCAGAACTTAAATTTCCTTTTAAATGTCCAGAATAACAACAAACCACTTAAAATGAAATGTATTTGCAAGAAAATACAGTTGTTCTATTTTATACAGGATTAACAAAAAAATCTGTGCAACACTCCACATCAGAATTTTTGCATAGGCAATGAGGTACTTCAGAAACTACCAAACTTTGAAGAGGTATATCTTGAGAACGGTGAAAGATATTGAAATAATTTCAACTGATTTTTCATTTCCAAGTAAATACAGATCATTTTGATGGCATATCACTATAACTTCAAGTATTTCAAATTGAATTGGATGCACTCTAAACAGACTATAGAATCACAATTTGATCATTTTTTTTAATAGTAACCTTACTTGGACTACCGGTCGATGGATTTAATGTTGCAGGGGATAGGGTGAGTGTAGGTGGGGAAAGATGGGTCATGGCAGGGGTTGCACGGTGCTTTGTAAGAATTTATCCATTAAAGTTTGCCTACAGAAAGCAACAATAAAACAAGCAGCAATAAATAAATAAATTCATTCCAACCCGGAACGGTCAATTTTAGATTCAAAATTGTCCCCTAAAAACATCGTTTTTGGTGATATTGATTATTCCCGAACAAGCTTTGTGCTTGAACAACCTGTGAACGACTGTGCAAAGTTTCGAGCACAAATATGAAAATATCTAGTAGAAAAAGAGAGTTAGGGCCAAAAGTAAGTAGTAAAATTAGTTCCAGCGATTCCAAATAACCATCGATCAGCACAAATTTTTACAGGTAAAATTTGCATTACACGTTCCGCACCAAATTTCAGGTCCGTACTTTTTAAGACGGCCGAGAAAACGCAACAGAAAGGCAAAAAGCTCAAAAAGCCTCTCCATTCCCATTGGTTCGATCGCATTACTTCGACTTGTCGAAGAAAAAACGAACAAACAACTTAGCTAAAGGTAGAAAACTTCCATTACATAAAAAGGCCAGAAATTCCATCTTTTTATATACCACGTAACCACACCGCAATGCAAAAATTTCAGTCATGCGCATAACCAGGAAGATTACTTGGGTTCGAGCAGCGTAATTTTTTCACAGTACGAATGGTGGAAATTTCAATGTTTTTACTTTAATCCTAACCTGAGCATCATTTTTCATTTTTCATGATTTCAATTAAAATTTCCGAAAATCGCCCCATTCGTCCCGTGAAAAAATTCCGCGTTCAGGGGAACTTCCTTTCCAGCGAACTCCCTTTTCCCTTAAACAACCCCCGTCCTCTCCTCTTTGCACCCACCTGTCAAATGCTATGCTCGTAGGAAAGTCTATGGGGTTCTCACCAGAAGAATAATTTACTTCAACAGTCCCTAAGTTAAAAGAATAAATGAGAAGATAAACAAAATGTTTAATAGGCATATCTACGATGGGTGATAAGCTTCCAGCAGAAATTAACTTTCTCAATAAACAAAAGGACCAGGCACCGAAATGCAAACAGTCGTCCGCGAAATGATGGAAGGTACTTATCCAAATCCTCATCAAGATAGAACCCACTTTCCAGTCTAAAAAAAATGCGTGTATTGGATGAGAGTTCAAGGTTCGGAGAACTACTCTTTTCTGGCACTTCCTTGTCACTTGAGCAACGTCCTAGCCTATACACCTTATTTTACCTTACATTTTTCTGAAAATTCATAAACTACCCTTGCTGAAAGTCGGTTAAAGGGGTACTGACATCCCAAATACGGGCCAGCAGTGTTCCTCTATATAAGCGTAGCCTCTTATACGAGTTCCTTAAACATTTGGCTGCCTAGGCGCTCTACGCATGTACACTGTGTGTCAGATTTTGCATCGCACATACAAAAAAAAACCGGTCACAAAACTTGCAGGCGCGGATCACACGGGGGGGGGGGTACTGAGGGCCTCCTTTTTTCGCAGACCAAAAAAGGTGGAATGTAAGCGTATCAAGCTGTACCTTACAAAAGTAAAATAACACTTTATTTTGTTCAGAAATTTCCTATAGTCTGGTAATTTAAGATTATAGGTATAGACTACAACTAGTCGGCTTGCCGGCACTTTACAGACAGACAGGCTATATTCCGGCTCGCTTCTCGCCCACGTTTCAATGTATTCGTGGCAACATTTTATTATTACTACCACAACAATTCTGGGCGCGGTTCGCGGTTCATTGTGTTTCTTTCGGACATTGGTTTCATATTAATTTCATAAATAGTAACCCTCTGATCAAGTGGCATACCAAGACATGTATAGGTTACAGGTTTTGCAATTAGTAAAGGTCGAGAATTTCATTCCCACAGCTCGTCCCCCTTGGGGCGTACTGTCGAATATAGATAAAACTTTGAAATTTGCATATTACTGACAAATATTATTGTTTGGTCATTTTGGCTTGAAACAAATGCCATTTTCTTCCGAATTTCAACATTAAAATAGAAATGACAATGTCATATATTTTATTTTCTAGACTTAAAACTAAGAAATGATTAAATTAGGCAAAGAATCTCCAAACGAGAGAACATTCTTCACTATGTAAAATAAGAAAGTTGTGGCGAAAAATGGGGGATGGAGCCGGAAATGCCCCTCCCACTTGAGCTCCGATCCTGGTCTATGGAGAAAGCAGCTGATGCTCACTGTCTCGTAAGGTATTTTTGGATTGGCCGATGGTATTGTATTGCATCGATTGTATCCTTTGTAAAGCTTAGGGATCAGGGTTAGCGTTAGCCAGTCATAAAACTTCTTCTTAGACAGTGCTCATCTGCCCGGAGAAAGGCCTGTTCGTAGAACATCCAATGTGCACCCCAATATGTTGGGAAATAAAATTTACAACCTAGAATCATGCTTAAGGACATGTTTGCCGAAATGCATTGTTTCTGAAAACAGAAAGTAAAACATGGATCGATTGAGTCTCGTTTACTTCATCGATCAATAAGAAATTTTTAGCAGATGGAATTATCATGAGGAAAAGGGGAAAAGAGAGTGGACAGACCAATCGACAGGCACGACTCTGTAAAAGTAGGACGTTTTTAGCTCAGCTGAAAGCTTTCAGCTGAGCTATATTGCTGTCGTGCACGGCAAAACTTCTACGTCACGGCAAACGTCTGTCACCATAACATTTGCGTTTTTTGCCTGACATTTCGCTGTTTTTCATTAGATTTGGCTGAAACTTGGTAGAGATGTTAGCGACAGTAATATCTGTATGCCGCGGCTCTTTTTGATTAATTTAACCGCTATTTGACCTCGGGAGGGGGCTTTGTTTGAAAACGTAAAATTCCCTACTTGTCTTTCAGTTTTGCACCTATCTTGATAATATGTTTCATACAGATAGTTCAATTTGTGCTGAACAAAAGTTAAAGTTTTTTTCGTTTCTGCAATCATTTAAGGCATGAAAACAGCACTTTTTGAAACAAATTCTGGCGAAGTCCCCATCTTCGGGAATATTCTGTGCAAAATAATGAGATTCAGATCATACCATCACTAATTAGGTGATTTGTCGTGAAGGATTTATATTATCCCAGTTTAGATACCATAATAGTAGTTGTAAGAGAAGTGCATGAGGGAGGAGCACGTCAATATTTACTTTTTTAGTAAGTTGTACAATAGTAGAAACTGTCATGTTGTTTGATGTGCATGTTTTTCCCCATTATGTGACTCGGTTTAGCCCCCCCCCCCCCCAAGGTTCATGAGACATGTTGGTTCGTTGTATCATAGCATAGGTATATTTCTGGCAAATAATATTTTCTATGAGATATTGTGATTGCCAGGAAAGATGCGGTAAATTTAATGTTGTCATAAAATTATGAAAAATGTATTGAAGGCTTTTTCTCTACCTTTAGGCATAAATTACAACGATATTTAAGGACACATAACTAAAAACTCTCCCTGTGTAAAAGGTATATTTTACTTGGAACTATGACGTAAACTTGGTGGTACTACTTCCACTTCATATGGTTCAATGGTTACAAGCATGGGTACAAGGAGCGAAATTTGTTGTTCTCTTTTTCAGCGGTTTTTTGTATATGATTACGTATATGATTTTAATGATTTTCTTAAGCTCAATGTCAGACTTACTCATATCTAATGAACTTTGTTTCGAAGGAATTTTTTTCGTACTAATAAATTGTGACCAGCTTTATACATGAAATGTGGAAGTGTGCTGGTGTTATCGAAGTTCATGTTATGATCACGCTCCACTCACGCCTTCAACTCAGGTAGCAACACACTTGTTCACTATTGTTGAAAGCAAGCGATTACGTAATAGGTGTGCAAATTATGTAAATCAGTTAAGTTTAGCGTGGGTACGCCACATCGATAGTGCGTTGGGTATATACCATTTGATTACGGGGTTTCACATCAATACGACAATTACTACAATTATCGATTTTTGAATAACGTACTTGGGATACCCCACTATGTCAGACTATGTTTGCTCAGGTCTTTGCTTTCCAAACCAGGGATATGACATGAATACGGGATATACTGTACAGCCTATTATGGAGGCGTTACGTGAGCATTTGGCGCTGATCTCATTTAGGCGTTTTAATAATAGACTAGCTAAACTGGTTGGATGGTTACGCCTACTCGAAAAGAAATACCGGACGTTTGAAAGTTGTGCAAGTTCTTGAGAATAAGTGGCTTTGTGCGAAACAGTGGTATAAGCTAGGCCTATACACATTTTTGTGTTGAGGCAGAAACAAGTATTCAACTTAGCCTGATGTCTGAATATAGTTTTAGGAGTTTGGCTTAAAGTTTAAAGAGAAGTATATGCAGTCGCCTCAAGTTTCAAGTTATTTGTAAACATTATCTAAGTCTTTCAAATCTCCTTGTATCTCCTTTACAAACATTTTTCTTAACATTTCTGGACAAAAAATATTTAGTATGAAAGGTAAACAAATGACTTATCCTACCTCAATAGCAAATTAGTTTATATTGTCACATGAAGGAAAGAAGCTACTCGTGAAGTGGGATGCCGGCGCGGGGTACATAGCTACTTAATGTTAAGGTGGATGTTGTCAAGGAAATGTCGCAAGGGAAAGAGGAACCCACCCCCTTTCTTTTAAACAAAGAACATAGCACGTTGATTGATAATACAACGCTTCATTCGGTTTAAGATTGACGGTTGTGCTAACATTCCAAAACCAAGTTTCGGTTTGAAAATGAAAACGTGCTGTTTGAAGGTGTGTGCCATATGTTAGTCTCAGAGGCAGGAATTGTGCAGCTTAGGCTTCTAGCCAAAGCGGGCCAAGGGGGCGAATCCCTCTTTGAATTTTTCCCCCCTAGCAAGTTTTCAAGTTTCCAATGGCTTAGTGGCATTTGTACACATTTGGCCCCCTTAAAAATTTGTTAGCCCCTGGAAGCCATTTCGTCCCCATTCAGTATGTACCTTGTCAGGCTACAAGCCTAGTGCAGTCACATGGGCGTCGACACTGCAGGAACTGCTTAGTCTTGTTCTCCGTTGCCGAAAGCCCCACCAAAGTTGTTAAGGGGAAGCCATGGGGGATGATATTTCAAAAGCCTTAGACTTAGTGTACGTGTGCATATTTTCCCAACGCTCTCTACGAACTGTAGTTACCCTCCGGCCTGTTGCGACACATTCACCGGTCTTTAAAGTGATCGACGATTTTTATACGACGATTTATACTTTTTGTCCCTGGACAAGTTCAGGAATATCTTTGGGGCAAAATATAAATAAGACTTTAACCATTTGTAAAATTTCTTTATCGGAAGCTACTATCTGAGTCCAATTATGGAAAACAAATGAGGTCTACAATGCAGCACACTCATAAACATTTATTATTTGTATACTAACATCTGTGCAGTATATAAAGTTAACTTTGTGTACCAGATTAGTCTTTCAGAGACTTCAGGAGTTCAGTACATATTTCATTGCATTTACATTTATCTCTTTGTTTTCTAACGTATGTATGAGTTACAGACCCAACAGAAATATTAACTGCAGACTTTTAGGTCAACAGGATAAGCTGAGCTAGCTTCGGCAACATTGTTGCCCTTGTTTAGATTAGTCACAGCGGCTATAACATTACTCACGAGGAAGTGCCAGTTGCCGAACACTAAACATACTTCGAACGTTGCCATAAAACCTGCGTTTTGAAGGATGTGTTTGGTGTATGTTGAGAATAAGAAATGAGGTCAAAGAGGTCGACAATGTAAAACTAAACAAAAAAAACTTGAGCGCAATTTATACGTTTATTTACTATGATTTCTTCCTCAATAAAACGTGTAAAGGTTCGACACAGAAGATCAACTTCGAAACTATATTTAACTTATGTACAAGCCGTTTTGTGTAGAACTTATTCTGTTTACATTAAAACTTCCCCAAGTTAAGTTTTTATCATATTACAAATAGGAGTTACTGACATAAGCAAATGTAGAGCCATGGAAAAACATGCTGTATTTACCAAGCAATCAGTTCTTTTATGACATTTGCCTATCTAAACGACAGGCTGACAGGTAGTTTGGCACGCAATCATTTGTGGATGATTACTTGCCTGCACCTTGACAAATGGATAAATCGAGGTCCCTCTTGATCAGGATGTTCGTGATACGTATAAGTGTCTAGTTTCTGCAAAACTGTTAGTCTATATATTCTACAAATAAAAAAGTTCTTATTAAGTATTTCTAAAAGTGGCAAAACAGAAGGGTGCACATTCCACAGAACTATACATGGGGGGCAGCCAGCGCTTCCTTGGTTGGGTAAGGGGTGGGTGTAACATAATGAATGTATTTTAGACGAGGATCCAAGGGGCACAGAGGGACACGTGTCCTCCTTTTTGCCGGCCAAAATGGTTAAATGTAAACGTTTCACGCTGTACCACACAAAAGTAAAATGACACTTCGTATTTGGTTCAGGAATTTCCTATTAGTATATCTTGTAGTTTAAGCCTATGGGCCTAGGCCTATAACTGAGAGTATGAAACGACTTTGCCAACACTTTACGGTGACAAAAGGCTATTTTCCGCGCTCTTCGAGAGCACCTTTTCCCTGCATTCGTGGTAGCCTTTCATTATTGCTACCAAAAAATGGGGGGGGGGGGGGAGGTTCGCGCGCTCTAGTTTCATGGCGTTTTCATACTGTCGTTCCACATACATAAATAGTAACCCCTGACCAATTGGAGTAGCTAGACATCTACAGGTAACATGTTTTTTTCTAGAAAGGGTGGGAATGCTACCCTCAGTCGCACACAGCTTGTCCCCTTCTTGGCGTACTAACGAATAGGCAAAACCTTGAAATTAGCATAGTGACAAATGTGATTGTTTGGTCATTTGGGCGTGACGATGAATGCAAATTTTAGTCCGAACCCTTTTACCTCAACATTAAAACTTGGAATAACAATGTCAATTATTTTATTTTCTACAATTGAAAACTAAGAAACGATTGACATAGCAAATGATCTATAATTTAGAGAACATTCGGCACTATGTAAACTTGGAAACAGATTCGTCACTGCACCGGCCAAAATCGGGTTTTGCCAATCCGTCAGTACGTCAAAAAGGGGACGATCTGTTTTCTTGTATTTGTCGAGCGGTAGCCTACAGTAGTCTACCAGGGAAGCCAACTCTCAGGACATACGTGTGGGCACGATGCAAGGCATGTTATTCGTGGGGTGGGGCAAGGTTGGAACAGGGGATCGTGGCCTCCGAGTCTCGAAATTTTCCAGCTACGTTCGGGGATCCTTAATGAAGTATGTAATCCCTGACGTGCCATCAGTCACCCCGACGGTGTACCTTTTTTTGCTCTCAAGGATGGCAGATCGAACCCAAAATCGAACCCAAAATTTTCGGCGCTTCGCGCCCTGTAGAGTTTCATGTTGCTCCAGTTTCTTCCATAGTTCCGTTCCATATTGCCTAAATGGTGCAAGCTCTCCCTTCCTAAGGTACCAAGTACCCTTTAGGTACAGCCTACACAGTTTTCTATAAAAGATTGGGAACTTCATCATATTCGCATGGTTGTTCCATGAATTTGTTGTATGGTATACTGCATAGGTGTAGAAAGCAGCGGAGCTGGGGGCTTTAGCCCCCCAGTAAAAATGTGGTGAGTCGGAGTATGTTCCCGCCCCCTCTGTCTGAGGAAAAAACCCTTATTTGTTCCCACTGTTAAAGACGTCAAAAATTTCCAGTATTTTTCCTCAACATTTGCAAAGTATTGCTCACCAAATTGCATCTAAGAGCCCCAAAATATCCAAAAATTTTCAAAAGGGGAGGAAGACACCCCCTTTAGACCCCTTCTCTAGGACGGCGGTCAGAAACAACGTTCAGCCCCCCCCCCCCCTACGTTTCCTACGTCTATGGAATACGGTAAGAGAATCGCGGTAGGACGTTTGGCTAAATAGCCCGGTTGGATGCAATACATGTTATCCTTGATAATGGTTATATATTAGATTCTTCCATCTGTGCTTACAAAATATAACGACCCCAAAACTACAACCATAAAATTTTTCTCGAGCTGTAGAGATTACTTGTTTTTTTATAGTTTGATTTCATTACCCGATAAAAAGAACCCCCAACCAGAGGCTTAACAAGGCACACGGAATGTAGCTTGAACAATTTTCTGCAAAGGTAGGAGATTCTCTATCTTCAATTACGTAGCTTTTCGTTGCATTTATCGATCGGCAGCCTGCAGTAATTACTCTGGAAATCTATTTGTAGGGAAGAAAGGTAGATACGATACAGTTCATGATATGTGACATATGGTTTATTTATTTTGGCTCTTAATGAGGACACGTTCTTCTAGGTATCCCTCAAAAAGTAGGATTTTCCCACAAGACACATTCATAAGCACTTAACTCGGTACAGCAAGTTTATAGTGTTTTATAGAGTAAGTTGTGCATAATATGTTATGGCAGCCATGCTGTTGATGTGTCCTTAAATCCAATCTAACTAACTAACGGCAGCCATGCTATGACGTCATACAGATATAAGGTCTTCATTGGTGAAATGTTGTATATATATATATATATATATATATATATATATGTATATATATATATGTATATATGTATATATATATATATATATATGTATATATATTTTGCTAACTTGGGATTAAGGGGAAATATTGTATGAAAAAAAAACCCCTAAAAAGGGAAATCGTCTACAAGGGGAAAAAATCAGGTCGACTTTGCGAAATCACCGCTTTTTATATAGGAATACGTAAACGGATGGTAACGTCCGTTTCACCACATGATTTACATGCTATTACTTCAATGTTGACCAAGTTACGTACCCGTATCTTTTAACACGTACGGATGGTGGGCCATTGAAAAAGCGTTGTTGTATATCTGGTTTCCAAAAGGGGAAATATTTTTTAATGTATTTTATTGTTTTTTCTTCGCCTTAACGAAACCGCGATATATCGATTTCCCCGTACAGTAGGAATTAGCGTTATATATATATATATATATATATATATATAAATATATACATATTTATATATATATATATATACAAAATGGAGTAGAAAATACCAAACTCAACTACGTTCAAGAAAAAAAAATGCACAAACACAGTGATGTTGGTTGGAAGCTTTCGGCTATCTTATCAGCCTTCTTCAGCCAACTGCATGACCAATAAAATTCTCTACACTTATAAAATGGGCTGAGCATAAAGAAAGAAAAGGTAAGACGAGTCAACTTCCTAAACAGAAAAGTAAAACACGCCAAGCAAACAACAATAAGAGGATAAGACAGTAAAATAGTCAAAGAAAGGATAAGCTTAAGAAAACAAATTCTTTTACGAGAATTAAATTCTTTTCTTTTATGGAGGCCTAAAGGATTAATTGTTCTTAACTGAGCCATCCAATAACCTTCCCGTTTGCATAAAATTGCTTCCGAATTGGAAAAAGAATGAATTTTTTTCTATGATAATGAACTTAATGTCTTTTAAAGAATGCGGAGTACTGGAGAAATGGATAGCTAGTTCGCAACGTTTTCTACCGTTAACCATATCAGACTTGTGGTTTCTAAACCGAACTTTAAATTCTGTGGAAGAACCAACATATTGCACATTGCATTTGACACAGGTGGCAAGGTATACAACATTACGACTATCGCAAGATACAGAGTCAACAATAGGATAAAACTTATTAGTACTAGAACTATGAAACTTAGTGGAAGGAAAAAGAAAATTAGCACAAAGGTCACAACTACGGAAACGTTAAGGTGCCGTCAAAATGTTAACATAAACGCTAATTAATTCAACAAAATGATGATTTTTGCACACATTATCTCACCATTTTGCAAAAAGATGATGAATTACTCATTTACCAAAACAACTCATCTCAACATTTTACAGAATAATGACGAATTTCCAAGTTATTGAATCTTATTAATTCAACATTTTGCAGAAAAATGGTGAATTGCGAAGTTATTGAATCTTATCAATTCAACATTTTGCAGAAAAATGATCAATTGTGCAGTTATCAGAAGTAATCAATTCACCATTTTACAGAGAAATGACGAATTACGAATATAGCGTAACTTAACAGTTCATCATTTAGCAGAAAAATGATAAATTGTGCAGTTATCAGAAGTAATCAATTCAACATTTTGCAGGAAAATGATAAATTGTCTAGTTATCAGAAATAATCAATTCAACATTTTGCCGAAAATTGACGAATTACGAAGTTATTGCATCTTATCAATTCAACATTTTTCAGAAAAATAATGAAATACGAACTTTATGTAACTTAACAATAAAGTATTTCGCCGAAAAATGATCAATTGCACAGTTGTCAAAACTAATCACTTTAACATTTTGCAGAAAAATGATAGATTTTGCATTTACCAGAATTTATCAATTCAACATTTTGCATCAAAAAATGATAAATTACTTATTTACCAGAGCTAATCAATTCAATATTTTGCAGAAAAATGACGAATTACGAACTTGTTTCAAACTATTATCTCCACATTTTGAGGAAATGTAATAAAATGCGTTTTCATGAAAACTAATCAATTAAACCTATTTTTATACTCAAAATTTCTCTGTGACTGTGTTTTAGCGGCAATCTGACCTCTTAACTTAAGGCGGCGGGGGGGGGGGGGAGGATAACACTTGCAGAGCGCCCCTAAAAATTCGAATTTGGTGTTGGTTCAATATGATAGTTTTATGCAGTCGCGTAGCCAGACCATTCGGTCCGGGGCAAATTAAAACAATCGTCCAGATTTCATGCTTTTCAAACCATTGTGTGGGTACCCCAGTGCTTTGGGTCCAGGTCACCACCCCGTGGGGGTCGGGCGAACCCCGAATCTCTGGAGTAGTAACAAGATTGTGGGCAGGAGAATGAAGCATTAATATTCAAATGACCTTATCATGATGCGAACTTAACAAGTGACGATGATCACAATTTAACCATCTTTTTATAACAACCTAATTGGACGCAATAACGATTGATTTGATGACACTGAGACTGGCTTGTTGGTGGGGAGGCGGAGGGAGATCCAGGAATTTTCTCAGAGAGGTCCATGGCCCTTCCTCAAAGGGACCTTCGAGACATTTTCCAAGCGGAGCGCCACCACCAGTTGGCGGGTAGCGTGTCAAGTAAAGGTCCCCGGTGGGGGTTCAGGGGACGAAGTCCCTGGAAACTCTGGGGTATTTACGAAGTTGTAGGCATTAAAACGATGCATTTTAGCTTCAACTTCAAATTACATAAGGTGGGCACTTAACATACCACAAAAATCACAATTTGACTTTTTCAATTATATTCGTACTCCGCAACAACCAACAGTTGTCCGGGATCTTTATTTGCAGAGAGCTTAAGGAAGGAGGGGAGAATAGATTATTTGGAGGGTTTCCCGGGGCTTTGGAACTTACAATAATTTTAAGAATGGGAGATGTAAAACTCCTAGTGGGTACGAGCGAAGCGCACTGAAAAATCGCATTTTTAGACTTTTTAGCTATATGAAAAGCTAAGAGAAGTATCCTCAAGGGGAGGGCTCTTGAATCCCCCCCCCCTTCGCTAAGCGCCTGTCTCATATTACGGTGTCGGAAATGGCACTCTCCTTGATTTATATACAAGTTGTATGTAAACAATTGGTAAATTTACACAGATAGGTGGTGATAAAAAGTTTGCTTTGAAAGTTTCTGGGGGATGGGGAACTTATCCCTGCTGCTCACAGCCATGGGGTTGGTGGTTTCGATGGTAATGGAAGAATTTGTACGAAGCCATGACAAGCTACATGTACTACAGGAAGTAACCCCACCCCCCCCCCAAAAAAAATCACGAATAAGAAAACAGCTTTGAGACAGCGTTGAGACTTTTAATTGTAGCCTACTGTTTTTCTTTAGTTTTAAATGCAGCATTGTTCATTACATAAAAAATTTCCTTCTCTCCCCAGGTGCTTGTAGAAGCAGAATATAGAAACCTATATGCTGCTCTATGGTTCTTTCTTTCATATTTCATTTTTGTCGCTGTCTGGGACAAGTCCTCTCAATTTTTTATTAGTGTGAAAAATGAGCACATGAGGCAGGGTCGATTTTGAAGGTTATAAAACGAGTGTATAATACTCAAACCATGAATGAAATGTTTTATGGGTAGTTTATACATGGACATGGCCAAGGGCATCGGCAGTTTAAGTGTCAGGGAAGTTATTTTCGTTGGAGGCTGCATCCTGGGAAGCTGTGGCCGGCGAAGCCTGTAACTGAAAGCTTCGAAGGCTCAAAGCCGAAAGCTGGGGACTAAGGGTCCTCCCCGAGTAATTTTTTGTTAAATTTGGGGGCTTTTGCGGTCATTCTGGACCATTTCTTGAGAAAATCCTGCAGATGAAATTACTGATCAGATAGTTTACAGTTTGGTGAGTGGTATCAATATTTTCAAGGAAACAATTTTAACTTACTTAATAAACCCCTCAGGGGCTACAATGCTACAAGTGTCCCTGAAAATGAAGGCTAAAAAAAGAAAGGCTAACATTAGACATATTTGGTATGTTCATCTTTCGACGTCACAAGTTTGCATATTAAACAAATGTTTTTCATGATACTAGTGTGAAATAGATATTACTCTGTAAAATAGTCAATATTTGATGGAATTCGATGAGAATTGCGGCTATTTGCTGGGTATTTAACAGTTTAATGCTCACATCAAACATCTAACTATGAAGTTTGCATGTCACCACACCTTTAAATACTTGGTTCAGGCTCGCTGGGTTTGAGGGTAAGCTCATATGCCCTAAAACACACGAGTTCCACCCATATCATGCCTTCCCAGTTGAGAAAAAGAGTAAAAAAATTATCTAATGCCCACAATTTGTTACTACTTCAGAGATTCAGGGTTCGCCCGGCCCCCACGGGGTGGTGACCTGGACCCAAAGCACTGGGGTACCCACACAATGGTTTGAAAAGCATGAAATCTGGACCGATTATTTTAATTTTGCCTCAGACCGAATGGTCTGGCTACGCGACTGCATAAAACTATCATATTGAACCAACACCAAATTCGAATTTATAGGGGCGCTCTGCAAGTGCTATCCTCCCCCCCCCCCCCGCCGCCTTAAGTTAAGAGGTCAGATTGCCGCTAAAACACAGTCACAGAGAAATTTTGGGTATGAAAACAGGTTGAATTGATTAGTTTTCATGAAAACGCATTTTATTATATTTCCTCAAAATGTGGAAATAATAGTTTTAAACAAGTTCGTAATTCGTCATTTTTCTGCAAAATATTGAATTGATTAGCTCTGGTAAATAAGTAATTTATCATTTTTTGATGCAAAATGTTGAATTGATAAATTCTGGTAAATGCAAAATCTATCATTTTTCTGCAAAATGTCAAAGTGATTAGTTTTGACAACTGTGCAATTGATCATTTTTCGGCGAAATACTTTATTGTCAAGTTACATAAAGTTCGTATTTCATTATTTTTCTGAAAAATGTTGAATTGATAAGATGCAATAACTTCGCAATTCGTCAATTTTCGGCAAAATGTTGAATTGATTATTTCTGATAACTAGACAATTTATCATTTTCCTGCAAAATGTTGAATTGATTACTTCTGATAACTGCACAATTTATCATTTTTCTGCTAAATGATGAATTGTTAAGTTACGCTGTATTCGTAATTCGTCATTTCTCTGTAAAATGGTGAATTGATTACTTCTGATAACTGCACAATTGATCATTTTTCTGCAAAATGTTGAATTGATAAGATTCAATAACTTCGCAATTCACCATTTTTCTGCAAAATGTTGAATTAATAAGATTCAATAACTTGGAAATTCGTCATTTTTCTGTAAAATGTTGAAATGACTTGGTTTGGTAAATGAGTAATTCATCACCTTTTTGCAAAATGGTGAGATAATGTGTGCAAAAATCATCATTTTGTTGAATTACTTAGCGTTTATGTTAACATTTTGACGGCACCTTAACGTTTCCGTACACAACGCCTTTTCGTGCATTTGTAGCAGCCTTGTACACATTTTGCAGAAAATTGTTGAAATCACGAAATCGTGGAAACAGACAAATCATCATTTTGAAGAAAACTGTTGAAGTTTCATAATCTTTCGAAGTAGGCAATTCATCATTTTCAGTTTTTTTTTTTTTTTTGAGATATTATGTTGTGATCTGAAAATTTTTCTGAAAAATGTCAACTTATATGGGAAAAGATTGTGTGACCTTGATGGCACTTTTAAGCTTCCGTAATTACTAAGCATTTATGGTTACATTTTGACGGCACCTTAAGTGTAACGTCTGAGCAATTTTCCGAATTTTGCCATTTTTGACGAGATGTTCTAACTAGGCCGAATTTTGCCATTCTGACAAGATGTTCGATTCCGTCAAAATGTTTCTTGAATTTTAACATTTTGACTAGTTCAGAGATCTCGTCAGAATGTCAGTTTGCCTAAATTTTGTCCTTTTTGAAAAGATGCTGAATAACGTCAAAATGACAAATTTCAGATTTTTGTCATTTTAACGAGTAGATTAAGTCGTCAATATGTCAATTTTAAGAAAAGTGTCATTTTGCCGAGATAGTTCTTTTTCTTTTGCATGACCCTTTTACGCTTCCGTAGAATAGTGTGAAAACACCGAAATTAAAGAAAACAGCCAAGGTTCAAAAATTTTACTTGTTTCCATCCCACAACATGAAAAATATGTCCGTCCACGACAAAACATGTGTCCGTCCATGACAAAAATGTGTCCATCCATGACAAACCATGCAGTTTTTAAGCTCTCAACATAAGAAGGGGATTTTCCAAAGTTTATGGTATGGCATAATGTAGCTAATCAGTAGCTTTCAGCTGGTAACCTTTGAATTTTCTCAATGCAAGTTGACCTTTGGGTGACCTTTGCTGTCCATCCATGACATCCGTCCATGACGCCTAGGAATGTTCTCCAAAGATTGCTTGAAACTAACTCATATCTGTTAAACAAGGAAACTAATGCAGCTTTTGTTGTGTATTTGTGAACTTACATAAGTTTAGATAAAAATCCGACGAGAATACCAGAAAGTGAAAAACCGTAAATTTATCCTGTCCGTCCATGACATCATGATGTTTTGTTGATTCTATTTTTAGTAACAAACCGTGACAACCAACTTTTGTAAGAAATTGGTAGAGTTGATGATAACCTTAAACATAAACCCATAACTTCATTGCAAATATCATCACATATTTTTGGTAGCCCTTTATCAAAAAAAAACGTCCGTCCCAGACAAACCGATCAGCTTCATATTCAAGAAGGAGGAGAGCAAGAGAGGGCTGGCAACATGCCAGACAAGGCCTGGAGTTTTCCAGGATCTGCCAGTTAGCTTCCTCATCCATAGGCGTAGGAAGCTGTTCTCGTCTTGAGGCCTGATCGTTGCTTGGGACCGCGCGTCTTAGGAAAGGGGTTTACCTCTCCCTATGGACATTTATAATATTTGAGGGATTCAGATTCAATATACTGCAACACATTAGGCAAAGTTTAAGGAAACTAACTGCAAATTTTCACCTTTATGTAGAGGAAGCAAATAAGGGACTCATTTTTGACTGGGGTTTAGCCCTAGACCCCCCCCCTTCCCACCGCTTCCGTAGCCTACGTCCCCGTCTTTTAACTCATTCCAGTCAATTAGTGTTGAAGGGAGCAGAAAAACTAATCGTGAAGTTTTTTGCAATCTATATACCCAAGGGCTATGCTATTATTAATGGCTTCGTTTTCAATAATACTGAGATAAATAATTCTAAAATCGATTGTCTGTTATTCCAATTTTATGTTTTTAAGCTACACTGGGACTTTTGTTGCCAAGGAAAGGACATCCAAAAAGTTACGACAATGCTTTCTAAGCTTCATCTCATAACGACCGTTAGTTTTAAATATACAGGGTGTCTTACAGCTTGCAATTAAATCTTTGATCTCCTGGAACACACCAGAGACCAGGCGAGATTCAGACGTTTCGAAAAGGGCGGGGGGCTGAAAGCCCCCTTGAATATTCTCCTAGATGAACATTAAGCTAATTTTCCCGTGTTTGTTATAGCTGATGTGGCGAAAAGGTGGGGGGCTGAGGCCGGGAAAGCCGCGCCTGGAGACCATAAAGGGCCTTTTGGGGAAGCCCCAACTCTCACCCATAGCATTTTGTTTAAAAAGACCCGGCTGTGTTCATACCAGTTCATTTCCTTCTGGCTTATGTATCATTAATGCTTTTCTGCCAGTCTCTTTTGTTTCCTTTTAACTTGCTTTGGTGGATAAATACATGTATAGTTTGATGGCGTGCCTACCATGACACAGAATTACAGACAAGAAATGACCTTCTGCGTAACAAAGGAAAGGCAAATATCTCTAAACTACATACTACATTCAGCCGGCATTGTATACCTGAAAGCAGAAATTTGTTAGGCAATCCTGCTGAAAGCAAATAATGTCTACCCCCCCCCCCCCGCTACCCTAGATCCATAAGAATACCTTATCTTAAAAGAGGTCACCCAATGTAAACAGATATACAATACAAGAGCTCTAAGGTGTTAGTGGGTGTATAGAGAGAGTTGCTATTTGACCCTGGTGTATATAACTTGTTCACACCTCGGCTGCCTGTCAAGATGTTACTGGACAATAAAAAGTACATCATGCTGAACTACATAAGGAAGTCGAAACTGTAAAACTGTGAGAAAAGATGTATGCTACAAGGTTATGCAGGACAACAGCTGAAATTACAAGGCTACACGTTGTAATTTGTTTCATGCATTTACACAACCTCACAGGAGTTTGGATACAAAAAAAATAACGTAGAGATGCATTCTTTACTTTGTGAGTTCGTAATGCACATCCACTGTGATGATTGGATCATAATACTTCAAGCATAATAAAATGTCCTATTAAGTCACAAAATTGCACACAAATTTACTCAAGTCATTAACATGATCGCCGCAAAAAACAAATCAATATCCTTTGTACAGAAATCACAGTATCATGGATCCCGACTTATGAGCAGGGTGTTAGTGTTGTGTTTACTCACTGCGCTCATATACACTTCATACACAAATTCTAGAACATTACCAATAGATAGAGCCTATATATAAGCACAGCTAGCCCTAAATACAAATATCAGTCAGTCTCAATGGGCATTCGCCGCTTAAAGGCCTATTCGTCCTTCTAAATCGCTTTATGCAAGGTGCATGTGTTACTGCCGCATGGTCTGTTGTCAAGGGCTCCAAAGAAACAAAAACCTTCTCCAGTGTCTCTGGGCTTAGGCTCCAAAATAACCCAGTGAAAAATGGGACGAAAAGTTCCTGCTTTTGGACGATTTCGTACAAAATCTTCCGAAATCGTCCGGCCATTTAAAGTTGTCCACTTCCCAGTATTGCTGCCTGGCCTATTCCATTGTAGAACAGCCTAGGAACCATGATAACCTTCAAGGTTTCGTGCTATGAAAGTAACAACTAAATTGTCTCTCAGCAGTAGGCGGCAATAATTGAGGTAATAAATCCCCATTTTGAGGTGAAACAGTCGGCCGATTGGGCAATGATCATTTCTTCTTTACCTTGAAAAATCTTCCAGAAGCAGCAATTTTTCTCACTAAATTTCTAAAAGGCGTAGGATGGGATTGGAAGACCCAAACACGTCGCACAGAATCTTCCAAAATCTTCCCATTTTTCACTGGGAAGTTTCCATAGAACAGTTTAGAGGATTTTGTACCACATTGCTGTTTTTAGTGTAGTAATGATGTAAAAAAATTACTGGGATTCCGCAAATCCTCCTTCTCTGCGACACCGTGGCCAGCTACTGTAAAATGGAAGCCAGTCACAGAAATCACAACAGGAAGAACTGCATCTATAAGCCAGCAAATCTTTAATACTGTAAACCAGTTCCCGAGCGCTTCACGGGGGATCACATTTAATTTGCATTGCTGGTTGACATGTAGGAAATTTTCTTTCTGCTATATAGCTAATTTTTTTCGTCGAGACCCAGGATGCTCAGGTAGGTACATTTTCGGTACACTGCACCATGTGAAGGCTTCCGTCCTACACCAGTGGCGTATACCCGTTAAGTAACTTGCCTCGACACTAATACCTTGGGGCAGAATGAGTGGAATCATGGTTCCAAAGGCCAAGGCAGACCGAACTTGATTCGCCGTGTCCACCCACAACCTTGCCCCCTGTAGGCTATCAATAAATCGTTAGCCAGAGTTACGCTACCAAAGGATGGCCATATTGCGATTCTTGTTGTATGTTATGTTCGCACCAAATGTAATTTGTCGGTAGTTAAATGATTAGTTCTAATTGTTACAATTATTAATACTCTAGAGCTTTCGGGGGCTTTACCATATTACTTCACCTGGTCAGGGTCTTACCCTCGAACTGACAGAGGGTAAAGAAGTGAGCCCCTGGACCTCACGTATACAAGGGGCGCCTGGCTCTCTTACGGAGTCATTGACTCCGATCAATCTTTCATACCAGTGTGCCAGTCTGACAGGAACCATGCCCCTACAGTGCCCTCACCGTTGTAGACGGGGAATAACCCAAAGCTGTATGTAGCCTACATTCGGAGAGACCATTTGACCTGGCCCAGAGGCAGTTTATAATTGCAATTTCATGATTTAATTACCTGTCCGTTTAGTATGATGACTTATTTAATATTTAGACTACCATTTAACCAGGGATGGCACCAGCGTGAGAAAGGGTCCCATAGTCGAACTGATCTTTTGAGAGCAATTGACAGGATATAGTGCGTGAAGCTCACTGAAGTTCCATCCAATTATGCAACTCCCTTGTAATTACGGAGTAAAATATAATGGTAAAAGTAGAAGCCATTACCAGGATACTCCCCCAGTCCATCCCCACCGGTGACACATCTAACTCTATTTCTTCTTCTTTTCCACAACTCAAAGAAGACCTTCGGAGAGAACAAGACGAAGCCATAGCAGTCATGGAGAAACGTCATCAGGAGCAACTTGAGGCCGTCCGGACCCAACACCAAATCACCATCGAGAGGATTGAGGAGTCAAATACGCAGCTTTTCCACCGACTGAGGGAAGTCACAATCGTCCAACTCAACGAGCTGAAGGGGAAGATCACTCACTTCCTGGGAGACGTCCTGACAACCCTCATCCCTCAAAAAGTAAACACCGCACCAACAGATCTCAGAAAGGCCACCGTCATCAAGGAGAAGGCATGGACACACCTAGGACTCACCATTGATATCAGCAGAATCGGAGGGGAGCTACGTAAGGAGTCACCAAAGGCCCAGAAGGCGACGGTCCGGTAGAAGGTCTCCCCTCTTTAAACATGCTTAAAGGTCAAAGATCACTCTGTAAACATGCTTTAGAATGTCTCCTGTAAACATGCTGAACCAGCAACGGGCAAACCCTGAAGAAGGGTACCTGCCGGAACACCCACACCCTGAAGAAGGGTCACTGCACCAACGAAACCAACTGGCAAAGCCCGAAGAAGGGTCCCTGCCGAAGCATCCACACACCCTGAAGGAGTGCTAGGAAAATGCCTGGAAAATGCCTGGAAAAAATATCACCAAAAGACTCTCTAATTACTTAGAGAAACGGAAAATTCTCCCACCCTCTTAGGCCGGTTTTCGAAGAAGGAGGAACACGACTGACAACGACCACGACATCCTCTAGTAGGAAATATCTACAAACAACGGCAACTGTTTTCCACGCCGAAAAAGCATTTGACAGAATGTGGCACGAGGGAATAATTCTCAAAATGAGGAAATTCAACATTCCAACGACTTTTACTAGATGTATTGCCAATTTTTTTACTAGACAGACAGGCTCAGTACAGAGTCGGAGACTCACTCTCAAGACCACTCCACATCACCGCAGGGACGCCACAGGGCAGTACAACTAGCCCCATACTTTTCATCATGTACGTTGCAGAAATACGGCAACCACAGCCTGAACGACTGACTTACCTTTCTCAATTTGCCGACGACATCGCAATTTGGGCTACTTCTCGTTGTGCAGACCTTGCAGAAGAAAGGCTTCAGCACTACATTGACCAACTTGAATCATAATGAAAAGACTGGCGCATAGTACTCAACCCGGACAAATCACAGGTACTCTACATCAGGACCACTGGCACACTTAGACGGGAACCACACGTCACTCACAATAACAAACATGTACCTGTACAGAACAGACGGAGTTAAATACTTAGGAGTTACTATTGACAACAAACTAGAATTTACTCGACACCACAACGACACTGCCAAGAGAATGCGTAAGCAAGTCTCTTTACTGTACAGACTCGCAGATACCAAGGAGCACGTGCCTCCCCTGACACAACTCTGAAAATCTTTGAAATCATGACCCGACCAATTTCCGAATACGCAGCACCGGCACTTATTCACATGAAGGACTCACTGATGGAACAATACGAACGCACACAACGACGGGCATGTAGAATTGCCCACCACCTAGATAGACAACACCCTTCTAACACAATACTAGACATGGCAGGGCTCCCAACAATTAAACAGAGATATACCGACTTACAGACAAAGTTTCTAACCAAGTGTACAAAGAAAGACCGACAGACAAGGAAATTCATTAGAAAAAGCTTGTAAACTCCCACCAATATACCTTAGACAAAGTCCAATGGAAGGACTGACAAAGGAATTTTGGAAAAATTTAAACTAGTCACTCCCAGATAAGGGACAATCAAAATGAAGACCAGCCTCCGAAGATGACACCAACCCAGGAGAAGAATGGTAAACCCTGCAGAAGGGTCCCTGCCGAAACATCCATACCCTGAATAAGGGTCCCTGCGCCAACGATACCAACGGGCAAACCCTGAAGAAGGGTCCCTGCTGAGGCATCCACACCCTGAATAAGGGTCCCTGTGCCAACGTTTTCAAAATGAAAACTTTCAACGTAAATGGCCCAACTAAAGTCCCTGAGGACCCTCGGTGCCCCGGGGGTTCGTGGACCTGTCCTCTCGTGCTTTGCTCCGTCGGGACGGACCTGGCGACGGTTGGCTTGGGACCTTGCGCCTTTCTCGGTCATCTGGCCCTCTTTTGCCGGTCCGGGTGTGGTGCTGGTGGTTGTGTGCACTATCCGGTTGCAGGGATTAGTATGTGGGTAACTCTTGTGACTCAGGATTTCCGGCCCTTTCGGGCCTTCTGAAGCACCTTCGGGTGGACCAGTTAATACACGAGTTAATTACATTACAACTTGTAATGGGTGTGTATTTAAACCTCAGTATTTTTGACCTAGGTCAGAGTTGTAACTGGTTATAAGTTCGCCCAGGTAGCTTATCCTTAGTGACGTCATTTAAAGGCAACATGTTGATTGGTTGCGTGCTGGATAGCGTTATCGTTCATGGCCTGGTTTGTTACACAAATTGTAAGTGGTCAGACCAGGTGATTACACAGCACGCAATAACTCTTCATCGGCGTCAACTTTGCTGTTTTGAATGGGTTATCCACAAGTGATGTCATGTGAAAACACGGCGTATGGTGCTAGCGTTCTCAAAGAATGGCTTAAGTTTTAGTGTCGGTGGACACCAGATTAGTTTGTTTTCTTTGCTTTTTTATTTAAGGATAAATTTTTTGATTAAACTATGCGCTGGTAGCTCTCTTCAAGTTTGTCAAGCTGCTATAATTTTTATTGTTCTGGCCCTGTGGTAAAATGGCCTTATCCAGACCTTTTAAACGAAAGCGTATTTGTGCAAGCTGGGCCTGGTTTGTTGACACGTGATAAAGGCACAGAAATTATTAGAAATGCATAGGCGTAGGAAGCGGGAGGCTGGGGGGCTTTAGCCCCCAGTCAAAATGTGGGGGGCTGAAGTATGCTTCTGTCCCCCCCCCAAGATCCAAGGGCAAAACCCCTTATTTGTCTCTTCTGTAAGAAATGTAAAAAATTTGCAGTAATTTTCCTTAAAATTTTGTTCAAAATGTTGCACCAAATTGCATCTGAGGACCCTCAAATACCCAAAAATTTTCCAGAGGGAAGGGGGATCCCTCCCCTTAGACCTCTCCCCCAGGACGGCGATCCGAAACAAGGTTCAGCACCCCCCCCCCCGACTCGAAAAGCTTCCTACGCCTATGTAGAAATGAATCAACTTACAGTCGTCACTCCAGGAGTGCACTGGATGATAGTTTGATTTGTGCAGAAAGGTATTATGGTCCAAGGATGCTACAATTCAATGGTGCCAGGATAACGGATTTATAGCCAGAAAGCAATATTGCTCAGTTTGTGGCAGTGAAATGAAATTGACACCTTTGTTCGGAAGATAAGCTTAAATGGCAGTGCAGATCAGGAGCCAAAGGAAAGGGACACCGAACAGAACATTCAATCAGAAAAAACACATGGTTTGAAAAATCCAGTTTGTCCATTGAGGAAACTATTAAATTTACTTATTGGTGGAGTAGGGATTTATCACAGAAACAGATAAAAGAAGGAATACTCTTCGGTGATCACACTGTCGTCGATTGGGACATTTTCTTTAGAGAACTTTGCAATGTTGCTTTATCTGATTTTGATTCTCAGCCGATTGGGGGCCCAGGAAGAAGTGTGCAAATTGATGAAAGTAAAATAGGGAGACGGAAGTACCATAAGGGGCATCGAGTAGAAGGACAATGGGTGTTTGGAGGCATAGAGGAAGAATCATGAGGTATTGGTCTCCTTAAAACTACAAAAACCTCTTTCCCCTTCTCTATTATACCAATTGCCGCGGAGACATTGTTTCCTTCCTATCTAATCAAGCGTGTAACTCTTGGAAGGAAGAGTGGAAACAGGATCCAGGCTCGGCGATGGAGATAGCCTTGGGCGTTAAGAAGTGACATATAATCCTACCCCACGAAAGTCCAATTTTTGGGGGTCGGAAATCTAACATTTTTAACGGGTTCAATACGGCATATGCTTCCTTGTCCCGGTAGAAAGGAGAGACTCTGACACACTGATTCCGATTATTCAAAAGTGGATTGTCCCTGGCTCCATTATTATATCGGACTGAGCGGAAAGTTTACGATCAGCCTAATGATTTTGGTTACACTCATGAAAAAGTAAATCATTTCGATGAATTTGTTAACGAAAACGGCTCCCATACGAATAAAACTGAAGGGCACTGGCGCCAGATGAAGTCCAGCTGCCAACACATGGTCGTCGTAAGTACCACTATGCCTCATACCTAGCGGAATTTATGTATCGATATAAATACCATGGACAAAATGTGTTCATGGCATTCATTAAAGAAGTCGCAAGAGTTTACAACCCATGACCTAGTAAAACTAAAATGTTTACCGTACAGTGTCGTTCTTTCCATCCGTTTAAAATGGATCTGCTATCATCAGCGTTCGACTCACCCAACTACAGAAGACATGAAAGAAGCCATTGCTTTGTTCCCAGGGAAAATAGTTACATTTAAATCATCAGGATCCCGGATTATGAGAACAACTACCGAAGCTGATTTATAAAGGTCACAGGTGAATTAATATCCTTTGGGAAGGTAGTGTCTTTTAGAATACCAAGAGCACGCCAGCAGACTAAGAGTTCTTGTTACGAACACCCACATGAAATCCCTGACGGCGAGTGGACAACTCGACTTAACAAGGATTCTTTTATGGCACAGTTCGAAAAGGCGAGTAACCTGAAAATATTAGATAACATTAAGCACCGATTGGTAGAATTAAAAGAGGTACCACAGGATTACTTTGGGTAATTTTTAGCAAGGGGGGTGGGGCAACATTGATAATCTGATGAGAGAAATTTGATGTTGTACGCGTCTGTATTTCATTCACTGTCCATGTTCAAGAACTTAACATAACAAAATATTTCTACTTTAATCGTATTTTGCCTCTCATTATACTTGTTAGGCTGAAGGGAAGATAAGAAAAATGAAGAGAAAATGATATTGATTTCAATCTCAGTCAAGTTTGCCGTGTACTTAAAGGTGATCGGTCGTCTTGAAATATTCTTTGTGACGTCAGCCTTTTCTTGACATGTTTCTGCAGTCGTCACTGTTCAACGAATACACCGTACAAGTAGCTATGATGACCATAGGCGTAGGAGACGGGGGGGCTGGGGGGGCTGCAGCCCCCCTAAAAATATTTCTGTGAAAAAATTCGGGCAGTATAAAAAAATTCTGGAACTGGAAGAAGAAAATTGCGATAATGAAGTTTTGTTAAATTTGTAATTTAAACTAACGTTCTAAGCATGCCCGACCGCCTGCCCGAAAAAATTAAAAACAGTGAAATAAAAACAGTGATTCCTGCCCGAGAAAAAATTATATAGTAGAGATTTTACACAGGCGGTGCTCCATGTTTATCTCTCATCTGCCGTAGACGTTTTCCTGTTTCAGTGTTTTACGTTAGCACCACAGAACACCATTTTCTTGAACACTTCGCAAAGTACCAAAAATTTCGCGCGCTCCGCGCGCTTTAAGTGTCATTGATTATTCGTTATCAATAGTGTCTTAAACGTATTCACATTTTCATCGCCCCCCGATTAGGTTGATTGCTCGTGTGCATAGGCTGATGGGTGTGATTATGGAGCAGCCCAGCATTCAAGAATGCAAAGCAGGGGAATTCTTTTTCCCTTCCTCTTCTTTTGTCAAAGTCATGTTAATGAAATTTGTTGGATGACAAGGCATCAAGTTCACCTTGTAATTGGCAAACGCATTTTTAGGTGCAGAGTCTGCATGCAACTTTTATCATGGAAATAAATGATTCCTAATGCAAATTTGCGTACCCTTGTCACGATTCGCACTATATAATTATATTTATAATTATATTTTAGGGAAATAAAATTGCACGAAAGTTTTCTGGTCAAGACACTGATCCGAAAATTAGAGGTATATCTCCATCCTTTGTCAGCAGGGTAACGGTGAGGTGTCGTTTTAAACGTATAATGGATGTATTTTGATAGTTTTCTATCAAAGACCAAACTTTTCGTGCGCTTTGCGCACTTTTATCTTCAGTTCTGTTGTTATATTCTTTAACACTGTCTCAATCACATGCACATTTTTCAACGGTAATGGGTTCTACGCAAAATTTTGGCCAGCTTCGCTCGCAAGTGCCACGGGTTTACACTCCATGCCTCAGTGACATAGAGGAACGGAGCGCATGCCCCCATTGAATCACCCCAAAGGCGTTTAAGCTTTATCCTTGTAGTAGTGGGGTGAGGTGTGTTTCCGACTGAAACATGTTTCTATTCATCATGTTCTATCACAAATGGTTCTTAAACTATCAGAGTTTTCTTTAGACCTGACCTCAATATTGTCCTTATTATCACTACCTTGTGATAACAACTCCCAGAGAAACACAGCAGCAAAAGTTAAAAGCTTTGTACGAATCATCAAGTAGAAGAATCGCCTTGTGATTTGTAGATAGGTTTCTTTGAGGAAACTGTTTCGATGCAGATGTAAGTTTTGTCATAGAAATGATATCTATGTCATGCAAAAATTTAGCGCGCTTCGCGCGCATTCGTCATCGTTTGCACTCCATTTCTTGATCATTATTAAAGTATAGTACAGTTCAAACGTTTTTTTTTCAAGGATAACACCAAATCCATCTAGGTCACCTAAACTTAACAAAAAAAATTCTCGAAGGGGAGGGTATAGTTTGGACAAACACGTTATCTGCCTTCTCATCCCTCCCCCCCCCCCCCACACACACACACACACACACACACAATACAGAAAGTTGTGCTCGTGTGCGAAGAGTGCGAAAAGTTTTGGTCACATTTTTCGGGCAAGTCGTTACAGCCCCCCTAAATCAAACTAGGCTCCTACGTCTATGATGATGACATCGGTATAGCTAGTAGGTTTACAGCTACATGCCGTCTCTTCTTGCTTACCGATTAGCTGTACCATGCTTGTACGGTGTATCCGTTGAACAGTGACGACTACAGAAACATGTCAAGAAAAGGCTGACGTCACAAAGAATATTTTAAGACGACCGATCACCTTTAAATTAGGTCTCGTTTATTTCCATACATGTCGAGATGAAATAAAAATAGTCTTGATTGCAGTATATAAGCAGGCAGTAATATAACTCGGAGTAACTGCAAAATGCAAGGCCACACTGCTTGACACTTTTATACAAAGTCTGTCAAGGGATTAATACACCAAACCTGGCCAAGGCGAAACCCATGTGAATGTGAAACCCATGTGAATGTTGATATATCTCTGGGTCACATGAGCCCCAGATAGGCTTATCAGTGGTCAAAATTTGTTTCCAAAGTGGGTCCATGTAAACGTTCTATGTTTTCCCAAAGTTAAACCACATGGAACCCAACAATTTCTCTTAAAGGTTTGCCCACTTGGGCTATTAATAGCCCCACCCTGATCCCACAGGGGTTTTCAAGAAGGGAATACCGTTTTAATTGCGACACCCATATGGGTTACCAAAGTGGGTCCAATGAAATTTCCAAATGTGACCTTACGAGACCCATAAGAGTGTGATGACTGTGCACCAGAATTCCTGAGTGGATTTACAGTAGTTCTTCTTTTAACAAGTGACATTTTTTAAATAGACCTACCCGTCCAACTAGTGAAACTCACAATCTCTATAGCTTTGATTCTTCCCTGCCATTACGATAATAAAACTTGAATGGTGCCAGTGTACACTAGTCAGTGTACTTACAACGATCACCACAGTGTAATCATAGGCAAACAAGAACTGCTGAAAAGCAAGAACATTTTTCTTGCAATTTACCTACGTGTGGTTGCTGAGGTCCTCGTCATGCAGGGACGCATTTTTGACCGTTGCCTTTTTAGGTAATTCTAAACTTTCTGTAAAGTCAGTCTGCATGTGAGTAACACAGGTTTCTTGCAAGTCTTACTCTTTGTACAGTTGCGATGCTTTGAATAATAACAATTCAGTGGCATCTGTAGCTCATCCAAGCATATCAACTCAAATATCGACCTATCTGCTGGTAAAGTTTGCCTTTGTGCAACGAAGAGGTAACGAAGGTAGCACGCCGTCTTTAGGACGTACAGGCTGATGCGTCCGAGTCGTTGTGCCTTCTTCAGCTGTAGACACCAGAAAGAGACATTGAATCAACTTTTTGAATATTTTACCAAATAAAATAGGGTCCTTTGTAACATTCAAGCGTAGGTGGAAATCCGGGGGATGGGAAAATATATCCCCCTCCCCGTCCAAATTTCAAAATATGACATAATAGTACGCTAGGCATTATTACTTTTGACAGTTATCAAATTGATGACTTTTGCAAAAGCGTTACATAAAGTAATTAAATAAACCATTTCTTACTTTGATTCAGTGTCTTCAAGGAACTGCTAGTTTTGGCGCACCCATTCGCAAAATTGTCTCATTATTACATACCAGTGTGAGTGTGCGTTTCCAAAGCTTCATGCAACGTCCGCAGCTAGTATCTCTTGAACTACAAGCGGTAGGATATCTGGGGTCTGCGGGGGGACTCGATTGACGGTTTTCACTGTTGTGGAAGGAATTGCTCAAATTACTGCTCAAAGGGCAGGATGGATGGAAGAAGAACGTGGACAAGGGAGGGTATTTTAATGCAGAGTTGTTGACTCGAGTCGCTGACTTGGACTCGAGTCGAACATTTTTTTGACTTGTGACTTGACTTGGCTTGAAGAAAAATGACATGCGACTTGACTTGACTTGAAGAAAAATGACTTGCGACTAGACTTGAACATATTTGACATGACGACATTGAACGAAAATTTTTCGATTTTTTTTATGGATTTTTTACCATAAAATTATTTAAGAACAGAACGCAAGCTTTTCCTTCATGCATTCAAGATTGCACTGTGCCAAGAGTAGAAGGCTATGATACGCTCGGGGGTCGAGAAAAAGTATAGCTGTAGTATAGCATAAAGCAACCATTCCAACGCATACTTGGGGCAAGGCTCACCCCTAATTACAAGCACGCGTCACGTTTCGCAATAGTAAAGATCAGGCCTTTCCAACCTTTTTCGGCTCGATCATGGCCCCTTGCACTGAATGGTATTGAGTTGCTTAAACGCAATTTTCTAGTACCCGACAACCAAGATAAGTGAGCTAACGGTAAACATTTTATGAAATCTTGTAATATGATGCACTGCGACCTCTGCAATTCCGGAATAGGGTAGCCAATACTGATTGTTTATGAGTCAAATGGCCATGAGACGGGGTCTGGGGACTTTCCAAGATGCAATTTACGGTACTTATCTGACAATCAAAATAATTTACGAAATTTGTAGTATGCTTGTTGGCCTCATTTTTATCTCCATTTTACAAACACTAATTTTAGAACTCAATGGAACATTTGTACTATCTTTTTAAGCTCCAGCTTTTTATTAAGTACTTTATTTTTTCAAACACCCCCTGCTGTCCTTAACATTCCCCCTCTCGATCCCTGAAGAGCAAAATCGCTCCTTCATGAAGGAATTCCCATATTTGTGTGCTTGCGCAGGGTTGTAGCCTAGGCAAAATCTCGGAGAGGGGGGGGGGGGCAGTTTATGATACTCTCTAAGTGTAGCACCAAGTGGCGTGCTTAGAGATAGTTGACATCAGGACGGAGCCTTCCTTTTTTACTTGTGCATGAGTTCTGTGACATGGCACCTCTACAAGACTGGTACACTGTGGGAGATTCTCCCTAACGCCCTTAATACGACACGGGGGAGCCACCATCGTAAAGTAGGCCTTGCAAGAAAATGTTCGATGAAATGTCTCCCAGGTGGGGGTGGGGGAAATGGCACCTTTTAGACCTTAAAGTTACATGTAAACATTTTTTCTTAAAGATTTCATGTTTTAGAAACAAATTCAAATTTCCAGAAGAAAAATTAGATTTCATTTAAAGGGAAAATGCATTCACTCTAATTTAAATAGTGTACCGTACCCGGATATCATATTCATGAATGGGTTTCAGAATCATTTTACAATATATTTATCATTGAATTGTGAAGTTCACACATAGAGTAACTCCTTGGGTTATCTTGAATATTTACGTTCTTACATATCATGAAAAATACTTGCAGTGAAATTAATTAAAGTTTTCCTTACCAGCTCATTTAGATTAGCTAATATAATTAAAAGTAATCATAGGCTATTTTATCTTTAGCGTATATGCTCGGCTCGGCTGGTGTATTGCAGGGGTGTATCTTGTAGGGGCAGGTAGCAGGGAGTTTGTATTTAACAACTCCCTGGTAGGAGGAAGATGAGTAATTCTTTAGGAAGAAAAACCCGAATAAGAACGCGCCCGGCACGGCGGGGGTCCGGGGACGTCCAGGGCAAATTTGGGGAGGAACGAAACCCTTGGATGTATTTTCCCTGGTTTGAAATCATAATTTGGACAGTAAAATTGTCAGCATTTCATTATTTTTACTCAAGTAGTCCAACTTTTATTTACGGTATTGAAATCTCGGAGGGCAGTTGTCCCCTGCCCCTCCCCCGCAGGCTACGGCCCTGCGTAAGCTCTATCATAAATGTTTACTCACAAGGACGCCTTGTGCGATGAAATCATGGCATCCTCAAGGCTGCTTTTTCAGAAATTTTCTGAAATCTTTTCCATAATATTATTCAAGAAATAGTTTTACTCCTCATGAATATTTTCGGGAAAATAACAGGCATGGTGTTACTTTTTCCTCTTGTACCAGTTTAAGCATACATTCATTTGTTGGGTGACTTTGTACCCAGGTTCAGAGAATACTAATCATACATGATAAAAGTTTGACACATTATGCAGGGTATATCATAAAACTGCAAAATGATGAGCAGTATGATTATGTTTGGGTTTATCCTCCTTATTTTAAAACGATCCCATTTCCATAAGAACTTAGCTTTTCTTACCGACATATTGGTAGCTACTTTATTTTTGTAAGCTTTTGTGGTCCAATGATTGTCTTGAGAAGTTGTTGGTTGTATTTTCTTCAACTTGATATGGACATCATATATTTCGTAAATTCAAGAAAAATTAAGGTCTACAGCCTGATCTCCACATTAAGAGTGTATCTAGGAACTGCAGTCTGGTTCATAGGCTTATTATATTTTATTTTGAAAATAATGACTTGTGACTTGACATGAAAGTGAATGACTTGTGACTTGACTTGAAGGTAGATGACTTGAAACTTTACTTGACTTGAGAAAAATGACTTGAATACAACTCTGTTTAAATGTAACTTGGACAGCCTATGAAATGCAAGATCAAGTAAACCATTTTGGACTTTCTTTAATATGCCATTTGTCGGCGAGCTTCGTGTGCACCCATCGTATATCGTCATTGTCAATTCCTTTTAGGCCATTAGAGTCGTATTTTTGTTTCAATGAACTACTTTCTATATCAGCATCCACCTTCCTCCATCCAAATTCCCTTGCACAATCCAGTTCACTTCTTCTTCTATGCTATCATAACAAAGTAAAGTTTTTCATTTTGTAGTCTGCATAGTGGGCATTCAGATCTATATCATTTCAAACAAGCGCAACAATGTTGCCGAAGCTCAGCTTTTCCTGTTGACCTAAAAGTCTGCAGTCAACATTTTGGTTGGGTCTGTAACTCATGTTGTTCATACGAACGTTAGAAAACAAAGAGATAAATATAAACTGAATGCAATGAAATATGTATTGAACTCCCGAAGTCTCTGAAAAACTAAATCTGATACACAAAGTTTACTTTATATACTGCACAGATGTTAGTATACAAATAATAAATGTTTATAAGTGTGCTGCTTTGTAGACCCCATTTGTTTTCCACAATTAGACCCAGATAGTAACTTCCGATAAAGAAATTTTACAAATGGTTAAAGGTCTTAAAAGCGATATTTTGCCCCAAAGATATTCCTTGAACTTGTCCAGGGACAAAAGTTCAAATGCTGTTGCCACTATGATTTGGAAAAACCAAACCTGCTCAATTGCTCAATATAAAGGGATAACTTCTAAATTAAGTACTTAACGCGCCTAATTCTGAGTACTCTTTAGTCCCGTTTTCCCCTACAAAATTATTTTACTGCATAACATTTTTATGATTGGGATCTACCAGGTGTAAATCGTCGATCGCTTTTAGGACCGGTGAAATGTGTCGCAACAGGCCAGAGAGTATAACTACAGTTCGAAGAGAGCGTTGGGAAAATATGCGCACTTATACTAAGTCTAAGGCTATTGAAATATCATCCCCCATGGCTTCCCCTTAACAACTTGGTGGGGCTTTCTGCAACGGAGAACAAGACTGGGGCGGTTCCATGCAGTGTCGACGCCCATGGGACTGCACCAGGCTCGTAGCCTGAAAAGGTACTGAATGGGGGCGAAATGGCTTCCAGGGGTTAACAAATTTTTAAGGGGGCCAAATGTGTACAAATGCCATTAAGCCAATGGCAACTTGAAAACTTGCTAGGGGGCGAACAAATTTCAAAGAGGGATTCGCCCCCTTGGCCCGCTTGACTAGAAGCCTGAGCTGCACAATTCCTGCAGGCTCCGAGACTGACATATGGCACACGCCTTCAAAAAGCACGTTTTCCTTTTCAAACCGAAACATGTTTTTGGAATGTTAGCACAACCGTCACGCTTAAACCATATGAAGCATTGTATTTTCAATCAACGTGCTATGTTCTTTGTTTAAAAGAAAGGGGTGGGTTCCTTTTTCCTCTTACGACACTGATTTCCTAGACAACATTCACCTTAACTTGAAGTAGTGTACCCCGCGCCGGCATCCCAATTCATAGCTTCTTTCCTTCATGTGACAATATTAACTAATTTGCCAATAAGGAAGGATAAGTCATTTGTTTACCTTTCATACTAAACATTTTTTTTTCCAGAAATGTTAAGAAGAATGTTTGTAAAGGAGATACAAGAAGATTTGAAAGATTAAGGTAATGTTTACAAAAAACTTGAAACTTGAGGCGACTGGATATATTCTCTTTAAACTTTAAGCCAAACTCCTAAAACCCAGTGGCGTAGCTAGATACTTTTCGTGGTGGGGCAAAATCAAAAGAGTTCCGACAGAATATCATCTTGATAGTTGTACGATTCAAAATTATGAGGACCTTTTTCTTTCTTTTTTTTTTTTTTTTTCCTGGCAATTTTGAGACCAACTTTTGATTTTCACGTTGACATATCGATGTGTAATTCTGCTTAAAAACATAAGAAGTGTTGTAAGTGTTTCAAATGAATTGTTTTTATTTCCGCCGGAGACTAGAAATTTCCGACAGAGGCCTTCGGAGGCTTTGTGGGGGGACGACCGCCCCCTACCTCCCCCCCCCCCTAGCTACGCCACTGCTAAAACCATTCAGACATCAGGCTAAGTTGAATACTTGTTTCTGCCTCAACACAAAAATGTGTAGGCCTAGCTTATACCACTGTTTCGCACAAGGCCACATATTCGCAAGAACTTGCACAACTTTCAAACGTCTGGTATTAATTTCTTTTCGAGTAGGCCTATAACCATGATCCAACCAATTGAGCTAGTCTATTATTAAAACGCCTAAATGAGATCAGCGCCACATGTTCACGTAACGCCTCCATAATAGGCTGTGCGGTATATTCATGTCATATCCCTGGTTTGGAAAGCAAAGAGCTGAGCAAACATAGTCTGACAGTGGGGTAGCCCACGTACGGTATTCAAAAATCGATACACTGCACCTACTTTGGGTAAACACTTCCACACGATTAAGCACGAGACGTCCTGTACATTTATATATGTTCAGTATACTTTGTACCTCGTTTCAAGTTCGTTGTACATAGTCTCTGAAATGATAACAACTGGGATTCTCGATGTATTCCCTAACATGAGGACTTTGCAAGAATTTGTTTCAAAAAGTGCTGTTTTCATGCCGTTAATGATTGCAGATACGAAAAAAAAAATTAACTTTTGTTCAGCACAAATTGAACTATCTATATGAAACATATTATCAAGATTGGTGCAAAACTGAAAGACAAGTAGGGAATTTTACGTTTTCAAACAAAGCCCCCTCCTGAGATCAAATAGCGGTCAAATTAATCGAAAAGAGTCGCAGCATAGGCCTACAGATATCACTTTCGCTAACATCTCTACTAAATTTCAGCCAAATCTAACTAAAAACAGCGAAATGCCAGGCACTTAAAGGGGAACAATAGTGGCCATTTGACCCTTTACATATGTGTAGTATACATATAAATACTACAGATAATCTTTACCTGGTGGACCTTACATAAAACCTTTATTAAGAATAATATATTTCAAATTTCCCTCGCTTGCTGGCATGTGCGCAGACATATTCGAAAGATGACGACTAGATATCAGCTGATTGCCGACGTACAACATGCACCTCACGATTTCCAGAGCAAAACGTTGCCAGCTCAAATAAATTTAAATAGGCCTTCTTAATTTTTGTGAGTGGTGGTTCAAAATTTCAAAATTATGTACTTTAAATCATAAAAAATATAGAAAGTATAACAAAAAATTCGATGGGATTTTTATGCCCCACAGCTAAAAATACTAAATAGTTCTTTCCCATTTATTTTTCGTAGTATTGCAAGAGGATGCTATCAAGAAATACTCTCTTTCAGTGGTTCCATTTTCCGAGCCCGTGGTATCACGCTGAAGGGCTGTGTTCATGCGGTGTTTGGATAGTTCTTCATAAAGATTTCTATACGTAAATGATGATTATCTGTTTTAAACTCTTATGTTACCATAAGAACATTAAGAGATTCAACTCTTCGGTAGTAGTCATGAAAACTCAAGGAAACTCTGATCCACTGAGGGAAATTTTTGTCTAACTTATGGAAACGCTATTCAACTAAAAACACCTATACGTGTTCGCTAGGGCATGGCTTTCGTTCGAGACGAAAGTCTTGTGATATTTTCTGATTTAGTGCATATAATGAGGATTTTGCGTAGACACTGTGAAGTATGATATCGATTATTGCAAATTTGGTGGAGTACTGGCCGCATTCTTTCAGCAACACCTTGAAATGTCAGTCGAGAGTTGTATTTGAGTCTACCGGAAGCAAGCGTAACCATTCTCCGCGATGTGTTCCCATCATGGCTGCCTCGAGCTTTCGGTAACAGGCACAGAATTTCTTTTTGGTTGAGTAAGCTTCAATCAGACGCATTTGGTCTGGTAAGAGACTTCTGTGTATTGTTTGAATATTTTTCTTTGAATTTTACAACTTTTATTGGCAGATTGGCTGTTGAGGGTTTAGAAAAATCTAAAACGTTTTGACAAGTATGATCGAATCCCCTCGGACTACGGCGATGCAGTGCAGTGGTCAGTACCATGCATGTGTGTGATATGCCATATAGAGTCAATATGGATTTCGAGAATAAGTGTAGGGTGAAGGATTTTCTCGAACTTTTTAACTGGTTAAAAATCGTACGTATCAAGTTAGAAGAAGGCTGTATGATGATATTAGATAGTAATGTACAGATTTCTGGATTTTAATGGCAAATTTAACCGCTACATTTTTTGAAAATTAAAGATAGTTTTGACGTTACCGTGAATGCTGTAGGTGTGTGCTTACAAACTACACAAGCAGTTGTTGTAAAACCCGCGGCGAGCGCAATTTTTTTTCCCACGAGGTTATGGGCAAATCACGCCAATGGACCAATCAGCGTCTTGGAAATAGGCCACACCCCTAATTCCAAAATGACAGCTTTTGAACCATTTTTTTGTAATTCTGACGCCAGATTATGAAAGAACAGGCCAAATAACCCCAGTCCACGTAACCCTAACCTTAGAAATAACCCCAACCATGATTTAGAAACAAATTTGAAAAAAATTTCAAAATCGGATTTGCCCATAACCTCGTGGGAAAAAAAAATAGGCCCGCGGCGAGGTGCAGGTATGACATCACAGTTCCGTTGCATTGTGGGTAATATCACAATATCATGACTGCCTACGCAGTGGCATTTAGTGAGTTTCAAAAAATTTTTGAAAAATTCGTGTTAAATAAGATATTGAGTTATATTAGTTGTTAATGGTATCACAATGCTTGGAAAAATGTGTTCTAAATGTTGCACTTGCTTAGAAAGCTGTACAATTGTTTCCCTTTAAACGCAAATGTTATGGTGACAGATGTATGCCGTGCACGACAGCAATAGCTCAGTTGAAAGCTTTCAGCTGAGTTAAAAATGAAATGATTCGTGCCCCTCGCATTCCTGTGTGGCCTTCGGCAATCGTGTCATTCAACTTGAACCCTCTCGTATGATAAATATTTTAACCACATGCCGTACATATATTCATCCTATGTGCCTTCTCTGAGCATCACGTACACGAAGCTGGTTGTTAGAGTGTTCATTAGCCTGCTGTAAGCAGGCTATTGTTGAGTTTTATCATCTACAATTCTTAATATTTGCTTACCCCTTATGTTAATGTACAGTATACAGACGAAGTTTAATATAATTCAATAGCCTGCCAACTTTCTAGCCAATCTCATTTCCGAGACAAAAATAACTTCATGATAATTAATGCACACGTCATCAGCGTTGGTAAGGGGTGGAATCAGCCTGAGCGACCGGTTGCTTCGCTACGGCAGACACTTGTAACGTATACACGTTATGCAGAGCAGTACGGCTATTACTGTATAGTCACTGGCTTAGCTGCTACCGTGTACATGTATACATATACAGCTAGCAAGGAACGTTGTCGCCTTGTCCATGCGAGGTCCTGTATACAGGCCACTGTTGACGCCTAACGTTAGGCCTGACTTTCCACTGCAAGGATTAGCTCGATTTTTAGCCCATACATGATAATAACGTACCTTTTTAGGAAGTATTCGTATATGTGCATCGTCGCAGGCCGTTGATAAACCATAGAGCAGGATATCCTGCTCTCTGTGATAAACATGAATAGTCAGTACCGTGAACACCATCATGTGACCTTCTTATGAATAATAATCTATCCCGCATTTTGGGGATTCGTGTAAATGAAAACTGGACGAAGGTTTGCAGACTCTGTATAGAATATATACAGGTGGTGTATTATGATTTCTGAGAGAGGGCCATCTTTTGAAAGGCTGCTACAGAGTCTGCTCCGCAGGCTAAGTGTTCATCAGAAACAAAAGCATTTACCTCCTTATATGTAACTGCATGTACACTACGTGCCCACAAGCCAATCAAATTAACTGACTGAACGTCAGACATAGCCATAGAAGGGATATGGTAATAGTATAATTTTTATAGTCTATTTAGTGCACATCCAATATCATTTGGAAATAAATGTTTTTGGCAATGCACAGAAGTTTGTAGATACTCCCTGGATTCTGGGGCTTTGTCATCTGGGCCCCTACATGGGTGCTGCCCCTCGACCCACTGACGTAACTTAAAGTGGTCAAATTACCAGTTTTGTGTTCTGTTTAGTGCTTAATGTCCTTAAGAAATAGTTAAATTCTTCATTCTAATGCCGACAATTTTGTAAATAGCCCCGGAGCTTCCAGGGGTCTCCACTAGGGATCTGAGGCGGGTCCCTGGGCCGTTAGGTTGTCCTATCCGTCCCCGGTTTCAGAATGAATCTCGGCCAATGTATCTAATGTATGAAAAGTAGACTAGATAAAGTATTAGTGATTGGGACAGTCACACTTATTGTGGGAAGCTGACTAATAAAAGGTGAGCTTTGAGTGAATGATGCGGACTGGGCAAAAGGGGCTAACTCTTCTAGATGACGTTTACTGTCACGGTATGGAAAATTGAAAGTTCCATACATGGCCATCTTTGTCAACTACCTTGTTAGGGGTACCTTGTGCCTGGCAAAAACTTCTACAAGGAATTAGGAGCCACTTTGGCCACTCCGCTTTGCTATGCAGTTAGACCATGGAGGAATTTATGTGGGGTGCTGCAGTACCATAAAAATGGGTCGTCGAGTGGCAGAGTGGTCTATTACAGCTGCCGTGCACCAATGTGTTTCACATGTGCGTGGGTTCAAATCCCGCTCGATGTACACAGGTTTTTCTCCGGGTACTCCGGCTTTCCTCCCACTTAGCATAGGCTTGCCTCTAAAATCCGTTGCCCAGCCGACGAAGTCGGTTGCGCGCCGGACTGAAACGCCTTCGGGTGGACCAGTTAACTAGCCGACTTTGCTTGCTTGCTTACTGTACCATAAAATTTGAGGGTGCTATGCAGTTATTTGTAATTATAGAGGCCCTCCCACTATAGGCACTCTAATTTTGTTACAGGTGTTGGCTGAAGGAGCAAGTTGATAACCGGCCTTTTAAGAATGAATATGGCTAAACCAAAGTAGTTTGATATCGTTGCACATGTGAAAATATTTCAAATATTCTCTATAAAAAAGTACTAAATTTGGGTTCACTTCGATCTGAACTGAAGAGTAGGTGAAGTGAAGTGTAGCGAAGTGTAGGTATGCACTTCGGCCAGCACTTTTCATCAGACTTGTAGTGCGAATGCAATGTCATGGGTACGAGTACAAGGGCAGTGTCTGTGTTGTGAGTACGAGTACGAGTACACATGGGCATGGATCATGGGGGGATTTGGGACGTGTCCCCCTCACCTTTTGGAAGGGGGGGACATCTCCAAAAAGTCCCCCACTTTTTCAAATAGTGAAAACTAAAACTGTGATGAATTGTAATATAACATAGATTACGAAATGACACTACATTTAAAAGCTAAATTGCGCCCAAATATTTCACCATTTGCCATAAAGACACCTTCTAATTTCATTTTTTTCAAAGGGGGGAGGGGAAACCCCTCCCCTTAGGCCCCTCTCCCAGGAGGGCGATTCGCAAGTGGTGAAAAGTCCCCCCCCCCCAACTTTTGGAGATGGATCCACGCCACTGCGAGTACATGTCCTTTTTCATGAGTACGAGTAATTTTGCATTAGCCCCTATGAAGAGCTCTCAAAATCTGTGAGTACGAGTACGAGTACAAATTAATTCTCATGAGTACGAGTACAGGCAATTGCGCAACTCATGAGTACGAGTACGTACTCACTACAAGTCTGCTTTTCATATGCCCTGTCCACAGCACATTGTTACAACCTAGTACACTCTAAAAACCCTTGGGTCGCGAGTGCACTGAACCAACGTTTTAGGTCAAATGTTAACCCAAGCTGGGTCACCGGAGGCCTTACTTGGGTCATTTTTGACCTAATAATTTTAGTCCAGTCCCTTCTGACCCACCGTTATTGACCCAAGCATTTCTTGAGAGTACCCCCAACGTAGTTCACTCCATACTCTCTAAATCCGAAAGAGTGAAATTAGGGACGGATCTAAATTTAAGAGTGAAGATGACTCTTTTTGGATTGAAATTATTCACTCCAAATTTAGATGTGTCCCTAATTTCACTCTTAAAGAGTGGTTTTTCACTCTAAAGGTTTAAGAGAGTACATGCACAATGTGGTAAAGGTAGGTCATTTTAGAACAAACCTCTACTGGTCAAATGTGCCATAAATATATCTCCTTCAATTGAATGCTATGTTATATTAGGCTTGTATGGTCTTGACAGAAGAAATTTTTTTATTTACTTCAGTCGAAAAAGTTAATGTAAAGTAGCCTACTCCCATCCGCTTTTGAATCTTCATGTGGACTATTTAGGACACTGTTATAACCTACCTCTCTGTTACTATCCAGCCCTGCTGATTATCTGTAAATGTTATGCCAGATGAAAGGAAATCAGGTCTAATTGTGCTTTGTTTCAAAATTTTTCTAGGGGAGAACCCACGATCCTCCTGTCTCCACCATTTTGCCCATTACAGGATTTGATTATTACTGGATAGTCTAGATTACAGTAGTCACAGCGCTTCTGTAAAACATGACTTTTCGCACACTGAATCTTAACTCATTTCCCATGTGTATCAGGAAATCGCATGTATTAGTGTTTAATTTCAACAGAATGTTCCTGAAGGAGGACCTCGCGTACGTAGCAGGCTGTACGGTATATCCCTTGCCCAGTCATATCCCTCCGCGGGGCAGTGGCGCCGCCAGGATTTGGTGATTGGGGGGGGGCATAACAGATGATGTCATAATGCCACCTCAGTTTGTCCTCCAAGTCTGCTTAAATTGTACCATTATCGTGTGCCCCTGCGATTGTACACAGCAGTGTGGAGTCCTTTGTGTCACTACATAAATGTGCCGTTCTGGGGGAGGGGTCTAAGGAAAGGGGGTTTCCCCCTCCCCTTTGAGAAATTTTTGTTAATTTAAGGTTGCCTAGATGCAAAATGGTGCTATCTTTGGAGTATTTTTTGAAGTGATCATATATGACTGAAAAATATCCTTATTTAGTGAATTCAAATTTTTGGTTAGGAGAAAGATGAGAGTGTACGTCCCTGCGATGGTATACAGCAGTGTGGAATCCTTTTTGTCACTACACATGGGCGTCCGCAGGCATGGTCAAGGGGGGGGCACTTGCCCCTCCCCCCTGGAAAATCAAAAATTTGAAAAAACGAGTAAAAATTAAAGAAAAAACCAAACAAAACGTGTTTTTCCTGTTTCTCTTCGGTAAATAGGCTTAAGAAATGCCATTTCCAGCGATCTAGAAGGCATTTCGGGCCGAAATTTTCTTGCGCTTCGCGCCAACTCATGGTCACGCGGAGGTTTTGCCCACCCCTAGAAATTTTTGCCCCCCTGGATTTTTTCTGCGGACGCCCATGTCACTACATAAAGGTACCGTCCTGGGGGAGGGGTCTTAGGGGAGGGTGTTCCCCTCCCCTTTGAAAAAATTTTTGTTAATTTAAGGTTGCTTAGATGCAAAATGGTGCTGTCTTTAGGATATTTTTGGAACTGATCATACATGGCTAGAAAATGGCACAATTTAGTGAATTCTAGTTTTTGGTTAGGTGAAAGAGGAGAGTGTGTTGTCTTAGAGAAGGGTATGTTGTCAACAAACCTCCCCTTCCTCCCCCCCCCTTTGGAAAGGCTTTAATGCCTTCTATTCGGGGAAAGTTTGTACGACAAAATACGTGGGTGGAGTCCACAGAAACATTCTTGGACTATTACGAAAATTTTCCTTTGTCTCATTGTGCATTATAAAAGGGTATCTAATACTGACAGACACTGGTATAGTGCCTCCTGGAAACTCTGGATTAATTATGCAAAATGGGGCACTGATATGATGATTATTACCTGACATCCAAGTGATACTATAGAGTATAATGCCAAGCACGTTACAACAATGGTATTTTTACTAAGTTTGAACGAAAATCCAGACGAACATCTTCCACCAATGGGGAACGAGAGAGAGAGTATAGGTACAGGGAAGTAATATTAGACCCCCTGATAGGTAAAGCAAAATTTAAGGACTAAAAGAAGCGTTTCAGAATGTTTATACGTCGTCAGGGTATTAACAATCACCACCTATACCGGTAGAGGCTGCGCCTGAAGGTCGGTAAGAATTTTTGAAAAATGTATAACGGCAAATATACGCACTTTCACCCTTCCACATCATGCTACAAATTAGACTGAAAGATCACATAGGCCCCTACAGATGTTGGGGATGTACTTCTGTTTTTCAGAAAAGCTTGTTGTGATCAGAATAGTTACATGTGTTATAACCTTAAAAATGGTCATGAGTTGGAGTGAAAACCGTGACGCATGCGCGCGAACACTGTAAAAATAGACGTCTTCATTTTTTAACACATATATATTTGGCGTTTAAGAATTAGAAAACGAACAACAAAATGGATTCGCACAGTAAATGACTGAACGAATATTAACACATGATAAGGATAATGACGTCAATTAAAGTGCACTCCGCAAACACGTTTACATGATTTATATATATGTTAATTTTTCTTTATTAAAAACAACTTGATGTTTACAGTAATCATGAAATAAACGCATAAACGTGTTTACGAGATGGCGTTAAAGTGGCGTCAATGTGTTAAAGTTGGCGTTTTAGACGTTTAATTTGCTTATGTATTTTATTGTTTTTTTCGGTTACATAAACGCCAAGACGCGTTTATTATCTGTTACAAAAAAGTGTTAATCAATTTTTACAGTGAAGCGCGCCGAAATGTTTCATTAAATAAGATGACCATGACAAAATCTGCATTCATGCTCTACATCGAGACACTTTCAATTCCCCAACAAACCTATTTGCCAATCACAAAGCCAGTCCGAGTTTACCTGAGAATTCGTAAACAGCTTTCAGCTTTTGTTGCTGTGCTTCTGCGGGAGTTGCTACCGGAAATGATTGATAATAAGGACAATATTGATATGAGGTTTGAAGCGCGCGGAGCGCGCGAAAATTTTGAAAAGGATTTGCGATAATTCTGATAGTTTGAAAACCATTTGTGATGGAAAATGGTTACAATAGATCCATCACTCGGTTGAAAACACACCTCACCCTACCTCATACATAAATCTATAGCTTAAACGCCTTTTGTGATCATTTTAAAACTTTCAAAAAAAATTTCTGAAATCGATTGGGGGGCACGCGCCCCCATGCCCCCCGTGCCGGCGCCACTGCCGCGGGGAACCACACCCCTAGGGTCTTGACCGGGTCTGCTGCAAAGAGAATTTCGAAATTGCAGTAGGCACACTGCATAGTATCGGTGATGCATGAAAAATACATGCTTGTGTATTTATCTTGATCGCAAGATGTCAGAAATTAGCAGGTAACTGTGTAACGCTCGCAAATTCGAACTTTACCCTCACCAGGTAATCTCCTCCTCCCTCGCTCCCTCCACCCCTTTAAAAACTTGTACATACGCAAAAAAAACCTGACACTGATGTATAATGTATACGATAGGGCAGCCGTGGCCTAACTTTAAGCAACATCGTGGTGCATACCGGGAACAGGGCAAAAACATTTTTGCCAGTCATTTCGAGTTAACAGTATTCCCAAGTTCACGGTGTTTATTGGCTTTGTATTCATGTAGCCTAACTACTCGTCTGTTGAACTATGTAGCTTTGTGAAAACAAACACAGGGAATATTCTCTGCAGCTTTTACTTATAAATGAGAGACTAATTAGACTAGCTGCAGCACAAACTCTGAACGTACAAAGGAATCGTATGGTCTAGGCCTTTTGGGGTGCTTTCTGGAATGTAAATTTTCAAGTAGAACGTTGCTGATTCAACGGTGTTGAACTTTGAGTTACCAATCATCTTAAGTGAGGTGAAATAAGGTGTTTTGGGCTCCCCTGGTATGGGACCCTCAAACTGAATGTGCTAAATGGGGATCCGGTAGCAACACCAGTTCTTGGATCTTGCAGGGGCATAGTCAAGGTGAGGAGCAGATCCCCTCCCTCACAAGCCACACTCCCACCGCAAAATGAAATGGCAGCATGCAGTGTAATTTTTTAACTAAAAGGAAAACAGAATATGCGCTAACATGATGCACTTTTTCCACACTTCATGCACCGACAATCACATATTGAATTATCTATTATCAGTATCTATATCCGTCCGTCCATGCACCCGTCCGTCTGGGTTAATAGATTCATCATCATCATCATCATCATCATCATCAGTACGTCGCAGGAACCCACAGGGCATAAACGCAACGGAATGAGAGAGAGGGAGCTTTAGCAAAAAGTCAGACGACACCTGAAAATGTTCAGGGTCTGTGCATTAACTTCCTCATCGGTCAGCTTATTCCAGTCAAGTATAGTCGATGGGAAGAAAGAAGACCTATATTGCGGGGTTCTACAATTAATGTATTTAAGGGCTTTATTGTTATTACTAGCCTGATTTTCAATTATGTTAAAAAAGGTAGAATCTTTGTATTGCCTAGGTTTGACCCTTCTTTTTGCTGGCAGGTCTGTAAGGTAGTGGTCACGTGGGACAGCTGGTAGCTGATTATTCAAAATTCTATACATATAACATAACCTGTCGACTTTCCTACGATTCTTTAGTAGGGGAAGTTCCAATTGCTTGAGAAGGTCAGTCATAAAGCCTTCCTCTCTGGATGTGTAATTACCACTAATGAATCTGGCAGCTCTGCGTTGAACTTTTTCCAGACGGTCTATATCCCCTTGCTGGTAAGGGTCCCAAATGGAGGCAGCATACTCTAAGTTGCTACGAACTAGGGATATATATCCCAGTTTTTTGCACTCCATTGGGCAGTGTTTAAGATTTCTTTTTAGGAGACCTAGCATAGCACCTGCTTTAGCGGTAATTTTATTTACATGCATTGACCATTTCAAGTCGTCCGAGATGGTGACACCCAGATAGGGGCTGTTCTTAACTTGTTGAAGTATGCTATCTTTAATGGTATAGAAAAAAGAAGATTAAAGGGCCCGATCTTGCAGTAACTTTCAACTAAACAGCATTTCCGCATTACCCAATCTTGATAAAACTAAACGTGAATATATAAAGTGTATATAAAGTGAAATGAGTAAGTGAAATCAACCTTTGCGAAATATTGACCATTTCCACTTGAACTCGGACCTGGACCCCCTGATTTACGTGCAGGTGCGTTTACCAGTACCTAGCCTAGTGAAGCAGGTCTTGGCAGCTCGAATAAAAGGAAAACATTCAGTCGCTTTTATGTAGTTTACACTTCATCTCCAGTGTATTAAAAACGGGTTTTGGCCTATAAGAAGTATGACAAGTGCTTTCAAGATCTAGAAAAAAATCATCTCTTAGGGTTATCCCATGAGTAAACTGGTGTGTACATAACCTGTTATGGCAGATGGCTAATCCAAAGAACATCTAAGGAATGAATTGAAAAAGAAGGCGAATCTATCAAAACTGAAGACTTCCCCAGTAGTCAATAGACCCTTTTCCAAATAGCAATTGCAATGGCTTGTGGGATAAGTTCTGGTAGGCGATGTTTTTGTCAATAGCATTTTGCTGTGGCAAAAAATGATGCACACCAAAAATCTATCCCACAATCCTTTGTAATTGCTATTTGGAAAAGAGTCTATAGAAAGCCTCGTCTGCCGCCTTACAGAGATATCCTTAGAAAGCATTTCCACATCTTGCAGCTATCAGCAGCAACCATAGAAAGTCATGGCTCCCTTAAAGTTGTATATCGCCAACCTTCTAACTTACGAAAACTACTGGTGCAGTCCACTCTTAAAAAGAAAAGATGATTAAAAGAAAACTCACAGGGGTGCTTAATTTAAACCGTCACCTATGATGTTCTTAGGGAATCTTAAGAATTTAAGAGTCAGTCCACTAGTGCTACTTATAGAATCTTTAGCAATAACTACAACTGGTTGAAATGACCTTCATATAACAGTTTCCATTTAGTTTTATGATATACAAGCTTCATAACAAACAGATATTTAACTTTCATCATTTTTTCTGAAAGGTACCAGTTCCAAACATAAAATAAATTATTCGTATTATCCGTTGAACCATCACGACAGTAACACAGCTATTGGGCAACTTATTCTTATCCCTTAGCAAATGTCATGGCCTGGCTAAACCAGAGTGGCAGCTCCCTTGCTAAACTAAATAGAACATAAAGGGTATAATAAAAAGCAATATTCCTGTATATAAGTATCGTTACTGCTAGTCTGTTAAACACTTCGCCTCGTGTAGAAGGAAGCATTGCCAGTGTTGTAACGAGTCATGACTCAGTCGCCAATTTTCAGAAGGGAAATGACTCGAGCAATTGTATCAGAATGTTCCTGAAATAATACAGTGACTCGAGTCTCTGACTCGACTAGAGTCACATTGAAAGTAGTAAACATAGACGTAGGAGGCGGGGGGCTGCAGCCCCACCAACCAAAAATTTTTGTGAAAATTCGGGCAAAACGCTGAGAATTTTTCGGGCACCGACTGAAAGAAAAATAATGCAATGATGTAGCTAAAGGTTATTAATAATTTAAAAACTTCCTTGGTAATTAATATAAAGTTCTGATTTGAATGGCACCAGCACCTATATATTCCGTATTAATTCATCAGTGTTTTCTTTAATGGGCACCCTTGGGCAAGGTGCACCTGTATTTGCCCAGTGCTTTTTAAGTGCTGTTGCCTTTGGGCGTGGTGTTTCCTTGGGGCGTGGTGTCGTCCTCGGGCGTGTGGTAGCCTTTAGGCGTGTGGTTGACGGGTGGGGCTTTGTTTGGGGTGGTTTGTGGTTGTTGGGCTAGGGTGCTGTTTTGGGGTTGGCTGCAGTGGCTGCAGCTTCTGAATCTCAGTAGTAACAAAGATTTTTTTATTCCCTGTTGCATGGTGTGTATCGTTTGTTTCGCACTGTGTTTGTGATCCGACAGGGTTTTTGTTTGGGTATGGGGTTCTCCTTCAGTTCCTCAGTGCCTGTTTCTACCTACTTAAAAGCTCTCTTTAATGGTTAAATTTATATTATGATTATCACTGGTGTATATGAGAGGCAATATCGCCATGCCCCACCCTCACTGATGCTGATTTTTTTCTACCTAAAATACGTAAACTTTTTTAACACAAATTTTACTTCAAAGGTAGCATATGTGGCACCAGATTGCATGTAAGGACACCTAATTTTTCAAAAAATTTTAAAGAGGGGGTAATGCCGATTTTTTTTAGTACCTAAAATACGTAAATGTTTTAACACAAATTTTACTTCAAAGGTAGCATATGTGTGACCAGATTGCATGTAAGGACACCTAATTTTCAAAAATTTTCAAAGGGGAGGGGGAACCCCCACCCCTTAGATCCCTCCCCCAGGCCGGGGATCAAAGACTTCCGCCAAAATTAAAACCAATAAAGAAGGTAGAAACAAGGCAAAATTATTACATGTTATTGGCATGCGGTGTGATAAACGATGAATGCCCATATGATATGTACATTAATATGTCGAACGTGGGTGGAGCGGGCGAAAATTTTTGGTTATATTTTTCGGGCAAGTCGTTCCATCCCCACCCCCCCCCCCCCCCAAATCGACTTGGGCTCCTGCGCCTATGGTAGTAAATGACTTGACTCGACTGCAAAATTGAGTGACTCGTTACAACACTGCTTTATACCCTACGTACTTTTGGTTTCAATGTTGGAATTTCGTCGAAAGTACGAATATCTTCTATTCCTTGTGCTTATCAGCACCATAGGTGAGTTACATTCGATATATAGTTTTATTTTGATAAAACATCTATTAAACACTGTTGGGTAGAAATGGGAGGTGAGCAACTTGACGTGATAACTTTTAAGATCAAGACAGAGCGAGAACAAGTTGCTCGCTTGTATTGACTAGGAACGACGAAAGAAGGGAAGGAGTGGTTCACTTGGTGATTCTGAAAAAGGAAAGGCAAAGTGGCATGCAACACTTTTTTCAGAAGCTTCCCGCAGGCAGACTTCTATCAGATCTTCAATGGACGAAGTCAGTGGGGGAGGGGTGGGAGAGAGATGGGTGCGGCTCTAGTGACCCTCCCCTACCTCAAGCAAACCTACAGTCTCTCGAGCTGAAATTGACACTTATCCTCGGATTAAAGAAAGTCTATAGGGTTGTCACCTGAAAACATTAATGTACTGCATGAACTATCGATCCCCAGTTAGCAGAATAAATGAGGTAAACAACATGTAAAACAGACCTAACCAGGATGGCGGAAATAGAAAAATGGCCGCTCATATAATTAAGATAATTATAATTAAGATAATTCAGTATATGAGCGGCCATTTTACTATTTCCGCCATCTTGGTTGACCTGGAAGCTGTGAAACATGTACAGAAAAATACTTTCTGAATATTTATTACAGATTATGGCTAGACTCATAGGTTTAAATGTGTTAAATATTTTTTAATGATTATTTTTCCCATTATTATAATATACCGTACTGACATCATCAGTGCATTGGCAGCCATTTTGCATTTTCCGCCATGTTGGTTGACCTGAATCCAAACGAAGCATTTTAAAAAATCAATTTGGATTATTTGTCACGAAATATGGCCAGGTATTAAGGGCAACTGTGTCAAAAGTATTTTTAATGATTATTTCTGCTATTATTTTTATACATAATTATCGTTATAGGGGCGGCCATTTTGTTGTTTCCGCCATCTTGGTTAAGATGAGGTCTTGCACTACATATCAAAAATCATGCTTTGAATTTTATTGACAACCTTGTATAAAGATATTCAGGATTTCCAATCGAAACATTTTAAATGACCATTTTTGTACTTTTTTAATTACTCTCTTATGGGGGCGAGGGGATCGGATTTTTACAATATTGTTTTTACTCTTTCGGCAATTTTCCGCCGTATTGGCTGGCAAGGACTCTTGTGTCAAGTATTGTAAAACTCAGTCCTTATTGTAATATACTAAATTTCATCATTATGAATTGTAAATGTGGAAATTAACAATGTTTTATAGACAATTTCTGGAATTATTTCATTTATTTTGGCGGCCATTTTGCCTTTCTTGATTGACCTGAATCCCGCCAAAAGTCCCAAAAATTAATATTGGAACTTTTGTCAAGAATTTGACTAAATTTTAAGATTAGATGTCTCAACAATAGTTTTAGGAATATTTTCTGCATAACATTGTGTCTAAAATAGTATTTACAAACCGAAATGGCGGCTTTTTTGGAAAATAAGCTGCTATTTTGAATTTTGAGTGGCAAACGGGTTTCTTCGAAAGAGCAATCGACAATCTCTAAGGAGCATGTGTGCAATTTTGGTGCTTCTTTCCACGTGTGAAAGATTTTACCCCAAACCAGAAAGCCAAAAGGCTCAGTGATTCCTTGCCATATGGATATATTGTAACAAGCATGAATCACCCACATGACAAGCATGTGATCCCTCCTAGTTATCCTACTTGAGATATCATGTTAATAAGGTCAAAAGCTTTCGAAATCCTGTGACCCAAAATGACCTAAATGCTAAATATAAACAATCCACAGGCCTTGAGTTTTAGATTTTCCAGGTGTGCTACAAATCACACTCCTCAGGAAATTAAGGAGTGTGGTAGGTGTGCTGTTTTATTAAACTTAAACAGATTTACCTGAGTTCCCATTCTTTATCTAGGTGTGTAAAAAATTGCACTTCTCACAATGATTTGAGGTGGGTGATGGTGTGTGATCACACTCGCACGCCTCAAAATTCAAGGCCTGAATCCACTGGCTAAGAATGAGATCCCTCATAGTAACCCTCCTTTAAAATATGATGTTTACTAGGTTTTGACCTTTGGTGACCTCAAATGCCCTTTGACCTGCACGAAAAATAATACTGATCATCTTCTCAATATGGTCAATACACAAGGTAAGTATGTCATCCCTCACAGTTACCCTTCTTGAGATATCATGTTTACAAGTTTTTTGACCTTTTGACCTCTGGTGACCCCAAATGACCTTTGACCTCCGAAAAATACTAGGGATCATCTACTCAATATGGGCAATCCACATGATATGTATAAGATCCCTCACAGTTACCTTCTTGAGATATAGTATTGACAAGGTTTTGACCTTTTGACCTCTGGTGACTCAAAATAACCTTTGACCTCCACCAAAAATTAAAGGGATCATCTACTCATTATGGGCAATGAATATGCTACGTATGAGATCCTTCACAGTTATCCTTCTTGAGATATAGTGTTAACAATGTTTTGACCTTTTGACCTGTAGTGACCCCAAATGACCTTTGACCTCCATCAAAAAGAAAAGGGATCATCTACTCAATATGTGCAATCCACATGCTATGTATGCCATTCCTCACAGTTGTCCTCCTGGAGATATTATGTTTACAGTGACGTAAACTTTTGGCCTCTGGTGACCCCAAATGACCTTTGACCTCCACAAAAAATAATAGGGATCATCTACTCATTATGGGCAATCCACGTGCTAAGTACGAGATCCCTCACAGTTACCCTTCTTGAAATATCGTGTTTACAAGGTTTTGACCTTCTGACCTCTGGTGACCCCAAATGACCTTTGACCTCCACCAAAAACTGAAAGGATCATCTACTCATTACGGGCAATCCTCATGCTAAGTATGAGATCCCTCACTGTTACCCTCATTGAGATATAGTGTTTATAAGGTTTTGACCTTTTTACCTCTGGTGACCCTAAATGACCTTTGACCTCCACAAAAAACAATAGGGATCATCTAGTCAATATGGGCAATCCAAGTGCTAAGTATGAGCTCCCTCACAGTTACCCTTCTTGAAATATCGTGTTTACAAAGTTTTGACCTTTTGACCTCTGGTGACCTCAAATGACCTTTGACCTCCTCCAAAAACTATAAGGATCATCTACTCAATATGGCCAATCCTCATGCTTAGTATGAGATCCCTCACTCTTACCCTCATTGAGATATAGTGTTTATAAGGTTTTGACCTTTTTACCTCTGGTGACCCCAAATGACCTTTGACCTCCACCAAAAACAATAGGGATCACCTAATCAATATGGGCAATCCACATGGTAAGTATGAGATCCCTCACATTTATCCTTCTGGAGATATCGTGTTTACAAGCAATTTCCAGGATATTTACTATTTGACCCCTTGTGACCCCAAATGACCTTTCACCTCCACCAAAAAGAATAGGGATCATCTACTCATTATGGGCAATCCACATGGTAAGTATGAGATCCCTCACATTTATCCTTCTGGAGATATCGTGTTTACAAGCAATTTCCAGGATATTTACTATTTGACCCCTTGTGACCCCAAATGACCTTTCACCTCCACCAAAAAGAATAGGGATCATCTACTCATTATGGGCAACCTACCTGCCACGTATGAGATCCCTCAGAGTTACCTTGCTTGAGATATCGTGTTTACAAGGTTTTGACATTTTGACCTCTTGTGACCCCAAATGACCTTTGACCTTCACCAAAAACAATAGGGATCATCTACTCAATATGGGCAATCTACATGCTGAGTATGAGATCCCTCGGAGTTACCCTTCTTGAGATATCGTGTTTACAAGCAAAGCATCACATACACACACACATAAGCACACACACCCACCCACACACACACACCCACACACGCATACACACACACATATACTCGCACACAACATCACCATCGCATAGATTCCTTCGGCCTTCGGCAAGGAATCAAAAATGCATTTATCTGCCCTACTATTCACAAAATTACACCATTTAATCTGTCCAAGAGTGCCCTGCATTTGAAGTTCCCCATTTTTAATGTTTCAGAAAATTTCAGTAGTCAAAATACAATTTAAGATTCAACGTCTTTGAAAGTACTAAAAAGCACTCTTAAACTATTAAAAACTCATTTCATGAGCGGAACCATTACCTTTGCTGTGCAATTTTAGCTGCCATTTTGTTTATGCTGTTAAAAAAAATGCCCAACACTGCCAGAGTGCCAACAGCAGTTTTTCTCATCTAGAAGATCATTTTGAGCAAACTCAATCGAAAACAAAACTATGTCCAATTGCAGCAAGGTTCACCCTAATGGCCACTAGACTATTGAGTCACTGTATGACTTTGAAGTGTCCCCACCCCCACTAAATTTCCATGTTATGTTACAATATTAAAGACAGACAGTCATCACCCCAAAGTATATTTTAATGTGGGGGTATCAAAATTCTCAGTTGGTGACATTTCTTTGATTAACATCAAAGTTTGAAAATTTGACAGATGCAGAGTAGCTCACATTCCACACAAGGCACAGAGAGTGCTTTTATTACATTTTATACCCTTGTATGCTCACCAGCACATGGCCTTAAGCAATAAAACAGGTTTATTCCTGCACAAGGAAGAGCTTCATACAGTTATGGGAGGAGCTAGATGTTGCATAGTTGGGAGAATTGGAACTGTGTGGGATCATGAAAATTCCCCTTTAAATGTGTACAGAAATAATCTTGGAGACAGAAATTAAATAACACAAACACTTTATCATGGCTTTGTTAGATACGTATTAACAGTGGTTTATTTAATTCACCAACTATTTGCTAAGTAAATTTGAATGTAAAAAATAAATCCCATCCCTGTTTATGCAAATCATTGCCAACTACCCTACAGTAATCCTTCAACTCCCTCCACTGTCTGCTTATCTCTTTCCATTGCAGAAACAATACCTTTCACAAGCTACAGTACTTACCAATTTTTTCATTTCCCTTGTCATAGTAATTACAAAGTAAAGGTGTTCAAACAAACCCGGACAAATGAATGCTCTCTAATCCACTGCAGAATTCTTTTAACTGTATAAAATGTAGGATTAAAACAAATTCAAAAATTCTGTTAATCCTTCAGGTAATACTGCCACAGAGAGCAAAAATTACCCATCGCACTTCCTTGCAAGTGTCAAGCTGGCCTCTGTTTTTTATAAAAATTAAAATTTAAGGAAATATTGATATACCCTGATTATCCAACAATGATGACAATACATCTGCCTGAATTCCCTTTAATAAGGGATATAACATCTTTACAAGTTCATTATGTCTCAATCTACAATACTTGGTGGCAAGTAAAATCCCTGTTCAACATTTTATGCAGATTGAAAACATTTATAAAACAACACACCAAGAGGACCAAAATCAAAAGAAAACCAAATGTTATGCACATATTAATATAAAGTATTACCAGTTATGAATTACAAACAACCATATCAAAACAGTCAATTCTACTCATTTGAGATAATCACAAAAAATAATATAAAAAAGCCTCCACCAAAGATGTGAGTTCTTTTCTCGTAAACTAAGAATGTAGGAGGGGTGCAGAATACTCTGATTACCATGGAATGACCTGTTTCATAAAAATTTAGGCCTATGCCACCCTGCTCTGCACTAACACTACCAAATTACACTGCACCAATGCTGACGCATTGGGAATACAACCTACAAATTTCAATTGCAAATTATACCCTCAAATACAATTAAAACAAATTTAACAAAAGTACTTAAGGTTGCTATAGATTAAGTACCAATCCTTCATTTATATCAAGTAGTTTTTAATTCAGTAAATACTTAGTGATGTTTTAATAAACCCTGAGACAATTATTTATTTATAGTATAACAAAATTCTTCTATTGCTCTTTAAATACTAAATGACATCTTGATGCAAACCATTTTAGATCATAACCTTAAAGGCAAAATGCAGTAACCCCAATTTTGCTGTAGTATATTTAAATATTTTTATTCCTGGCTGGCAATATTTAATCATTTGACAATATTTTTACAACTGAATTAATAAACTCCCACATAATAACTTCTTGATTTACCTTACTATTCAATATTTATGTTTGAACACATCACGAAAGATACCCAAAACGAAAGTAAGAGATTGGCAAGATTTAGCTCCTGCTTCACAATAAATTTGGGGTCACTGCTCGGGACAAGTTCTAATTTAAAAATGGATTTCTAAATTCCATGTTTTTTTTTCATTATTTTTATAAATACCACCGTCTATCTATTTCATTTGGGACAAAACTGAAAATGCCAATTTTCCAAATTATGTCTGATGATTTGCAAATCCAGTTTGCAGCATGTACACCAAAATGCTGTGGAAATGTGTTGGTACCACACATAAAGTGCTCTCTAGATGAAGATAGAAACTCCAATATTTAATACAGAACATGTCTTACTCCCTTTACTACTTTAAAATTCTTAACTGGAGAAAGTGTCATAATGAATTTGGCAGTTACAGAACAGTGTGTGTCTTTATTCTAGTTCAAAGGGTATATTACTTAACTTGTATGGATTACAAGGTAAAAGCAACCCCCCCCCCCCCCCCCGCAACAGGGAAGATGTTTGTGGATTGTGTGAACTCACCCTTTCCACATTTCATTGTTCTGGTATTATTAAATTCATGTTTTCTTCTTTCAGAAGTTTGAAAATCTTGAATTATTTGTCCACTCAGAACATTACCATACATAAAACTTTCTTACCTTCATGGATTTTTACCCTTGACCTAACCAGCACCCTAAGGTGTTCCCCAAAACCCAGCAACTGAGCCCCCACCCCCCACACACATACCAACTAATTATTGTTAAAAATATGTTGATGGCTTCAGTAATGACTACCCTGCTCATACAAAGTTCTGCTTGAATAGAATCTCTCTCAGTTTCTAACAAGTTTTTGTCACAGAATCTTTTCAAAGATCAATCCATTTTAAATTTGATTCAAGAAATTCAAACCAAGTACTTAATCTATTCGCCACTTAAATTTTTAGTTAACTTTTACATACACTACCACACTTATGGATAACTTTAAGAAAAACGACTTTGCAGTATAAATGACACTGGGTAAATATACTGACCGGAAGAAAGAAAGAAGAGATCACCTTTCTACAAAAATGATGTAAATGTATCAAAAAAATAAGATATTTTCTTTGGAAATTGCAAAGATCAATCCAAACTTATGCTTATTTGAATTGTCCTATGAGGTATATTAAATGACTAATTTAGAAATGAAAACATTGATATTATGTAATATACCAGAATGTCAACCCTGAATGCTTAATTGAAATAACTATCATTTGAGTTTAAAACTGAGTTTCTACTTCTGATAACACTTGTATGCATAATGTCCTCCTCTATCAAATTACCTAGAAAAAAAGGACAATATTAACCACTGTCTTATCACCATTTTGCTGAATATAAGCATCTACTGGTCATTTTTGTTATCAAATGGATTTAAAGTGCAGCCAACTCTATGAGGAGTGTGTAGAAAACATTGCTTTCAAAAGATGTAATATTTGTATTGAAGAACAAAACATTTAATATTTGTATTGAAAAATTGTGGCTGTCTCAAAATACCATTAAAACAAGAACATTTTAATCTGCACATGCCATGTGACATTTTAACTCGTATTTTTATTCCTAATTTGTATTTCTTGATAAGATCTCAACACATATTTTCATTCCTTTTTGAAATATCATAAAAAATCTTACCATATATTTTGATTCCTATCTGAAATATGGAAATGAAATCTTAACAAATATTTTGATTCTTACTTGAAATATCATGATGAAGTCTTAAAAAATATTTTTATTCCTGTTTGAAATATTTTTATGAAATATAAACACACATTTTGATTCCTATTTCAAATATCCTCATGAAATCTTAACAAACATTTTCATTCCTATCTCATACATCATGATAAAATCTGAAAACTATTTTGATCCCTACTTGAAATACAAACATTAATTTTAGGCACTTCTAGTTTAAGTACCATACTTCCATCACTTCATTTTATGTGGTGGAAGACATATTGGAATAAAGATATGAACTTTCTGAAGTACATGTTAAAGTTAGATGTTTGAACCATCTGTCTGAATTAACACAATCACACTTCTTCACAGACCATTCACCAACATTCATAATATTTCAGCATATGATTTCAATTAGTTCTCAAAAATTCCCAACAACATGATAAAGAGGCTATCTGAGATATATTACTTAGATGGATTGAAATATGACAGAATATTTATTAGAAAATCACACACATCCTGCAATAATCTACAAAGAAATTTTACTTGAACAAAGCACAAAATTCTCTTTGTCTGTGTTAAGTGAAACAAAATTTACTTGAATGAACAGAGAATAGTGTAATCATTGTTGGTAGATAGTATCCTCATCCTTCTATCACCACTTAAGTTTCCCAGGGCAGTATTTGTCAACAAGTGACTGGTAATAAGGGCGCAGTTTATCTATATCAGGAAGTTCATCCTCTTTGGAGTAAAGATCAAATTGACTGAGGGAGAAGAAAGAAGAAACATAATTTGGTTGCACAAAAACAAAGGTATAAAATACATTAGTTCTCAAGGGTGCCCAAACACTTTGTTACAACTAAACCCAATAATACAACATTTTTGAAATACTTTAGCTTACATCATACACACAAAATGCAGAAGAGGGTAAGAAACATGATCTGGGGAACAGAAATTGTCTCAAGATTCTAACCCTGTAAGAAGGTGCACATATGTACATGGTTTCAAGGAACCAGTCAGGAGCTAAACCTCAATTTTCTAATGATTACTGTCATTTTACAAAATTCCATTACTTCTTCAGGCCTGGTACATACATATATAAAGCTCCATAAATTTTTCCAGGCCACAAGAACCCTAAAGCTGATCCAGTATACATCAACAATTATATGAAATGCTACTCACTTGAATTCATTGACCCATTTCATCATCTCTCTATCCTTATTGCTGCAGAGGTAGTCATATGCCCCAGACCGGTGCCATGGATAGAACGAATGATACCTGATCATATACAGACCTTCTTCTGGTATCTTACACTTGTTGTGGATAAGCAATCGATACATGTACTCTGTGGTGCATAAAAGACAAACACTGACCATAATAGCAGCATTGTGCGAGAAAGGAGAAATAACTATCCTCTACCATGCTTTCATCATACTCTAAAAGCATTTCTTTGAATACGTTTAGAACATGGAGCCAATCAAAGAAGATGATTGCTCCAGCAACAGAAAGAGTATTGAAGGAAGGGTAAATGCAAAACTGTTATTTTCATATGTGAAAGAGGAACTATTTCTACGCAATTTGGTGAAACTTCCATTTAAATCAGACATGTAGGACTCAAGATATCAGCAAATTAAGTTACTACATTTGTGACCCAAAGTGAGCTTGAGGCAAGCAGGGGTTATATCACTTTGTCACATTGATTAGAAATGCTTTGTTTCCTTTGTTTTTCAGTCTGTTGTGCTGACCTTGAAGTTAATAGGGAACAGGACCTCCCCATGTGGAATGAGAAGTTTGTAACATTCTTCTCTTCTCAATCACATTCCAATGACATGTGACTGTGGAGAAAAAAATTGGTTGTTAAGTTTAAAGAAAAACAAAAGACTGCTCATTAATGTGAGGCTATGATGCCATATGTACTTGCTTCAAGTTCACTTCGTATTTGAAAATGTGATAACTTTAACTGCTAATATCTTGAGAACCACCCATCAGATTTCCATGCAAATTTCACCAGAATGCTTAGAATAAGTACCCTTCTAACATATCAAAACTTGATTTGAGCTTTGACCATTCTTTTAAAGTCTCCAGTGATGTTCCATTATGGAATACCAACTCATGGTTGCTAAAAATTGCAGGTGGTAGCTGAATTTTCATAATGATCTAAGACCTTGCTTAGATTATGTTAACCACTGGGACGAAAAAGGACTGCAAGACTAGTCTCATCACTTAAAGTACAATATCCCATAGCTTGCATGACCTCCTGGCCCTTCATGTTTGTATCTTACATACATGTGACTGGGAGCTTTGGGCAAAGCTTACAGATTAATATTGTAATGCTCTACAATATTTAAAAGTTTAACACACTTCTTGCATTTTGACACTATCCTGTAATGCATAATTGTCTTGGTTGTCAATCACTGCAAACCTGACGGTGCCAAAACACGTGTTTACTGTGCTTTTAGTTCTTAACATATTCCATTAAAGGAAGAAAGTTTCACTAACAAAAACAAATATGAGTTATGGAAGCTTTGACTGCCTCATTCAGAAACATGTAAGGCTCTTTTTATGGGGAATCTCATAGCAAAGAAAACAAAGTTGTTGGAACTTCACCTAAACTGGCCCAAAACTGTCCCTCTAACTGCTGCATAATGGTAAGAGCAAGGACACTATTAGACAACTTTCAAAGTAGTTCTTTCATAGTATTAAAAGTGAATTTCAGTCTTTTTCATGAAAACAGAGAGCATTTCCACTTCAAAACTAAGTCTCATTTTCACAATTAGCTTACCATCATGTCCCCATGACATAGTGACATTGTCTAAGCCACAATTTTCTTTGTAGATGCCAAGCTTGGTATTGTACAGTGGATTCTTCAGATCCGGGTTATCACTAAAACTCTCCACACCATATGCAATCGAAGGATCCGGGGCACAGCCAACTGGGAATGTGTCCCCAACAACACACCACTATAAAGAATAAAGAAGAGATATCGTCCCATGTAAGGATCAAAAAAATACATCAACCAAAAATAAGAAAAATTACTAAAAGAAGGATAATTCATCCTTACAACATTTCACCCCTACCACTTTGAAGAAGCTAAAGTGAAGCACCTACGGACAATTGACCAAATATACTGCTGGTCCATAATTTTTCACTTCATATCTTCAAGGGCAGAAAGAGGTTTAAGATTTTCAAACTTCTGAATTTAGCGAGAAACATAAAACCACATTTTACTAACCACCCACTATTCACAATGAAGATGAACCATCAAAGTATTCAAATGACATTTTCTTTTTAATATTTTACAATGCAGTTCATCTTCTTCAAGACATAATATGATTATCAAGTAAATAAAATATTTCTTCCCACTGATTTTAACCAATAATTAAAAGCTTTGAGCACATCTGACAATGACAATTATGGCAAAGGCAATTAAATCTCGTACACTAGCTATCTACTGTATCACAACATTTGTGTATACCTTTAATCAAAGTCATGATGGGGTAGGGGTAGGATGGGCTTCACATTTTCTTTTGCAAAATCTTGAATTAGATATTAAATATTCTCATGAAACATTGTATGCCATTTTGTCAAAATCATCCTTTTCTTTTTCTTCTACTTTTTCCAATTTCCACCAATACCTAAGCTTCTGAATTTTGTAAGTCCATGCTATATAAGTTCCTTATGAATCTGTTCCCAAATAAATTATGCTTCATTCTGAAGGGAGTTACATGGTTAACAAATTTTCATAAGCCAAAAAACATACAAGAAAACGCATTTGTTAAAAAACAGTGTGGAACACTCAGAGAATAAGTGCTGTATGTTTAGTAAGTTACAACTGTAGCAGGTTGACACATGAAGCTTGGAGTTGTCTGCAGTTTCCTCATGTGGCCCCTGGACTCGGTCTGGAGAACAAAGATAAAGTACTGGAGGAAAGAGCTGATCTCATGACTACCAAATGTTTTAAGAAATGCAGCTATTGAAGGTAATTAAGGGAGCATCCAAAAACAACGGATACATCCAACACCAACAAGATACCCTATATTCTTTTGGGACTTTGGCTAACAAAGCAGAAATCCACCTTTTGACTCTGTAAAAGTCTCCATCAGTATTACTGCAACTTTCCACTTGGGTTGGCTAGAATCTTGAACAGTGACCTTGTACGTCAACATATACTGTATTCAAGCTTGAGATAAATACACTTGACCTATATGGTGGGTAGAAAATATATAAGGAAAGCGAGGCAGAATAAAAGATGAGAAAAGGGTTAACCAAACTAATTGAAGCAATCAGTTGAATTGATTCAAATGATCACATGATTAAATGGCATGATGTTGAGACAAATGACTGAATATTCCCTATAAATCTTCCTCAATTATGTTAGTAGAAGCTATCACACAGCAATGATAAAATGCACCCTGCTTATTTGGATTATTTACAGTTTTTATTCCAAACTTACACAACATTCAAGGACTACTGCTCTTGATAACATTCAAGTTTTAAATCTGTCTTCAAATTAAAACAGACAAATTGAAAAAGACAACACAATTCTTGGAATTATTGCCACTTTCATTTCATATATATCAGTGTTTACAATGAGATCATCCTTACACTGCAAGTAAGTTTTTCTTAATACAGCACTTCATTATCTTCAAGTCAGGGGAAATTTGAGACATTTTATGCCAGCTTATTAGAAGCAGTAAATCTGAGAAAATTTGCTAGCAACCATTTCATGAGACAAAATATTTTATTTTCACTACAAAAGCTATTTTTTATTCTTTTAAAGTTAGGAACCTTACAACTTTTCCAAAGAGCATTTCACTGAGAAACTACCACTGAGACTGATGGATAAGCATAGATGAAAAGCTGATGGTAATGACTAAGTGCAACAATGAATCTTTAATCAGACCAGGACATCCATACAATATTAAATTTTCGAAGTCTAATCTACTGGATCCAACTATCGATTTTCAAGTACTCAATTTGAACATATTTAACATCTGCAGACCTCTGAAAGGTGTGACAGATCATTTTGAATCATACACAGACTAATTTGTGTCTAATTTAAAAATTTCACGAATGGAAACATGGCCCAACATTAACAATGTGAGGTTAAAATAGAAAAAAACAAATATGCTTGCTAATATGTAAAATGTGTTCACCTGTGGATCACCCCATATAGCCATGACTTTGCCCAAGTCATGAATCAACCCTACAAGTTGAAACCAGTCCTGGTCAGGGTGCTGCTCACGAATTCTTTCAGCTGTTTGGAAAGCATGGTAAATGTTTGGTACATCCACCTGTAATAAATTGTAAAGAATAACATGCAATTATCACGTTTCATACTAGAATCAGTTAATATGTATAGTTTAAAATCTGGAAGTTGTCTTATGAGACTGTATGACTATAAAATGTATACTACTTCTGAATTGCTGATTGTTTTTTGTCATGGATATTAATGTTGGATATGAATATCTATCTGAGATATCCACATCACTGTACTCACGTCAGGATCTCTCTACTCTTTACCACATTCCACAGACTGTACTAATATATCAAGGTAATTTGGATCGTTTTTGTTGGAGGAAATGCCCATTATCCAGGATCGAGAAAAACTCCAACCACAACTAATCCTCTCAGCAAATAAACTGTGCAGCTCAACTTCCTGGCAGGCATGAACCTCATCTTGACTTCTAAGAACATGTATTGTTGAAGGTCACTCATGCATGACACACTGAATATCTGTGCTGGGCCTTAATGAGCGATTCTCCCCAACAGTTGTGAGGAGGAAACCACCAGGCAAACAAATCAATAAGGTGTCCTGATCCTGTTTACCTCAGATACCATTGGCAGATAGGGTTAGAGTAGGTAATGGGAAATACCTGTCATGTTGAAATAATCCATTGCTTTCGACATTTTCACAATTGTACAAAACAAGGCTTGCTATCACTCTTCCTTCCCCCTCTCCACCCCCACACACCTGTCCAACAGCACACTTTGCAAAACAAGAACATGATGAGCCTTTCCCCCATTACAGTTAGGTTGCAAGTTTAAGCTTTTTTAGCCCTCACCTCACTGTAACTGTATCTATCTGGCCTCTTCTGCGAACACACTGGGCTCATGCTTTATCTCTATGATGGACCTGGACTGATTAACTGTGAGACTTATATGACTATAGTTACATAATAGATAAACAGGAGGGTGGCACAACTGTTTACCTGAGTTGTGAGAGGATGTGGACTGTTAAGTGAGCCAGCCAAGTGGAAATACCCACAGGCAAGAGGTTTTAGGAAGTTACTTTAATGGGATATTTTTTAGCATGAAATATTATTACTTTACGGCACAAAATCATTGCCATTTATTACATTTAGTAACAGCAGACATGGCTCTTTGACCTCTAACCTCAGAATCAACCTAATTTACAATGCTCACTTCCAAACACTGCACTTGCACCAAGATCACTCTCCCAGGTTACCATATAATTCTATACACTATACTTACATCGGGATCACTCTCATCAATGAGAGTGTTCAAGAATTCTAGTCCCTCCATCACTGTCATTTCAGCTTTATTGAATTGTGTCCAATGTGCAAACTGAAAGAGGAATACAGAAGGATGTGTTTTAGAGATGAAACTGGTTGATGTACTGGGAAAAAATGAACGTATCCCCTATGACCTGTGACACTCGATCATGACCTGTTTCCTAACACACTTGTGTACAGCAGTATATGGCTTCAAAATACTTCCAGTCTGCTCCAAATATTTACAGGCACTACACACCATCACCATCAGTGCCCCTTTGCTTTGCCAAAAGGAACAAAGCAAGGTCAGCTAGTTACCAGGTCCAACCAAGGGCCCTTCAGGTCTGGGGGCAACCGTCAGCTGGGAAACTATTTTGATGGTAAGCCTATGCTGAGTGGGAAGAAAGTCATAGAACCCAGAGAGAAACACATACACCTTGAGCTGGAATCAAAGCCATTGGTGCACTGCATATGATGTAAACCATTCTCCCACCTGAGGGCACAAACAATGAACATGGGTGCCATCAAAACTTAGTTTTTACCTCTTCCCCCAGGTGGCATTTGTCTGACACAGAACTCTACAATCCTCAAGTCTCATGATGCAACAATAGTACTATTCTTCATAGTCTTTCTTTGCAGCACAGGCAATGCCATGCATAATGATACCTTTCATGTTATGATTTTAATCCTCTTTACTCAAAGTAAGTATGGCGATCATTATGTGATAGAGACCAGTCCAAATTACAATCACTGCCTGAGTAGGCAATATTGACCATAACAGAAGTGATATAAACCTGCCTGTGAAGCATGGCATGTGCTAATATCAAACTAAGTGTTTGTTCTACAGACAAACACCCTAGTAATGGCTGTGCAGGTTTTTATTTATGGTGTCATATACAGTCCTCTATACAAGAAGGCTAGAGCACCCAACTCTATCACTCCCAACTGCCTTACAATGTTTGGTAATAACTTGAGTCTTCATCTCAAAATTGCTTACTATAAAAGATTCTCTACCACACAATCTCCAATAAGCCAGTTCAGAGTTACAGTGACATCTAACAGGTCAAAGGTCATAAGGGTACTCTGAAAGCAAATACTTAGTACCCACTACACTAACTTACACAGTTCACGTTACTATGGTATACAATACTCCACAGTCTGCGAGCAGCCCTCGGGAATAAGTAACTGGCTACGACTAAAAGTTGCCGAAGTATAACGGATTTACTTCGGTAGAAATACACTCTACCTTAGCACAGTCAACGAATATTAGCAATAATGGTAAACGCCGAAAACTTTGCGGGATCACGAGTGAAGGTGCACGGGGCCTACTTGGCACGTCGACTAGCCACCATGCAGATATGCAAGGAACAGTGATCGCTTAGCCTATTCAAAACTTGACCAGCAGCCATACTTCACATACAAGTATTCGAAACTTTTTGTTCTAGCATGGAGATACCTCACATACGTAGAGAATGTGATATACTGAGAAATCATAATTTCATTTTAGCATGCAATGACCGACTCAAAGTACCGACTGACTGAAACATGTTTCGCGGAACTGGGTGTCGCTAACCAGCCAATCACAACTCAAGAATTGGTCAATACAAATTTTGTGTGTATTCTTGCATTGAAGTTCCCATTGAGTTTGTGTTATGATCACACTGCTTGTGTCTTGTTATTTTTACAATTCGAGAACTTTTAAAAACAGTTAAAATAACAAACATTAACAACAACAAACAAATAACAAACTTGTGTAAAATAACAAACAATTGGTTGATAAAGGTGATCTTGAGATGTCGCATTTGTAAGATATCTGAGGGAGGGGACTGAAAGGCTTCTTCAAGTATTGGCATGCATAAATAATTTTTGCAACCGATTTTCCTCAGTTGCATACAGTTAGCGAGGACGCTTAGCTATTTGCATAGTATTTGGTCCCGGTTGTCACCGGCACTACAGATTGAGTGAGTTTCAGTACGTAAATAGCGATCATAACGAAAGTTTTAAATGAAGACTTTCTGTAAAAACTTTAAAGTATAACTTTAATTTTCATTCCTGGTAAGCCCGTGTCCCACATTTTATCGCCTCAGCAATATTTTTTGCTGAAGTCAAGTCAATTTGCTTCAAGGCTTCATTTAACAAGGCAATGACATACCGAAGCATTGCTGCTGCATACAATGTTTACTATACTCCTATGAGCTATGACCTGACATGCACAGTTATAACTCTGAACTGGCTTATTATCGGGCTGCATTCCAGTCCGAATTTTGCTTAGACACCCTTTCTTCCATTCATCCCCCACCCATATATATATTTCATGACTTTTAAGGAGACATAGCAACTCTAACTCCCTTACAGTATTAACTGTACCCAATTAAATCTTTCACTACCAGCCAAGTTCATTCTATCATACGTCTTACTGCACTTACTGTACACTATTACAATATCATACAACCTCCCTTCCCCATGGTGATATATACAGTACTTTCAAAACCAGCACAACCATTAGAAGCAAACATCTTTATCATATAATACACATACCACTACTGATAAAGCACTTACATACACCATGCATATAAGTTAAAATTAATCATGATAGCAACAGCTGCCTTACTGAATAAAACTGCTCCTTCTGAAAAAGTGAGGGCAAAAACCAACTACAGTAGATCAAGGTTGATAGCAGCAATGCATAATTAAATGGATGGCACAGTATTGTGGCTTTAAAATTACCACATTAACGCAGCACACTCTTCATGCCAAAACATGACCAATGGCACTTCACAATATGCCCGTTACGTATGTTAAACCACAATGAAAGATGTTACTGGGTTCAATGGGATGCACACTTCAACTTACAACAGTTAAGAGAAAGCTGAAAACAAAAACTGCTCAAGATGCTAAGTATCAAAAGAAAAGGTTGAAATTAAAGTTAACAAACTAAAAATAAACCTAACAAATTATAACAATTAAGCAAAAGAAATGAGTGCAAGTGAAAACAATTTTTTGAGCATCATTAACTTTCACCATGGAATTTTTACCAGTCTGAAATGCAATCAGTGCTCTTGAATATTCATAACCATTAATTTTTTACAGCATTTTGTTAACCATGAATTGCTGCACACAATATTTACACTGTAAAGTACAACAAATTCTTGTAAGGGATGTTACAACTGATAATGTAGTAATTGACCGATAATGTATCATTAACCGATAATGTACTAGTAACAATTGACCGATAATGTATCCCTGACCGATAATGTATCGCTGACGGATAATGTATCGCTGACCGATAATGTAGTAAAAATTGACGGATAGTGTAGATAATGTAGTAACTTTTACTACATTACACGTCAAATGGTAATACATTATCGGTTAAAAATTGTTCACTACATTATGGGTTTTGAGGTGATACATAATCAGTTAAAAAGTTAGTACATTATCGGTCAAGTTTTACTACATTATCGGTTAATGATACATTATCGGTCAATTTTTACTACAATATTCGTTAGTGACACATCATTGGTCAATTACTACATTATCAGTTGTAACAAGGGATGCATAAGGCACCTTGCACTAGAGCACCAGTGGTGCTGAGGCTCTAACTTGTATTTGTAAACTTGTAGAATGGGGCCATGCACGAAAAAGTACCCCCCTCAAACATGGAACTCTGTAAAAGGGCTCGACTTTGGCAACTGACAATTGACTTCATTGCTTTATTTTTAGGAACATGTAATCATCCACTATGAAAACTCAAGTTCTTTGCTGAATGGACTCCAAGTGGCCTATGAAATTTTGGAAATTAAAAATTAGGAATTAACTGCATTTGGTGGACTACTGTTACTGTAGTGCATAAGCCCTTCAGACTCCAAATGTGGTAGCATAACCGACTGGGCTTTGCCATGTCCATTACTTTTCCATTAATTTGGAGACTCAATGGTTTACGAGCAGATTCAGAGAAGCCAAATAGAAGGGAATTAAGAAAGTCATGCTTAGATGTTAAAAATATGTGCACTAGTATTTCACAAGTCTTGTTATCATGGTACTTTCTTAATCAGCTGGTTATTTCCTCAGTTGCCAATTACCAGAGTTGCACAAATTTGTTACATGATGATCAAGGGTCATAGTCTGGTCAAAGTATGCCCCTATTTCTCACAAGTTTAGAGACTGACTGATCACAGACAGCAAGTGTACAAATTAACACTAGGTGTAACATATGAAATGTGTGATAAAAACAATGAATTTAGTTGCAGTGTATAAGTTGTAAGCCAACCATTAAACATCAACCTACACTACGGACTGTACATTCACTGTCTTTTCACGATAGTCACATTCCATACTGTAGTTTTACAACATTCCAATACTTTTACCACCTTTCCATGTATTATGAAGCAGACTACATTATCATGAAGCTATTTCTACAGAAAATGTCACCATCCTAATGTTCCACTCAAAGACATACTTTACAGTCTAGAGAGAATTGTCATGATGTCATGTTGTATCTGATTCTCAAGTTGTAGGTAACTGCTCAGCACTCATGACAGGAGGAGTTATAAAACAGTATGGTTTGCAATGGCACTGAAAGACACATGATGGTCAATGCAGCCCATTAAAGATTGGTCCTGAGATTCATTGAGGGTGTAATAATTTGACACTTGACAGTAAACTAACTACCAAAACTGCTGCCAGTAGTGGGATTTACCATTTAGTCAACTGATGGTTTATATCTAAGAACCAACTTGTGCAGTAGAGCATTCAATTAGGCTAATGTTACAAACTCAGGTAGATATTTAAGCTCCTGTTTTTGGCCAAAAACAGGGGTCTCAGGTGGTATTCCTTATGGGCTGAGAAGATCGCAATACAGATGAATAAGTGAGTTCAGATATGCCATACTTCCAGTGGGGTTACAAGTTCCGAGCTGTACCTTCATAACTGTCTTGCCTGTGTGCATACAGCACCATACACTAATCTATATGTCCTGTGTGAGGTACACCATAATATTAAAGTGCTTCAGCGCTAGTTCACACTAGCATGTACATGGGTGATTCCGTAAATAGGGGGGTCAACTTGTGACATTTGGGTAAAATTTCCAATTCCATAATTAAAAATCTAACTAGAAATTTTTTCTTTTCATATTATGTTTGGGAACAGGAAAAGTGCAAATCATGTGAAAAGTTTGAAAAGAGTTCTTCGTAACAATAGTTACTGCTCAAAATAGGCTCGTTTTTCCCAGTGTACACGGGACACCAAACACAGAATTTCTATATAATACTACAAACATAACTTTAGTCAACTCTAAAAAAAAGGTGTGCAACCTTTTAGATGGTATGTTTTATCATCTTCTATGAAATGGAAATGCATAAAATGGGGATACTGGGTTGAGCGTGTGGAAAATGTACTCCTTAAAAGCGGAACACCATTTGGTGTCCCGCGGTGTCCCAATTTACTAAGTGAAACTTTCTTCTCAAAACTTAACTATACACATCTGTGTGAATGGAGCAAACTTGGCATTTTTTACTAACTTTACATGGTACTTGGAAAAACATCAAGATACTTTAAATTATTTCAAGTAAAATTGTAGAAAAATGACAAATTAAAAATTTGCAGTGGGACACCAAAATTTTACACTGGTTTTACACTGGGAATTTGTACTAGTATTCACAGTGTTATTCCATCTTGCACATACAGAATTAGTAGAGATGTATATATTCCAAAGTACTACACAGTTCTTCCTAAAAATACATCTTTGAACTATTTTAAGATTTTGGGGTTTTATACAGATCATTATATTAACAGAAAATGCTTCACTAAATTTGTAAATGTCACACTCTTGGTGTCCCATTTACATTGGGGATAAAATCAGTTTTTGGCATATAATACAGTATCATCACCAGTTATTGATATGTTTAGTTCTTCGTAGGATATATGAGGCACCACTAAAGCTTGTGACTGAGACTGTCTCCCTCTACCTCAATGCTTTAATGCACTGCCAATTTGAAGATGAAATATATCACTTAGTAAAGTGGGACACCAAATCTACTGACTCCCTTATTTACGGAATCACCCACATCACTGGAGCAGCGTGTATGGTGTGCATAAGGTACACATCACCTGTGTTAATCATACACAGTAAACATGTCCGAAAAACAAAGAGGTGCATGACACAATGACATCAGTGAAAATCTCTATGAACTTACCTTCTTTTGCACAAAGTCGTATGTTTGATTGGTATGCATATTCTTGTATGTCCTCTTCACCTCTTCATTTTCCTGAAAAAAAAAAACAACGAATCTCTACATAAGCTACAGTTTACATGTTGTTTCATGCAGGGCTTACAATGTTCAGGAACCATCATTTCCAGCCAAAGGTCACTGTACTTTTAAGATGTCATCATACTGGACAACAAGTAACCAAGAGATTTTGCTTGATGATTTGATCACTATTTTTTCCTGCAAACCCTAAGTTTTCAATTTTGGAAGATTAAAAGACTTTCATCCTTTCCATTTTATACAGTTTACTTTGCACCACAACAGTTTGATATTGATAACCAGCAGTATGGATGAAATTTTCCAACAGAGTAAAACAGCCTGAGTGCCAGTAAAGTGCAGAGTATGTATTAGGCACTCAAATGATGGGCTGTTGTACTGTACATCATGTGACTAGGATCGTAACATCTTAATGCCAATATGACTTCATAAAGAAAGTTGTCTCTCACCATACAGTACCTCAACAAATGAACTTTTGGAACAAAGTTTTTACAAGAATAAAACAGTTATGTTCTCTCTACATGAGAGTACCATTTATGTATGTCTGCTTCCACAAGAGCCACCCTCTCTCATCCAAAACAAAACTGACAAAAAACCCTCCTTTAACATACGTCTGAGAATATTCTGAAAGACTCCTCATCTTGATTTTTGGGCTTAAAAGTTGTTTCATCTAAGTAAAGACCAAGTTTCCTCTTCTCATCATCAGAGATGTCTGGTCTGTAGACAAGGGATGGATCCAAAATGTGGACTGGCTCCTGTTGAGAGTGTAACAGAGAAAAATGTAAAGTCCCTTCACAGTAGGCAAAACACAACATGGGACAATAAAAAAGAGAAATGTATCACCGTACTTCTAGACCCTTCCACACTTGGAATGGTACCACAAAATTTCAAAGATAACAACTGAAATCACTGATTGCTGAGCAAATTTTTGTGAACATTATGAACCATCATCATTTTGTTAGACCATCACCACAACTAAATCAAACAGACTGTATATTAGATTGAAAATCGCTGCAAAGAAAAGTCAGCTGTGCTTATTGAATGCAAAACACCATTGCACGTCTTTTGACATCCTAACATTGCCTGACTCAAATAGTGTCACCTAATGACTGTCCTTAGCTCTAGGCCTAAGCCAGAGATATTCAAACTTTTTCAGGGTAAGGGGACAGAGATGGAAATAAACAGGCACAGCTAAGGTCAAGGGTCACACTCAACAGAACAACTCTAAATTCAGTGAGGAGCTTGTTCAGGAAAGCAAAATGGAAAAAGAGGGATGAAGTACATGGGTGTATGCCATATCTGGGGTTTGAAGAAATGAAGTTCATTTGCAAGCTCATAGTCAAGATTTTTTTTTTTTCTTTTTTTTTTTTTGGTATGGGGGAAAGGACAGAACAGTACCAAACGGCCGGCAAAAGGCTGAAATGCAAATCCAAAGGCTGTTGGGTCTAGGTGCCCATGTTCCAACAGCCCAAAGTGGGGCCAAGGCCAACATCCTATAATGAATCTGGGGGCAAAGTCCCAGAAGGTTTTTGAGAAAGTGGTTACTAAAACTAAGACTTAAAATGACACTGGATGGGGACTTCAATGACAACCAAAACCACAAATTTGTTAAATGCTCTATAATCTCACCCCTGACAGTAACAAGTCTCACTACTAAGTGTACTTCTAGTCCTTCCTCCAATTTAAACAAAAACACCTGTCTAGTAGACAGGTTCACCTCCATGACAGAGGCACAGTAGCCTAGAATACTGAGTTTCTACTGATCAAAGCCATACTGACACACGAAAGCTGAGTGTGAGCTCAATTGGGAACAAAACTGACTGCACAAGTCATCATTCACCAACCAGTGTGGAGCTATTGTTTGAATGAGTGGCAAAGTGCAGTCACCAATTGTATTTAGAACTATAGGACTATTCTAAATAGGTTGGGAGCATGCCAAACTACCATAGCCCCTTACAACAAATGCAAAAACTACCAATGGTCAGTTTCATAATGCAGTGGGGTTTGATAACAGTCAAGGGGCAGGTAGCAGGAGGCTTTAACACAAAGACTGATGTTGCCCTACAAGAGTGTACAGTATATGGGACCAGGGAGTCACAAGTAACTGTGACAGGTGCACTCAAAAGTGCACCACAAAAGTGTAGCATTTTGATGACATTCAAGTCATGCCTGTCTTCAAGGCCATGTTTGAGAATCATATTGTTCAAAGACATTTTAGTCAGTTTTTACTTTATTTATTTTTGCAAAAGTGTTCCATTACATAAATAATTTACTCTGAAAGTCTACTTTTAAATCCTTCCCCTTTTTGTATGTTTTTCTTTTTGCTGTTGTTGTTGTTGTTGTCGTTGTTATTTTCAAACAACTTACTGGGAGGCAGTTCTGACATGTAAATAAGGGAATGGAGGACACTGGGTACAGTTAAACATGAAAGCCATTTAGTTCTACAAGCCCACTGGCTCTAAAGCCCATTGTTCTACCTCCAACATAGGCCATTATTGATATGACTGACTGTATCAACAACTCTAGTGCTGGAGGTCCAATGGGCTGTGGATTATGCGACAAACACCACATCTTCTGTGGGGGTCCATGGTGCTTTCACCACAAAAATTGCAAAAAGCCCTCATATCTGTCAAGCAGACCTTATCATAGTTACAACCATGATAACACTTTTCAGCATTTTTGTCAAACAAAGCTGTGAAAGGACACAGCCTTTAAAATTACAGGCTGTAGCATCTCCCTCCCCCTCCCCCCAAAAAACATTGAGGCATAGCCCTATAGAGGGATTTAACGTGACGTTATGCCATTGGGACTGCCTGGCAGTGAAGGGCAAAACACAAACACAGTAAGCATATTTACAGCATACCTGCAAGGCATAACCATGGATACTACTGTGACACAATGGACACTACCAAAGAGACATAAGATCTTGCCCTTCAAAACCAAAGAGAGGTGCGACCACATGACACCATGAAACTCTATTAGCATGTCCACATATGCTAACAGTTGTGACGACATACTCTCACAAACAAGCTTGTACAGTATGTGAAATACTTCAAAACCTCACCTTCATCCTTTCATTCAGGCTTCCAAATGCATGTCAAATACACTAAATAAACATAAAAAGTCAGATGGCATGCACAGTTTTTCCAGTTGCAGGGCTATTTTCCCAATAATACAGTATTTTTGCTAGTACTATTGACTTGATGTTGCTGCTTTGAAAACATGTAAAATGCAATAGCGCATGTGTACCTCCATGCGCCCTCAACAAGCTAAAATCTGACCTATGCTATAGTAGGGAAGCCTTTTCGAAAATGCTTTAAATTAAATGATTCCCAATGTAAAATATTATAGAAAGAAATGTATCAGGCAACCTGAATATTCATCATTTCTTAGTGCTCAGCACTTTTTTAGCACATAGCTCTTACTCTGGCGGGATTTTGAGAGGATTTAAATGTAACTCCACAGATCTCATTTGTCATAATCATTTTGTAAATTAAACGTCTCCATTCATACGGATAAAGAATCTTCGTTTTATTTTCTTTCAAGTGATATGAAATTTACTGAATTTAACCACCCTGCTCACCCTGAAAATAGTGATTACTGTAATTATAACCTAGTTTTTTCATAAGCTTTACAAAATTACATTCTGTAGGCACCTACACTACAAATTCAACTTCCGCTTCGCACCATCATGAAGGTGAGTACATATTTCTTTTTGAGATTTTGCAACGTTGAAAGCACCATAGTACTTCATTCAAACAAAGCAATTTTGTTTTGTATTTCAAAAATGCTTGCTTAACTACCCACTGAAAACGACCCGGCTCATTGCAAAAATGTATTTTAAATCTAAGTTCGGAGTGCGATTTCTGAAGCATACTGTATCCTACACTTTTAATATCAGGTGTGTGTGTGTGATTGACGATTTGGAATTGTCAGCTGTAACTGGCTGAGAGTTGCAGGCCTGATTTTTAAGGAAATTTTCAGGTTGCCCATCGGACAACCTGAAGGTTGGGTTGTCCGAAATAGTTTTTGGTTGTCCGAATGACAGTGACGAACAAGAGACAAACAATTCTATTTCCTGTCTCTGCCATAGAAAACAAACATTTACTTTAAATTCTGCATTTTTCCATATTTATTGGAATGGTACAATGATGAATGGTAGGCTAGTCAATACCATTGTCTCAATGCCACTTCTTAAGGGGGTTTTTATGACATACTTTCCTGCTGATGTAGCGAACTATTAAGTTACAAATAAAATCTACTCGTCCATCGGACAAGTTCAAAGAGAGAAAGTGGTTGTCCGATGCAAGTTTCACCCATCCCGGACGATTGGACGAGTGCTAAATTTCAGCCCTGAGTTGTAAATGAAGTGTGTGAACAGCTATTGGGCGTCGTAGTAGACTGCCTTGTTTGCATTGTGTGGAGCTTGTGCATTTGTCTTTAAAACCCCAGTAAGAGTACCCTAGATGCTCTGCAGGCTGTACTGCTTAATATTGCTTGTATCATGCATTTGCATCATGTATGTACAGACTGTTTCATTCTGTTCTAACAATTACTGGTGGCCAATGTCGCCTGAACATATTAAAACCTAACTACAGAATACAGGGCCACTGGAGAGTTGTATCTGAGCATCTGGATGCCCGGATGCAAAGTCGAAGTTTGGAGAAATCTGTAGTTTTTAAGAACATGTTAGTATATGCGGAAACTTCAGGAAAAAAATTTAAGTCCCTTCCAAGCTCACCCTAGGTGGATGAGCGGATGCTCGGATGTGGGGTCAAAATGAAAGTTTTCGAAAATTTTTTAAGTCCCTCCCAAGTACCCCCCGTGTGGATGCGCGGATGCGAAGTCAAAATTTTTTACCAAGAATATTTTCGTACAAGCAGACCTTTCTGTAATATTTTTAAAGTCTGAGCACTCCAAGTATTTTTGGGTGGATGCGCAGATGCTCAGAAGCGGGGGCAAAATGAAACTTTTCAAAAATGTTGTAAGTCCATTCCAAACATTCCCTGGGTGGATGCGTGGATGCGGAGTCAAAGTCGGGGCTGTTAGGTATGAAAGATTAATAATAAACTGGAATATGCTTACAGTAGGAGACTTTAATTTGAGAACGACTTATTGTTGTCTATTCCTTACTAAGACTACTATAAAGCAACATTTTGTAGTAGATGCACGGATGCTTGGATGCGGAGTAAATAATTTCACCAATATTAGTTATTCTAAGAGAGGATGCACGGATGCTCGGACGTGGAGTCAAACCAAAGTTCAGGGTGTAAGATAAACACAGTCACATCGCATCGGCGCATCGGGATGCTTGGTGGTATTCAAGAGTGGCCCTGCATGCATTCTATAATTGTACCAAAAATTATACTACCAAAAATTTATATGTCAGCTGTCTGTTCACCGATTTACATGATTTTTGTTTTTCTTGAACATATTACACCACATTTTATGGTGCTATTTTTAGACAAGAATTATCTAATTTTTTCGTGTGGACATGCTAACTCTATATAACCTAACATGATTGGTTACAGGGCAAAGGAGGGCCAAGGACAAACCATTTTACTAATAGGACCTACAAACAACCAAGCTTGCCAACAGCAAGCGAGCCCAGTTCAATTACATTCTACCAGAGTCATGGAAGAACTTGTCAATGTTAATGCACTGACGTGGAGTTAACTACCCGATCGGGGAGACTAAAGCTGTGAAATTGGATATGGTTTATTGAAAAAGTATTCCATCCTAAAGGTGCATTTACACTTGATCCGGATCTGATCGCCTGCGCGGGGTCTGATCCACTGCTCGAGATCAAATTTGTAGTGTAAACGCAGATCAGATCCGGATCTGATCGCCCAATTTTGATCCTAGTAAGGGGGGAGAATCAGACCCCGCGCAGGCGATCAAACTTGTAGTGTAAACGCTCCCTGGATCAACGGTGACCCGAGATCAACGGTAATTCAACGTAAATTATTTGGAGATCACTTCTGCAAAAAACACTCATTATGCAGGGAGGTGGATCAGAGTACGAGACAAGTGTAAATGCACCAGGATCAAGCCATACACGTAATTCGATATGCTGATAACATAGGGCGATCAGATCCGGATCAAGTGTAAATGCACCCTAAGTTGGTGCATTATAGGCCTAGGCCTTGATTAATTTTGAAACAGCAGAAACTTGACAGGCACCTTTACAAAAAGAGCAATAGCCTAGCCTAGGACAGTAACGTTTGACCTACTACACTGAACATTTTGCTGATCACCAAAAATCAGTAGGTAACAGGCAACAATCATGCTAACTAAAATGTTAGAAAACAATCAGACTGCGTAAGTTAGGCCTAGCCTATGCTTAGACCTACATTGTTTTGTCAATCGCCAATGGACTGCTTTGCATAGGTGAGAGGCATTAATACGTAAACAACTCTCCATGATATAGGTCCTACTATATAGGCCTAGTTACATCGCAATTACGTCAAAAATGCTTGGGACTTAACTTCTAAGTTCTACTGTAGCCTACCAGGTGAAAACTTACCATTTTTTCTACAGGCCTTGTCTGAAACAAGTTTGGCTCGTGTCAATTTCCTTTCTAAATCAAAAGCTAGGCAAGTATAGACCAGAACTGGCTGCTGAAATCTCGCCTGTTTGTGTAACTTGTTAGTAGGCCACTGTACACACTGTGCGGCAGTCGGTTTTCAACTTTGACTGTCAACAAATTCGTCTCACGCGACTATGCTAAACTGGAAACTCTGTCCTTCGCTAGCTAAGACCTTTATTATCATACAAATGAAAGACAAGGTAAACATGGAAATCAAGCCCTGAACCAGATCGAACTGTTCCACTACCCAATCATTTTAAGTAAACATTCAACCCAGTTAACCTGGTGATTGTTAATTTTACCTCGATAGCTGCTTAGAATGTAACGGTACGACGATACGGATAAGCACACATAATATAGACCCGTACGGTAAAGTAGCGTAGATCTTGTCGATAACATTAAATGTGCGCAACAAAACTAAACCTCAACTTACGAAGCATTGTTTACATGTACATCAAGGTTACGAATATCGAATTACCCTACCACAGATATTTGCAAACAAGAAGACCACTCCGTCTCCATTAGTCCGAGAATGTAAGACGATTTAGGTCACATTCGTTTCGTCCAGGGAGGAGATTTCTGTTTAACAAGTCTAGTTAAAGATTTTTTGTTACAGATGCTGTAATTTATTGCAAATTACCTACATGTTCTTAGCAAAAAATACAGAAGATCGGTTGAGTTTTAAACGATTTCTTTTACCGATATTCTTTTCTTCGCATTTGTGTCTGCACCCTCTTTCGTGCCTCGTCATGAGACACAAACGACCACACCTGATTAATTGCACAAGTTTTACGTGATCTCACTGACAGATTCTCAGGTCAAGGTCACGGCCGGACTTGCTTTGAAGTTCAAAGTTAGCATGATAGTTTATCACGTACACAGGTCCCGTTAGAACGGATTGTGTAAGCTAAGTAGTGGAGAACGGAAACTTACTCGGTAACTCGGGCACTCACTGTGAGTCCTTTAGGGGTGGGTCGTTTTGAGCCAAATCAGGCGTAATCCTTCAAAACGCGGTGCAAATAAGGGGTAAATTTTGAACAAGAGGTCAATTAAAATCGCCGTATAGATCATAAAATTAAAGGCCAGGGGTGCCAAAATTGCCCTCACGGGTAATTCTGCCTTACAAGCCAGATGATTTTGGAGACATGTTTACAAAATGAAAACTTTTTCTAGTTCGTAGCCGATAATCAACCCAGCAATCACTTCTACCTGTTCTTTTACAATAAAATGCTTTGCATGTGTAGCCACTCCATATGCTGTTGCTATACGCCAGCATTTGCTTTCAAATAAGCCTAACTGTTAAGTGCTCACTCAAAGAGTGCAGCAATTGAAGTACAATAAATGCATTTTCATGGGGTAATTCAGGAACAAGGGCCCAGCCTAAATGGCGGGTCACACTACAGCGATTTTCAATCCGAAGTCCGATACGAATTTTTCTAAATCGAACCAATAGTTTTTTTTTTCAGACTTTGCTCCAATGATGCTCACGCTACATCGATAACTGATCCTAGTTTGTCTCACAATAAACGTCTTCTCAATAATGTCGTTAGACGTCAGCATTTGACGTGCAAGTGCAATGAAAACAGACTTTCAATGTCACCCAGGATCAGGGGCGGAGATTTCTTGTCAGGGGTGGGGGGTTGCATACTTGGCAAAGCTAGGGAGCGAAGCGACCGAACCCGAGCACGCTTGGGGGGAGAGGGGGGAGAGGGGGGAGAGGGGGTGGCTTTTTTGGTTTTTAATGTGAAAATATGCGATTTGGTGCATACTTTATACGGTATTTTGTATGCATAAGGAGACATATGATTATGTATTTTATTAGGCCTATTTTCCCAGCTTGCTAAGGCAAACCGGTTGCATCAGCAAGCTGGGATGGTCCATCAATATGCAGGTACATATTTATATGGTTTACTCATAGATCAAAACTGACTGATATGTATGTATTCTCATTTGAGGGCAGTGCAAAGGTACACTTCACTCCATCACCGCTCTAGGTGTATCGGACCTTGGCACAATTTTGACAACGGACTGACCACTAACGTTAGTGACAGTTTAGTTGTGTCTAGTCTAGGAACCTGGGAGTAGTTAAAACTAAAGGTCGCTTATTTTTATTATTATCTAATTTGCTTTTTTCAGTTTTTCATGAATTATGTTTTCGGAAGTGTACCTGGAAACTGGGGGGTACATTGTTTTGGACAAGCTCTCCTTGTCAAAAAGTGGAGGGTTATAACCCCCAACCCCGTTTCTCCGCCCCTGCCCAGAATCCACTTGGGCTGGGGAATATGGGGATGGATTACAAAATTTATGTCTCCCTAGGCGATTTTACTATGGATTTGCTGTCATTCAGTTCAAGAGTTGAATTGAATTTCATAACTCTTTTGGCGATCAAAATGATTTTTGCAATTTTTCTTTCAGTAAGGGGGAAACTGGAGGGGCACGAACCTTTTATAGGGACACAATTTTTGAGATCGTCCATCACCATCAAGAATTGGGGGCATGGGACTGGATGTTGTTGGAAAGGTATCAAGGGAAGTACTTTTGCAAAAAAGAGTACCATATAATTCCTTGTTTCAGTATATCGAGCTCAATCTGTATAGAGTTTAGAGGAAGTTTAGGGAAGGTGAGAAACAAGGAAGGCAAAACGAACCAAATGGCAGCCGAGCATGGTTTGAGGGGGTATTTTTTGGCACCCGTTTCCAGGCTTTCCACCATAATGGCTTGTAGAATCGTTCGGACGTGGCACCATGTGAGATCGAGTCAAATCTTTGCATTCTTAGGAAAGGCCTATACATGAGTCAACTGCATCGTGGAAGGTAGCATCTCGATTCATGACTTGCTACAATGTTAGACGCTGAACTGCAGTAAGAAATATGTGTTATAGAGCTATAGAAGCAAAACTTGAGCTAACCCGCGTAGTAAACGAAGTTTTTGGTTCAGCCCTTCGTTCGTCACATGGCGGAGGCCAAAGAAAGCTGTTGCGCAGTCTGTCCTGAAGAAGTACCATTGACAGGTGTATTGATATACGCCCGTGCTAGTGCAAATCAGGGAGCTGTTACTCCGAGTAACAGCTCCCTGCCGAGTAACAGCTCCCTCTGCTAATCAGGCCCGGGTGCTAATGAAATGTTTCCTCGTGTTAACTCAAGTTACATGTAAAACCGCAGGCCCATTGCTTCCAGTGTCGGTTAGAAGCAATACTGCGTTTAATTAGCACTAAGAATGAATACAGACCCGCAATCATGGGACAAATCCGGGCTACCCCCAACACCCAACACACTATACGTGCGCACACGCACACGCATGCACACGCACACACGCACACAGATCCATTATGCTTGTAATCCTACTTTTTCAATAATGTATTGCAGCCGTTCATGATCGTTCCACATGCAACCAAGTACGTTCCCCTCGGCATTCTCCAAACATAAAATTTACCCTTCAATACACCCAAGCAACTAGTGCAAGAAAGGACCTTAAAAGTAACAATCAGATGGTGACTCTCATTTATACTCCAATAAAGCCGATTTGCTTCTGATAAAAAAAGCTTAATTGATAAGGTTTAATGACTTAGACAACAAAACTCGGCCAGAAGATGCCGGGGCAAAGTTCCAGACTTATGTAAGAGTACTGTTATGCGCAGATTAGTTACGCTCCGATGTGTTTCACAAGAAGACAGTCGAATACCGCTCGAGGAACATGGGTTTTCTTCGGGTACTCAGCCCCCTCCCTTCCCACTTGGCACTGTAGGGCTTACCATCAAAATCGGTGGCCCAACCGACGAAGACAGTTGCGATTTGGATTGAAGCCCCTGGGATGGATCAATTAACTAACCAACTGTGCCTTTTTATTTCTTGACGAAGGCAAACTGAGGAATATATGCAGTATGTATGTGCGTATGTGTGGGTGTAGGTGTGTGTATGTTCGTGTGTTTGTGACGCTTAGCTTGTAAACACGATATCTCAAAATAGGAAAGATAGATGTTTCTCATGTGTACTACATGGATTTATCAAATTAAGAGAAAGGCCCCTATTCTTTTCGTGGAGGTCAGAAGTCATACATGTAAGGTCACCAAAGGTCAGAAATTGAAAACCTTGTAAACACAAATGATCTCAAGGCAGGAAACATGGGTGCTTTTCATACTTGACATGTGGATGCGTTTAAGTCAAAAATAACCCCTATTACTTTTAGTTGTGGCCAACGGTTACCTGAGGTCACCGGAGGTAAAATTTACAAACACTTCGAAAATTTCTTGTTAAACGTGATATCTCAAGATAGGAATAATGGACACTTTTCATACTCGGCATATGAATTAATCATTGAGAGGACAAACTCCACTGTTCTTGGTACACTGTAAAAATTTCTGTAGATTTACAGAACAAAAAAACAAAGAAATCCATAAAGAAAACGGAAAAAGTTCTGTCAATTTGTTGCAACAAATTGACAGCACTTTTTCCGTTTCCTCTTTGTATTTCCTTTTCTTTTTGTTCTGTAATCCTACAAACGTCTGTAGATATTTTTACAGTGTAGAGTTCAGAGGCCATGGAAGTCACCAGAGGTCAAAATCCGAAACCTTGTAAACACCATATTTCAAGACAGGGATGATGGACACTTTTCATACTTGGAATATAAATTTAGTCATGTTTAGAGGGAAGACTCTTTTGCTTTTGGAAGAGTTAAGAGGTCATTTGAGGTCACCAGAATTCAAAATCCAAAAAGTTTGTAAAACAATATTTTAAGACAGGAATGATGGATACTTTCCATACTTGGTATGTAGATTTGTCATATTCGACTCCTGTCCGGGTATGAATCCTGTCCAACACAAAAATTGCTTGTATACACGATATCTCGATAGAGATAGCAATGATGGTCACTTTTCATAACAGTTTGCTGACATTTTTGCATTAATAAATCCCAATCAGGACCGCTTCCGATTGACTGTTAACACAGGTGATAAAAATTTGGGATCATTTAAACTTCATTGTAACGTAAGATTGTTTACACACAGGTGATAAAAAATTTGGGATCATTTCAAACTTCATTTTAATGTAAGATACATAATTTTCATAATATTTGATATGCTCAGATACTGCCCCGAGTGACGACCGAATAAGTGAAAGACATAAAAAAAATTTGTTTCGGGTTAGAGGTCGGGTTGAGATTCGGGTAAGATATAGAATTAGTAGTACAAGTATTTGTGTCGGATAGGATTGGGGTTTGGGTTATGATATATAGATAGAAATGGGGTCTGGGTTATGATAAGGGATAGGGCTAGGATTACGAGTAAAGTTAGGATCTTTGATCTAGTGAATCTTCGATCTTTTGGACCCTGTTCAAAAATTTAGGGGTGGGGGAATATGATGTTCGCCTGTATTGCCCTTAAACTGTATAACTTTGTATAGGACTGTACTGGGGAAGTGGGGGGGGGTCAGTACTGGGGAAATGCCCTCCACCTACCCATCCCATCATAGTTTTTCTCGATTTTGTATAGTATTGCATTTACGGCAAGTTTGACCATTTCGGCAGACAGACGGGCAGGATTGCTAAGATGTACCGTATGTTTAATCCAATAGAGATAACTCACCCTGGTGGGTTGATCTGGTTGTTTGGAAAAGATTCCTTACTCCCCCAACATGACAAGAGGGCAAGATGAAGGCGGCAATGGAAGTCTTAATTCCCAGCACTTCACGTCAATGCATGATGGTTGATTGATCAGAGAGGGGATAGAAACTAAGCGAAGCGGCTCTTGGATCCTTAAATCTGTTTCGGATCAGTAATTCCCTCTACTACGTATGTTTAAACCCGCCATAACAAATACCCGTTTTTGTCTCCTTTCAAACAATACGATCACGTGCAGCTAATTCACTAATGTACGTGCGTTGTCGTCGCAGCACGCGGTTTTGTTGGCCATTTGGGACGGCAAAAAAGGAACTGCCACCTACTCAGGTAATACAGCTGTTTGCTCATTCCTTTCGTTGTTTTTCCAAAGCATGAATATCTTCATAGGTAGAACTCCCGGGGTGGGGATATATCTCCCAGTTTTACGAAGGGGGGATGGCCTACACAAACATTTCCCTCATATTTTCAAAAATATCACAAAATAATATGTTCTGCATTATATGTTTGATTATAAAATTGACAACTTTTAAAAAGTGTGAAATAAAGTAAACCACCATTTAAATTTAAATTACTTAAAAAGGCTATTTTCGGTGCTCTTCGCGCGCATTGATGTTGCCTTGTCTTATTGTTACCACCGATCTATATGGATCTATATGTCATACATATAGGTCAGTGACTATTTCATGTCAGCTTGCGCGAGATTATTTATCCAAAGCCTCGTATAACTCCTACCATCACCCATCCCAAATCACAAGCGGTAGTGTATCTGCCGGGAAAAGCCTGTGACAGTTTAATTGGGAAGAACAGATCAAATTACAAACTACTGAAATCAGGCCCCTAGTCAAGGGGGGGGGGGCAAGGGGGCGAAGAACTCTTGGAAAATTTTTCGCCCTTCACCCCCTAGACGATCAAACATTACCATTGCCGTAATGCATTTTAGTATGTTTCGCCTCCTCTGGAAAATTTGTCGCCCCCCCCCCCCCTATAGAAGCTTTTTCGCCCCCCCCCCTTCAGCACCTTGCCTGGCTACGGGCCTGGCTAAAATTGGGCAAAGTGAATGGAAGAAGAAACGGGAAGAAGGCAGGGCGTTTTCAGTGTGCAACTTGGATAACTTTTGTAAAGCACGGGATGAAGTTCAACATTCTGCACCGTCTTTAAAACGATATTTTTCTGCACGCTTCGCGCTAATCCATCGAGAGCACTTTCCCGCAATCTATAGCGTTTGTGATGCCCACCTGCTTACACTTTATAAATTTAAGTATGATAGACAAGAAAGTCTGCAATGACACGCTTGTGCTTTAGAATAAGTTATTCTGCAGTCTAGCCTGGCGTTTCCAATCTTTTTTGTCTTAGCCTCAGCTCAAACTATTGTGAGGGTACCGCAATGGTCAGGTTGGTCCAACGTGGTCAATGAGCCATAGTCAAGCATGATGCGGTAAAGTGTGTAATCCCCTTCGGCGGACAGTCTCCCCGACACTTTACCAGTACTTGCTTTTAAGGAGTCAATTCATCAACAGGAACCAAAATATTGTATAGCTTTCTTACTTTTCCCTCATGTTTTGGCTGAATATTACAGAACAAGTCTCACCCTTAATATACGTAGCCCTCAATCGCTCAGTTGTTATCATATCTGTCTCGTCCCTTACTCCAAATCCAGATATGGATTGATATCTGGATATATCTGGTTTAATACAGCCTTTATATGGCCATATCAAGCCAGATGTCCAGCCAGATTAGATTCCTTGATACGTTATATCAAGTTTTATATGGCCATGTCAAGCCAGATATAACTTGATGCAATGCAATTCCAGATATGCAGATAAAGTTTTAAATGGCAATATCAAGCCGGATATAACTTGATGAAATACCAGTCCAGATATGTAAATAAAGTTTTATATGGCCATATCAAGCCAGATATAACTTGATGAAATGCCAGTCCAGATATGCAAATAAAGTTTTATATGGCCATATCAAGCCAGATATAATTAATGAAATGTCTGTCCAGATATGCAAATAAAGTGTTATATGGCCATATCAAGCCAGATATAATTTGATGAAATGCCAGCCCATATATGCAAATAAAGTTTTATATGGCCATATCAAGCCAGATATAATTGGTACAATGCAATTCCAGATATGCAGATAAAGTTTTATATGGCCATATCAAGCCAGATATGAAATGCCTTTCCAGATATGTAAATAAAGTTTTATATGGCCATATCAAGCCAGATATTGATGAAATGTCTTCCAGATATGTAAATAAAGTTTTATATGGCCATATCAAGCCAGATATTGATGAAATGTCTGTCCAGATATGCAAATAAAGTTTTATATGGCCATATCAAGCCAGATATAATTTGATGAAATGCCAGCCCATGTATGCAAATAAAGTTTTATATGGCCATATCAAGCCAGATATAACATGATAAAAATCCATGCCAGATATGCAAATAAAGTTTCATATGGCCATATCAAGCCAGGTATAACTTGATATGCTACATATGCAAATGAGCATTTTGTTAGTTTGTTTTATTTTTTATTTGATTTGATTCTTGGATTATGCTTGTTACAAATTAAGACCTGTTTTGGATAAAGCATCACCTTCCCAGACATTGCAGTTATTTAGTGGCTACACTTTTGTTAATACTGCAGTATATTAAATGAACTTATGCAAATGATTTGCATATTTGGGCGGAGCTTGTATCTAAATCTACATTTTTCATGATTTTGGAAGTTGAAAGTAAAATATGCAATTTGCAGTAAACAAAATTTGGAGTCAAATACTTAATAAAGTTTAAAATAAGAAGCCCATATCACTGTGATTACATAAAATAGGAAATTTCAAGGCATTTTTCTGTTCACTGTTATGGAATAAGTTGAATTTATGTACTTAAGTCAATTCAACCTACTTCCTACATTAAATTCTTCATGGAGCTATGTCCTGGGTAGGACTTTAAACTGCCCCGTTGTTACCTGGCGCAGGAGTGTCCGTGATCACGACGGCGGAGCTCCCAGGTGGGACCTGTTCTATTCAGCCAGTCTAGAACGGGACCACTGTCAGGTGGTGTCAGTTAAGTCAAAGTTTGTCCCTTGGGGACGTTGTTACTCCTTCGGGGAGCAGAACTCCTTCGGGAGTATTGTTTGGTTTTCGCCCCTGGCTCTTCGCCAGAGAGTCAGGGGACTTTTGGAAAACCCTGGCTCTGGAGTGTCCTCGCTGGTCGAGGGATTCGGTCTGGTGTTCTGAGCGATTGTGGTGGTTCTTGTTGTTGGTGTTCGGATTTTTGGTTGTTGGCCATATGTGGTGATCCTTTCGCCGGTCAGGCCGTGTCCGTTTTTAGCACGTAAAAAGCACTGCCCCTGGCTCTTCGCCAGAGAGTCAGGGGACTTTTGGAAAAACTGCTTACCTGGCGCAGGAGTGTCCGTGATCACGACGGCGGAGCTCCCAGGTGGGACCTGTTCTATTCAGCCAGTCTAGAACGGGACCACTGTCGGGTGGTGTCACTTAAGTCAAAGTTTGTCCCTTGGGGACATTGTTACTCCTTCGGGGAGCAGAACTCCTTCGGGAGTATTGTTTGGTTTTCGCCCCTGGCTCTTCGCCAGAGAGTCAGGGGACTTAGAAAAAAAGAAAAAAAAAAACTGCATCCGGTTGTGGAGTTTGTTTAAACGTGGGAGTAATGAGGTTACCCTTTGCCACAACTGCCTCCGGGGCCCTTGGACAAGGTGCACCTCAATTTGCTCCGGTGCTTTTTAAGTGCTGTTGCCTTCGGGCGTGGTGTTGCCTTCGGACGTGGTGTTGCCTTCGGGCGTGGTGTTGCCTTTGGGTGTGTGGTGGATTTGGGTGTGTGGTCTTTGTGGGACTTTGTTTTGGGGTTCTTTGTGGTGGTTGGGCTGGGGTGTTGTTTTGGGGTTGGCTGCAGTGGCAGTACTGGATCTCAGTAGTAACAAAGACTCTTTTGTTCCTTGTTGCATGGTGTGTGTGGTCTGTTTCACATTGTGTTCGTGATCCGTCAGGGTTTTTCTTTGGGTTTGGGATTATCCTTTAGTTTGTCAGTGCCTGTTTCTACGTACTTAAAAAGCTTCCTCAGTGTAGAACGGGACCACTGTCGGGTGGTGTCAGTTAAGTCAAAGTTAGTCCTTTGTTACTCCTTCGGGGAGCAGAACTCTTTCGAGAGTATTGTTTGATTTTCGCCCCTGGCTCTTCGCCAGAGAGTAAGGGGACTTTTGGAAAAAAAAAGGTGTTCAGTGTCTCGGTGAGGAGTGTGGACTGTAAGTCCTAACTATGATTCATAACTACAGCAGATATGGTCTGGATACAATATTACATGTGCCATATAAAGGCTTGATCCAGATATAGAACTTTATCTGGCCATATATGGTTTAGATCTGGTTCTGGTTTAGATCTGTGTTATATCTGCCAAACTTTTTATCTGATCTGATATAAATTCCATATCTGGTGCAGATATGGGCCATAAATGGAAATATATTCTGCTTATATAAGGACCATATCTGGTCCAGATAAAATTTTATCGGTTCCATATAAAGACTTGTTCCATAAAACTTTATCTGGCCATATATGGCTAAGATCTGGTTCTGGAGTAGATCTGGGTTATATCTGCCCAATTTTTTATCTGGCCCAGATATAAATCCAGTGGCGTAGCTAGGAATTCGGTGACGGGGGGGCCATGGAGCACGATTTACTATCTAAGCGGAGCGCCACCACAGGTTGGCGCGGAGCGTACAAGAAAATTTTTGGCTCCCCAAGGCTCTCAGATGGCTGGAGATTGCATCTCCGGGCCGTTTGACCTGCGCTGAAAATATCTCTAAATTGGCATTTCGTGTACTGACATTTTGTATAATGACACATATTTAACAACAAAAAAAAAAGAAAGAAAGAAAGAAAAAAATCACATAACTCCTCGGTAGATATGGATGTTCTTTATGACCACCATGGGCGGCGATCCGTCTTTGAAAGTGGGATATATAGTCAGCGGCAATATCTAAGCGGAGCGCCACCATCAGTTGGCTCGGAGCGTAGAAAATTTTGGCAAAAAATACCCCCAGATCACTGGAAATTGCCCTTTCCAGGCTTTTCATCGTGATACTAAGACAACTGTCTGATGTCTTTCCTAAAAAAATAGGCCTATTGGAAAAAGTCTAGAAATAGGTAAAGTGTTCTGACTTCCGGATATATAGTCAGCGGTAATATCTGAGCGGAGCGCCACCAAAGGTTGGTGCGTAGCGTACCAAGAAAATTTGAGCTTTGAATACATCCCAGATCGTCGGAAATGGCACTTGTCAGGCTTGATAGCAGCCATCAAGATGCGCAATTGTTGCGAAAAATTTTTAAAGGTTGATTTGAATTTGTTCTAAAACACATTAAGTTTGTCACAATTTATCCGACTTTATTCAAAATTATCCAGAGTGGAGTTATCCCTATGGATTTCAGTGAATTGATTGGAACGGAGATTTTCCACAGCCAGAGTCTATTATTATTATTGAGTACAGGTAACGCCAAGATTTGCCCGACGGGAGGCCTGCGACCCGAGGCCCCTAGAGCCCCAGTGCTGTTGGGTATAGGTGAGGTGGGATTTGAAAAAAAACACCCTGTGTACTAGACCATTTCATTCGGGCCACATATTGCATAAAATTTGTATATGCTAGAGAAGCATAATTCGGCGTTGATTAAATGTTTTTCCCGGAATCTAAAATGTAAACTTGCAAAGCGCGCGAAGCGCGCAAAAATTTTTTGGTAGGTTTCACAAAAAAAGCAACACATGTAATCATGGAGAACAAAAAGAAGGAAAATCTTTAGGGGTTTTAGACCGTATAAGAGATAAAATATGCATTGTATCGAAACTACCTTGACCATCCGATCAAATAGCCAAGCATTGCTCCGTGAGTCCTTTACCAACTGACCGTGCCGCATGACACACACAAAAGAGCAGTTACTAGCCTTTGCGATGGGAGGAAATTTCCGACCTCTACATAAACTGTGTACTTTTCCTACATGTTACTTTGTGAGGTGGGAAGGACTTGCGCTATCTAGCAATGTAGAGTGGAACCATAGAAGAAACTGGATTAGCTCTTCTGCGCGCGTAGCGCGCCGAAAATTTTGTGTTTTTAGAAGAGAAATTGTCCTCTTGAGAGCAAAAATGGGTAAAACGACACTGTAAATGTTGGATGTTGGGGGGCCAAAATGAGACTGCCCAAGAACTATAAAATATTTATATTTTTTTTTATTTTTTTTTTTTGCATCGGTGAGGGGGGGGGGGCCATGGCCCAATGGCCCCCCCCTAAATACGCCAGTGTATAAATCCCTTATCTGCAGCAGGTATGGGCCAGATATGAAATCCATATCTGGCCCATATATGGTATTTCATATCTGGCCCATATCTGGATTTCGAGTAAGGGTAGTGCGGTAAACGAGTTGGGATGGGGCAATTTCGTCGCCGTAGACGGGGAAGATACCTGCAGGGCATACCATTCCCGACAAGATTCAGCTGCCTCGACAACAGGGGCGGCACCAAGGGGGGGCATGGGGGGGGGCAAATGCTCCCCAGTCAGAGCCTTTGCCCCCCGTTTTCCCCCCACTCAGCTCCTGAAGTATAGTGTCCTTTCAGGAGTTTTCAAGGCAAAATAATTCACAAATAATTTTCCTCCCTGTTTGAATCATTCCCAAACTTTTCAAAGTAAAACCAGCCTGAGAGCTCTAATACACTATGTACCACCTGGTATGCTCGATATATAAACTTAAGTGTAACAGATACATTTGTATATATCTGTTCCCTGTTAATATACTCTACATATTGCATTGACCTTACTGTTTTAAGAAAAGTGTAAAAGTGTCAAGAGATTGCTAATAAGTAGCTTTCAAACATATTGTCACTTTCCAACTTTTCATGTTGTCAGCTAAGAAGAGTAATAGACAAATAAGCCTAGCTTGCATTAAAATCATTTGGAATCTTTGCTTTGGATGATGCATTATGGACCAATATACACCTATCCTGAGACTTAATTTTTTACCAAGAGATTTGCTAAAACCTCAGAGCTTCCGGGGGCTTCGCCCCCTGAAGCCCCACCGGGGCTCTGCCCCTGGACCCCACCAGGGGCCCTAAGGCGGGCCCCTAGACCCCACCCGGTAAGTCTCGCGCTTCGCGTTCGATTTCGCGCTGCGCGCGAAAATTTTTTGCCTCCCCCCCAAACATTTTCTTTGGCCCTCCATTTGCCCCCCCCCCCCACTTTTAAAATCCTGGTGCCGCCACTGCTCGGCAGTTGATAAGTGTTTTTCCTTTTCATGAGCGCTGATTTTATCAAATCAGGACTACCAAACCATACCAAAATTTTTTGCAAATGCTTCAAAAACAATCATACTTTTCAAGGGCTTACAACCTGATAGCTATATGCTTATTACCAATACCGTCTAAAACGTATTAGCATCATTCAACGGTAACGGTTGTCAAACTTATGCCGGTTGTTTCAATGTCTATGTGTGATTAAAGCGTTATACTTTTTGAAGATTTACTATGATTTCATGATAATCAAAATATTAAGAAGATTAATTCACTATTGCCTTCCAGATAGACATATTTTGTTTGGCAAATTTGAAAGAGTCTGTGTGCAAGGTCTGGATGCAACTTTTGCAATGAAATATGGTACTTTCAATTTAAAATTTCGGCGCGCTTTGCGCGCATTCTTCGCGGTTCACTCTGCATCTAAGGGCAATAATATATTAGGACTAGTTTTCTTTAACAACTTTCGTCTGACCCAGGTATTATCAGGACAACATGTACCAATCAAATACCAAGAGAACGGTAACTTGCGCAGCATGATTTAGAAGAATTGAATTAGAGTATACAGTTCTTGTTCTACATTCTTTTCCAACAACATTTCTTCTGCGCGCTTTGCGCGCAACCATTATCGGTAGGAAACGAAGAAAAATAATTCTAAAACTTGCTTATTAATCCTATACCCATTCGGTTATTCTAGTTTCCCCATGCTCACTCCCAGTAGAAGGTGGTCTCTGAATTCTCGTTGTTCATGCCATGCTTCTGTTCCCATTTTGTAAGCCATCCAGAGATTCCCTATGACCCCATGGAAGTATTACCCATGACAGGCCCACCGTAAGGCCAATGAACCCCATGTCTTACGAAAGGCGCTCCAATTGCCAAGCCGAAAAGGGACCAGTGCTCTGCCGATCGTTTTCTGCTAGGGTCTTTTAAATCTAAAATGTAAATCTCTAAGACATGAGATCCCAAAGAAGACAATATATTAATGGCACATACAGGGCATGAGAAGTGACATTTTATAACTTGAAGGCATTTTGGCAAAAATTTCCTTGGTATGTTACGTGCTAACTGGTTGTGCGCTTCGCTGATATATTTTAATATTTTTCTGTTTTTTCTAAAACCACTACCCCACCCCCCGCCTCTCAACTGAAAAACGTCCTATAAAATGGCCTGCTTCAGGCTACGCCTCTGGAAGGGTTGTGCCAAGATTGTTCGCTCGCTTTAGGCTCGTATGCATATTTTTCGCCAATGGAGCTATCTGGGATGGGAGTTTACGACTTTCTCTATGGTGACAACTAATGACCAACCCCTTGTAGTTCCCCTGCAGATGAGGATTCAACACTATAGAACCATCTTCACCAACGTCACATTTTTTGCAAAAAGTCGCCATGTTGTCGTAAATAAACGAGGCGCAGATATGCATGTTCAAATGGTAAATCAGCCGAAGTCAGGCAATGGCTCCACAGCTGCGTGTAAAATATACTGTGCATGCACGGTGTAGTGTACAACTAGTAAGTAGTGAAGAGACAGTGTACAAAAGAGTTTGTTCCACCTATACCCTCAATGGCCGCGTAAACAAAAGATGACGTCATGTGACACGGTCTATTCGAACCCACCTCCTGCTTACGGGCCTGAAATGTAAGTAAAAAAAATATTCAAGTTCCAGTTTTAGGACTGTTTAGAGAGAGTTTAATCCAATTTTCAGATATTAAAATGATTCACACACCAAGGAGAAACCGTTGCCTTCCCGTCCTCCCCATGATGAAATTTTGTAGCTGAGGGCCTTATCTGCTTATAAAGATAAGCATATCAATTCCTTTCCAACGATTTTCAACCTGTTTCAGCAGCTAAAATACACGGTCAATGATGACTCATTTACACCTCACCGCACCTTACACAGGCTCACGGACATTCCCCGAAAACCTGTGTGCGGGCTAGTCCATTCGCACTATAGGTGAGATTTCTATAGAACAGAGGGTTGCGAAAATTACAGCAAGTACCATCCATTGAAATAAACTTTATGTACATGTTGTATGCTTTTTATTCAAAGAGCATGAACGTTTACGAAAACAAATTTTTAAATTGCATCTGTATGTTCAGCGGAACTAAACTTATGAAGTCTTAAGTTCAGCTAAAAAATTGACAGTGTTCAGCTCCGCTGCAGCAAGGCTAATTTCTTACACAGTTCAGCACCTTTCAAAAAGAAATTAAGTCCAGTTTTCAAAGTTAAAGTTATTAAGAGACACTAAGTTAAGTTTCTCAATGAGGTTTAATCCAAAACCATTATGTTTAAATCATTGGAAAGCAATTTGAAAGTATAACCTATAGTACAGACTCCACCGTACATTTGCTCGGCTTGCTTGCCTGCTGTAAAACTGACACCCCCTGTTCGAAAATGCGCTGTGCCCGTTCGTTAAGACTGTTGCTATAGCACTTGCCTTCGACGAAAGTGACACTACTTTTCTTGACTTTTTTAGCTAGAAAGAAACATATTTGGCCAAAAAAACGTTTACTGACGTTATATCCCTTATATTCCACTCTTTATCAGTATTTTTTCAGCTTTCGTTATCCCAGTCGAGCCAAGAAACTGTGTCGGTCAATTTCTTTGCCGCTCTTTAATGTAGTGATGAACACACGTTATCTGTATGGGTGAATTTCAGATACCTCAAAGTGCTCCAGTCTTTCTACGGCCATGAACTTCTTTCGCCTTTTGACGGGGCTAAAATGAACTAAATAGTATCGATTTTGGCATTACCATGGAGATAAAAGTGTCTTCTTGGATTATCCGTTTTATACAAGTTGAACAAAAGCTATTAAAGGGAAGAAATTAAGGATTCAGCAAAGGAGTTTTGCTGAGACTTTCAATTTGCATCTTACCGTGTAAAACGTACGGGGCCTATGCAAAGTAAAATGTCTAGAGACGTTCTCTTTATGTTAAAAATGACGGTTGAAAGAAATCTCGAAGGAGAAAATGATAAACATCACAGTAAAGATAACAGTTTAAGCTTTCAGAATCAGGTTTATACAAGACAATCGGTTGTGTGGTTTAGGAGTTTGGTCGAAAGGAAGTGAGGGATTTACAGTAAATGTCCTATGCAAGGTTGTGTGGTGAGGAGGATGTTTTCACGTGCGCACGGTTAGGAGCGCTAAGGAATTGATATGTTCCATGCGCCTTCCCCGAGGGTCACGTATTCATACCTGGTCGGTACAGTGTTCATCCGAAAACAAATTTAAACTGTTTGCCCCCCCCCCTCACCCCTGACAAGTAACCTGATATATATACCACTGCCCACAAGACCTTTAAATTATCAAATTGACTGGCTTTTCGTTCGACTTAGGCCAGCAAGAGGCATGGTAAAATTATCATTTTGCGATCTATTAAGTACGCATAAAATTTGCTTTTGAAAAAGTTTAGCTTTTCATTCTTATGTTCCGAATAATTAAATACCCCAGGCCTCCGATGATCTTTCCCCTCGCCACTTCCAGGGAGTTGCCTCTTGACCCCGCTAATATAAAAAAAATGGTCAAATTATTATTTCTGTGGTCTTCGCATCCAGTGTCCTTTGGAAGTAGTTAGAACGCTTCCCTCTAATGCTCATAATTTTGAAAATATCCTAGAGCTTTCGGGGATTCGCCCTGAACCCCACCGGGCGCCATAAGTTGGACCCCTGGATCTCACGCCGTCAGGGGGAGCGCTTTGTGCTCCCGCAGCGCCTTCGAAGCAGTCGGCTCGTGCGTTCCATCCCCCAGGTTTCAGAACAAATCTCTGCCAACGGTAACAATGGAAAAATTGCACGTTATTTCATCTTCTATATGATATGGGCCATCTAAATAAATGTAGAGGCAATACTACCATCGATATCCTAAGGGTGATTTCTCTGAAAAATCCCAATAAGAAAAGATTGGAACAACTTTTTTCCATGTGGTACCAAATGAAGTGGCGCCAAATGTTCAAATTTCCTGACAAACAGCATCGATCACGTACCTGGACAATGTCAATATGCCCAAATCCGTCCTCCCCTTGGATTATTTGTAGGCATTATGGGCATTTCATGGGCATGGACTCAGCATTAAGGGGACCATATATGCGTTTATGGTACATTTAAATGGGCAATTCCTCCCATGTGGAGTCCACACGGGCAATGTGGCGCACCCAGTTTCCCATGTTAGCACGTTAATAGTCACCAGCGCGCTAAGTGTTAACCAAATAAGACCTGCAGTCCAGTCATTTAATTGTAACCACTTGTTATGTAACTTAGGCTAATTTAATCGACCTTAGACCTAGCTCACTCCTTAAAATTCAAACACGTCTGATTTTAATACCTTTCCTCATTCCCTAAATGTAGTGTGCTTTTATGGTTTTCAGTACCGTCCATGATCACAGGCTCAAAGTGGCCAAATACCATATTTAACATTTGCTGTACCTTCCTACAATGACATTCGACATCATGGGCGCCACCAGACATTTTTAAAGGGGGTCATATTTTGCGTGAAGAAAGAAGTTATTGCCGCGTCAGTGGCAAAAGTCGCGCGTACAGCGCCAGCACTACGGCGTGGGGTCCAAGGGCCCCTGGTGGGGTCCAGGGGCGAAGCCCCCTGAAGCTCTGAGGAGTTAGACATTTCAAATGCCTATAATGCGGTAAAATTATCGTCAATAAATTGCTAGTTTGATAATGCCAAAAATATGATTTTATATAAGAGCATACGTACCCAATTCTGGACTGTGCATATCGCGAGAAAGACGCGGCCGCAACACACAGTGCTCGTGTGTAATCAATACCAACACTCCATGCCTATAGTATAGTTGTAACTTGACAACAAACAGGCCGCGCGGGGCAGTTCGACAAATCCGCACTCACTGCTGCAGAAGGCTGTCACACCAGACTATGATCACATCATGACATGGACCATCCAGGGAGTTGCTGTTCGACAAATAGCTACTCCGTGGACCATCACGATCACCAATCTCAGTGGTTTCAATCGAAAACAACATGTTACACAGGCAGGGTTGCCATATGGATGGTTCTTGGTCGGATTCAGAGACTTTCCTCGTACGAGTTTTTTTCCATGTGTGAATATTTCAAAATGAAATTATTAAAATGTGATTCTGTTCATTTTTTTCTCTCTATGGTTTTGTTGCCTCTGCATAAAGAATTATTCAAATAATATTGCTTGAATGCTTGTGCAACTCTGATGGGAGTGGCTTAGTCCTCAGTAAAGGCATGTGTATCATGTGTACAGCCGGTCGCCGAAAGCGCCCTATACAAGGCAGCGACGTAGCCAGGAATTTACAGGGGAAGCACATTTGTGACTGATATGGGGAGGGGTCTAAGGGGAGGGGGTGTCTACCTCCCCTGTGATAAATTTTTGAACAATTGAAGGTCCTTACATGCAGTCTGGTGCAATGTTTTGCCAGTTTTATCATTATCATATGATATCATGTTATCAGCAGATTTTTTTCCTGCAGTTTGAATTAAGAACATGTAGTAAAAAAATTCAAACAGGAAAAAAAAATCTGCTGGTAATATGATATCATATGACAATGACGTTACTGATTCGAGTTGTCAGATATCTTGAAAGGATTAGAAAACGTTGGGAGTATTTATTGCTCCCTCCCCCCCCCCTCCCCCCGCTACGTCCCTAGATTATGATGGAGTTAACAGAGCTGGCGAGAATTCAAGATCAAAATAGCACTGACAAAATACCCTGCAAAAACGTAACAGTTTTAACATTTTTTCGACGCTGAAGGGGCCTCTGGCAACGTCCCTGATACACGGTCCCTACAACGACCCCTTGAAAACCCGGGGTCTTCGACCAGTACAGCGCTGTTCGAGATTGATTTTTTTTTTTGTAGCAAAAATAGGACCTAAAGTCCTGATTTATTGTCATAACTTTTCCTTTCCAACTCTTTAACTAATATTGCAGTTGTTGTTGATCACTTTAAACCTCTGAAAAGTTCCAAAAATATCAAATAAAATCATCAATATAGCCACTTAGTAAAATTTTCTGTAGCGTTAGAAATATTTGTTGATATCACAATGCCGAGTGCGTAACATTGTGACATCACACTGAACATTTGATTACTGTATTTCCTATACATACACATGGCAATTGCCTCTACAAACATTCCATACTGACGTAACAATGTAGCTTACTAGTGTCATGTAGTAACAGTGGTTGTGATTGAGAGGGACGCCATTTTGTTTATCTCAGGGATTGCAGGTTATGGTGCAATACCTCGTTTCCATAAATTTGAGAGGCTGCACACGACATCTAGTCAGTCTGGTTTCCCCTTCCCTCACACTCTTAAAACACCGGGGTTAAATTTAACCAGGATCGGTGTTCTATTTACTCCAACACAATCCTGGTTAAATTTTCCATGAAATCCTAGTTAAACTAACTCAAATCCTAGTTACTTTAACCATAATTTGCGTTAGTTTAACCAGGATTTCATGGAAAATTTAACCAGGATTGTGTTGGAGTAAATAGAACACCGATCCTGGTTAAATTTAACCCCGGTGTTTTAAGAGTGCAGTGATTGGTTATTATTTGTGGCATGGTACTTTCAGCCAATCAGAAGCCTGTTCCATAATAGTAGACTTCCTGTCCTTATGCCGGAAGCCTGAATCCCACGCCACTCGTGTTCTAGACTTCTCAGACGAAACATGTAGTCAACCTTGTACATAATGAATTTATAATTGATCATCAATATGGCCGGCCTTTTAATTTTTCCTAATTGTGTTTTTGCAATGTGGTTTGAGGAGAGAGAGGAATCAATAAAACAAGACGAATGGACTGTAATCAAATCAACTGTGTTTTGGTACAATTTGTGAATTAGCCGCGTGTCTCTTAAGGAGCTATCTAGCCGCCGCACTTCACGACTGGTCCTCGCCGCTATTTTACACTTTGAAGTCGCAAGACCAAAACTACCTAACATTAGCATACTGATGTAAACAACGTTCCTCAGTCAAACAGTAAATATTACGGCACGAAGAAGTTGCGAATTTCAAGTTTTTGGCCATTTCAAAAAGATCTCAGCAGGGTTAGCGGAGCCAATTTTGAAGGGGGAGGGCTAATCATCGAATCGGCCCAATGTGTTCAAGAAAATAAAAGCCTTTCATCCCAGTTTAAGGGGGTCCAAAATGCCTACGGCAGAAAAGGTGCAGTGGCTAAAGCCCGCGTAGCCCCAACATCTCCCCGATCCCTGCTCAGTGGTCAAAAACGAGACTGTAATACTCCTGTAAGATCTGGAGAAGAACAGTCATGGTAGTAAATTAAGATTTTACGTCCAAAGTTTGTAGAGAGAAGAAAGTCAGTTTCAGCCATAAAAATGTCCGATCCACCCCCTCCCCCATGGGGCCACATTTCGATGGGTTGGGGACACAATATCAAATGTCCCCCCCCCCCCACATTTGCATAAAAGAGTAGTGTCGTGGTTCTTTTTGACTGGCTTTTTGAGTGGTATGTAGGTTTGTTAAGTGTCTCGATACAGATTCTGAATGTAGATTTCGTCAGGGAAATCTTATTTAATGATAAAATTAAAAAGGTAATTATACATGGAACTATTCTGATCAAAACACTTTCGGAAACAGAAATACATCTCCAAACATCTGTAGGGGCCTCGCGTCATGGGATCATTCAATCATTGACGTACGCAGAGGGGAGGGCCATTCGGCTATGCCCACCCTCACTGATTCCGATTTTTTTAAAGTTCCTAAAAATACGTTAAGTTTTTTAACACAAATTTACTCAAAAAGATAACATATTTGGCACCAGATTGCATGTAAGGACACCGAATTTTTCCAAATTTTTCAAAGGGGAGGGGGACACCCCATTGGGCCATGCCCCCTCACTGATTCCGATTTTTTTTAAGTTCCTAAAAATACGTAAATTTTTTAACACAAATTTACTTCAAAAAGGTAGCATATTTGGCACTAGGATGAATGTAAGGACACCGAATTTTTCAATTTTTTCCAAAGGGGATGGGGACAGCTTATTGGGCCATGCCCCTCTCACTGATGCCTATTTTTTTAGTTCCTAAAAATACGTAAATTTTTTAACACAAATTTTACTTCAAAAGGTAACATATGTGGCACCAGATTGCATATAAGGACACCCAATTTTTCAAAAAATTCCAAAGGGGAGGGGGCACCCCCCTTAGACCCCCCCCCAGGCCAGCGGTCACACAACATACTGCATGCCCCCCCCCCCCCTTGAGAGAAATCCTGGGTACGCCACTGCATTCAGTCTAATTTGTAGCATGATGTGGAAGGTTGCAAGTACGTTGTTGCCGTTAAACACTTTTCCAAAAAATTTTTACAGAGCACTTTGCCGAAGCCATTATCGGTATAGATGGTGATTGTTAATACACTGACGACTACAAAGCATTCTGAAAACGCCCTTGCTAATCCTTCACACCTTTACTATACTACGATCAGCTCCAAAAATATCCCAAAGATAGCACCATTTTGCATCTAAGCAACCTTAAATTGACAAAAATATCTCAAAGGGGAGGGCTACGCCCCCTCCCCTTAGACCCCTCCCCCAGGATGACACCTTTATATAGTAACAAAGGAAGGATCCCCACTACTGTATACAAACGCAGGGTGAATAAAAAAGGTGCAATTTACGCGCCGCCACTGCAGTTAGTAAAAACATCCTAACTATTCGGAAAAATTAGAATTCACTAAATTATGGACATTTTCCAGCCATGTACGATCAGCTCCAAAAATATCCCAAAGATAGCACCGTTTTGCACCTAAGCAGCCTTAAATTAACAAAAATTTCTCAAAGGGGAGGAGGACTCCCCCTCCCCCCCCCCTCCCCCATTTTCATGGGTCGTTGTAAAGACTGTATAGTGAGCTCCCAGCGAAAGACCACACAGTCCTCTACTGAGGACTAGGCGTGTAATGCATTGTTCATCAGGTGGCGCAGGGTGATATCCACAGTACACAGTACAGACGATAGCAGTCCTGTCCATGTATATGTATTTTATGTACGTGCGCATGCATCCATCAAGCAAAGCCAGCTGTAGCTGTCATAGTCGGGATTACGTGGGGGCACTTGACCCACACTTTTTTCCAGAGTTTAAAACAGTAATAAAAAAAAAATTAGCGAAAGGAAGCAAGAACAGAAACTATAAAAGAATTTTTAATAGCATATTATGATTGAATTTTGCAATGTTAAATGAAGGAAAACATTAAAATCAAATACCATAAAAATGCTAGGAAGATTTTTCTCTGCGCGCTTCGCGCGCACCCCCAGAAAAACTAATTCAATATAAAATTTGTCTGGCACCGTAAAATTTAGCAGGATATAGGGCCCTATATCCTGTTCTATGGAAACAACAGGCACCTAGGGAAAGTAGGAGATTTTTATGTAAGGAGTAATACTGCATTTAAAACTAAAGAAAAACAATAGGCTACAATTAAACATCTCAATGTATTTTATTTGGCGCGCTTTACGCGCACTCGTTTTAATTATTGTTTCGGGATTCCGGGTTACTTCCTGTAGAACATCTCGCTTGTCACAGCTTCGTACAAACTCTTCTATTATCATTGAATCCCTTGAATTCCTTATGCAGCGTGCAGCATACTGCTCCTGGCCAATTGCATGTAAAGTTATGTGAAAACAATGTACCTGTGGCATACCATAGAAACAGATTGCAATCAGTGACAGGTACACTCTAAAAGAGGCAGAAGGAAACTGTTGTCTCCAGGTCATACCAAAGAAGAGATACCAATTAAATGTGCTATGATTATGTGATACTGTGACTTGTGTTAACTGAACTCGTAGACACCACCAACTGACTCGAGTTGACTCTACCAAAATGTCTGACTTGACTTGGCTTTTGTCTTGACTTGACTCGAGCAATGCGACGAATGACTTGACTTGACTTGTGACTCGACCACCATTGACTTGACTCGTGACTCGACCTAAGGGTAACTCATTACAGCACTGGTTTCGCTTTTGGTCTAGCAAGTTATGACGCATATCCGGGGACTCGCCCACTACCGCAGGTTCACTAGATCGAAGGTTCGCTACACTGAAGATTCCCTTGCACGAAAATCTACTTCAGGTTAGATGTAGGGATATGATTCGGGTTAGATACAGACTAAGCTTTAAAATTAGGCTTAGTATTATCCTCTGGTAGGATTAGGGTGTGAGTAAGAATTATTGTTATGGTTACAATAGAGTATAGATCTTCGGTTTAGTGAACCTTCGATCTAGTGAACCCCTGCCCGCACATCCTATCTACAAAGTTGACTTTTTCAGGTCTATGATATGTGAAGATTGTCTAGGACATTGTTTTGCTCCCTCATACAGACACTGCAAAAACCCTTACACAAACTGTCACATATGCACAGAATTTACAGCACAGGTTGAAATAGCCAAGATCATCAAAGCGCCCTGACCTACACATTTCACATTCTGACCCTTAAAACCTCATCTAACTCTAACTGCCCATACAAAGTCAATCCCTTTTTTACCCAGAAAGGTTCAAAAATAAGAAGAAATATCGACAGGTAATTTTATTTCAATGTATTTTACTCGAAGTTGTAACACACGCTTCACATACATATTCCGCAGCACTCTATCATCCATGTTATAAATAACATACACACCAATAACTTACGGTATAACAGAAAGATTTTCAAACACAAAATGTATGTCATGAACAGGAACACAATACAGGTTGTCCTAATAAATCACTGTGCTAAATTTGTTTCAAGTTTATTATTTAGTAGCAATAAAACCTCATTACACAACGTTAAGAAAAAAAAAAGCTGGATTCATTACATATATGTAATCACACTTACAAGAATAGCTAAGATACTTGCATTTGAATCAAAAGTTTAGTACTTGGGTAGATAAGGTTACCTGTCCTCTACATTTGTATAAGATAAGCATTTAATAATGTGCTTAAACATTCAAGCATAGATTAATTAATATTACCTTACACAAAAATTTGATAAAATAGTGAATTATTTTGAAATTAAATTTATGACTTCCAAGGTAAGTTTAATGTACCTTCTCATGGTACAAAGTGACATAATGCAGTTACCTTATGCTAAGTTCATGCTACATACTCCTTCATTCAAATTATGTTTAACTATGAATTCAACAGACACAACAATACATAACAGAGAAAAAGGGCAAACAGCACTTACCAACATGCCTTTATGCACACACAAAAACATATTCCTGGTCAATTCAAATACATCTTCCTTTTACCTATTAATGATGGCACAGAGAGAAGAAACTATAGAAAAATAAAATCCTTAATGCAACTTGATGTGCATCCTGATAAATTCATAACTGCACTGCCTTTTACTACAGTAATGGTAAGCCCTGCACCCAAACCTCCTAAAGCTTGACAAAACCACTCTTTTGAGATCAACATCGGTCACAATGGTATTTCACTCCTGGATATGAAAATTTTCAGTTTTAAATAACTCATTACCTAACTTCAGGGTACTTTCTGTTCCATCCAAAGCAATACTGACACATTTCCATCCCCCCTTCAGCCCCAACTCCCCAGTCCCATTTCTGCTAACCATCCATCCTGCCCTACCCAATCCACTCATCCTCACCTATCCCGATCCCGACCATTCCAACCCTTTATACTTACTAATGCAACCACCCTTGGCCTCCTGATCTACCACTCCTCTAACCAGCTCACTACCCCCCATCCCCCACTCATCAAACCCTCCTCAAAATCCCCAATACCCTTATCTGCATCCTTTGAAAATATCTCTAACAAATGGGGCTAGTATTTATACCTGAATGCATTTTTTGAATATTACTTATCTATTTTTGAATAGCACAAACATGTTCTCACACTAGTTTACACAATTTCCATTCAATCACATTTTCTTTCCAATCAAATCAATCTACCGCTTCCTCCTTCATACTTCCTCCAAGCATACTTACTTATAGCTGCCAATGATGTCCCCCCTTCCTTCCAAATTCATACTTCCTTCAGACATCCTCACCTATAGCTGCCAATGATGTCCCCCCTTCCTTCCAACTTCATACTTCCTCCAGACATCCTCACCTATAGCTGCCAATGATGTCCCACCTTCCTTCCAACTTCATACTTCCTTCAGACATCCTCACCTATAGCTGCCAATGATGTCCCCCCTTCCTTCCAACTTCATACCTCCTCCAGACATCCTCACCTATAGCTGCCAGTGATGTCCCCCCTTCCTTCCAAATTCATACTTCCTTCAGACATCTTCACCTATAGCTGCCAATGATGTCCCCCTTCCTTCCAACTTCATACCTCCTCCAGACATCCTCACCTATAGCTGCCAATGATGTCCCCCCTTCCTTCCAACTTCATACTTCCTTCAGACATCCTCACCTATAGCTGCCAATGATGTCCCCCCTTCCTTCCAACTTCATACCTCCTCCAGACTTCCTCACCTATAGCTGCCAGTGATGTCCCCCCTTCCTTCCAAATTCATACTTCCTCCAGACATCCTCACCTATAGCTGCCAATGATGTCCCCCCTTCCTTCCAACTTCATACCTCCTCCAGACATCCTCACCTATAGCTGCCAATGATGTTCCCCCTTCCTTCCAACTTCATACTTCCTTCAGACATCCTCACCTATAGCTGCCAATGATGTCCCCCCTTCCTTCCAACTTCACACCTCCTCCAGACATCCTCACCTATAGCTGCCAATGATGTCCCACCTTCCTTCCAACTTCATACTTCCTCCAGACATCCTCACCTATAGCTGCCAATGATGTCCCCCCTTCCTTCCAACTTCACACCTCCTCCAGACATCCTCACCTATAGCTGCCAGTGATGTCTCCATTCCATTTCCTTTATTGCACAACATAAACTCAGCTTTAACTTACTGTACAATAAAATGCTACATACATTCTTTACAAAGTAACGATTTATTTCTTTCATCTTGTGCTAATACTATTTACCTATCACTTTCATTAATTACCTAAATCAGTCTAAGTTAGAAATACTTTTAATCAAGTTTATTTATATCTACATATTTATATTTAATGACTATTAATTTACACCAAATCAGAGAAAATATTGCTGATTCACATTTACCTTCATCCCAGAAATATATGTGCCATGTTAAATGTATAAAAAATTTTGACTGACTAGGAAGATGATGTGTTTTCCTTATTTCACCTTTACCCTAATCATCCCTGACGCCCCCACCCCGAACAAAAAAAAAAGAAAACTGTGACTGCATTCTGAATCCTCAAGTTACTGATTTAAGTAACATTCATGTGTCCACTTTCATATGAATTTCAAAACAGTGAGGTCTTTCACTGATGAGTTTCCAGTTATTAATAACACAATATCAGTACCATATCCACACGAGACATATCCCACTGGAATGGCCATATAAGACATATCCCACTGGGGTGGCCATATAAGACATATCCCACTGGGGTGGCCATATAAGACATATCCCACTGGGGTGGCCATATTCAAAAGATTACCCACTGGGATGGAACATCCAAAAGCCTCCTACCCCAATGGGAAGGATCATATCCCACTTGGATGCCCATATTCAAATTTATTGTATCCCTGCACTGTAATGGCCATATCCAAAGGTAGTATATCCCAACAGGATGGATCATATCCCATTGGGATGTCCATATCCAAAAGACTCATCCCACTGGGATGATAATATCCTAAAGAAATGAATCTCACTGTTATCAGACATGCAGAGCAATGTTCATCAAGGATCAGAGTTCTATGTCAGGAGGCAATGACATGTTCTTTCCGCAAACAACTTTATGAAAAAGGCTGGTTACAGGAACATCCACTCCAAAGTAATAGAGTACGTATTTACACTTACAGTAGAAAAACCACATACAACTGCCTTAATGTCCCGTATCAGTAAAACTGTCTTTTCTTAGCTCCTATACCACCATGGCAATAAAACAGGGTGGGAGTAGCAAATAATACCTTCTGATCTATACCCCCAACCCCCCAATCCCCCCAACAATTACCTTTCTTAACCTTAAGCATACTGTTGCACATGTGGCACAATCGCTGTGCTAAACTTAATGAGAGCCTTTACATTACAAATCAGAACTCAGACCCACAACTTTTGTGTCTTGCAATTACAAAACAGCTTCATAACAGTAAAAATGTACAAACATAAAGCATTATACAATGAAAGAAATAGTGAAAGTTACCTTTCTACTACTGGTACTACAACTTGGTCAACTTTTAATGATAAAAAACAAACATTTCAATAACATTAAAATTCAAAGCATACATGACCTTAAAGCACTCCTCTTAAAACACTTTTCCACTCCCTTTCAAGCAAATGTATTGGGAGGAATTGTGGCAAAATCTGCCAGCCTCACACTTACAAATTTAGAATATCTTCATGATTATCACTCCCTAACAGTTAAAACTATCTCCTGCCTCGTGTTCCCCCCACCACCACCCCCACCCCTAACACAAACATTCTCTTCAAGTACAATTTGCTCACACAGTGAAATCATTCAAAACTTTCCATCTGTGGGTCAACACTTACAGTAACATCTTTCATTTGTTAATTTGATTCTTCTACCAGGCAAAAAGGTTAAACATCCACAAGCTACCAGCTGTCAGACCTCCTAACCCAATGACAACATAATACTGAAAACTTGAACAGCTGATCCAAGTACATTAAGTACCTCTATACAATATGAAGAAAAAAGGCAGTCAAATTATCAAACAGAACAATCTTCAAACTATTACCAAGCAAACATCCACAAAATAATATACAGATGGTCTTAAGGACAAAACAAATAGTAATTGTAAAACACATAGTGGCACATGCTATGTATATATTACATTTTACAGACACATATGGAAGTGATTGTGCCTGATGTGATCCCTCAGAGGCAAGGATACCCTTTGGTGAAAAATGATTCGAGATATTGCAACGGAGAAATGGAATTAAACAAAAGTACAAATGTAACACATGCTTCCACAACCAGAACTGAATATGAACCACAATATTGTACACTATATTGCCACTGCTTAACTATTCATGTGCAGCGAGTGCTTTAAAGGATGAATCCAGCATGAGAGAAAATCATGTTAAATCACACACAAGAAAAACATTAGGACACATTTCCACACATTAACATACAAAAAACTCACACAGAACAATTTCGCTCTTCTCACATTCTCCTAAAACTTCCAAACATACATGAAAATCATTTCTAGCCTCTCCAAACACAAAAATCAAGTGCAGCATATATTTTGTTTTTCAAGAAGTGACTTCCCTTCAACTTTCACAACTACTTCTAAATAGTTTCAAACAATGCAATCATCATTCATTAATGATTTTACTTTAGAGGACATGACATTATTTCTATCCCCAAGGTATAGGCTAGGTGTATCCAATAATAATCTGCTGTCAAAAGAAATGTAATCCACTGCACACATTACTTATTGCCAGACAAGTATGATGGAATTTAACTTTCTTGGGAATAAGCTGAGCCTATACACAGCAGTATGGGGGCAAAGCATGTGGCTAACAAAGGAGAATAGCATGCAACAGCCAGTAATCCAGCCCCCCCCAAAAAAAAAGAAAAAAAAAAAGACAGAGGCCTGTAAGATCAAATTCCATCATTATCATTATCCCAAACAGCATCCTCTGCATTCAAGGTCCTATGGACCTATAGTTTAATGAAGGTTGGTGAAGCCTAGGCTCTCATTTATATTCTGGCTAAAATTCATGGTGAGTGCAAAATTAACCCCAGCACCTGTACATACATTGTTCATACGTTGCAGTTACATATCAAAAATTACTCTACAAACTGAAACCATAACTTGCAAGCAACAAACTGTACCGATTGAATTAACAACACATTGAAATGACAGAAAACCTTTGTAAGGTCATTTACATCTCACATTTATGGAGTAAATATGATGTCATGGAAGCAATATTCCCAAACATTTTAATGCCCATGCTTTTATTTTTGAAAATATTACTTGTTAGCCAAAACTGTCAAAATCTGAAAATGTTCCTCATTTTGAATAGCATTTCATATTTGCATCTATTACCCTGATGATTCCAGATATAATTCTGTATTAATTCTTTACTGCACATGTGAGGTTCAGCAGATAATGTGTGCCCAAGTTCCACTGTTTGCTAGAAACCCTTGCTTGAAGTGTATTTACTCAACAGAACATTCTACTATAGGATAGCTGAAAGTTGATCTTATCTTGAACGGCTCTAAAAGGGCTTACTGGCATTAGTTCCACTAAAATAAGCTACATCACAGTTTGTTTAGAGCAATGTACAATCACAGGGGATACAATATGGTCTCTCTTACACAGACTACAGGCTTACACAGACTTACACAGACTACAGGCTTATTACCATACTTGACACATACCACCAAAGTCAAAAGCATTTTAAAAGTTTGCTCGTGTGGAAACTTCAAAAACAGATGGGTTACCTTTAAAAACATAACAAAGAGCAAAGATAACAACAGCAAATGACCTCAGAAGCTTTGTCTAATATCTGAACGTTAGATAAAGAACTTTACCAATACTTAAACAAGAGTGATAGTGAAACAAAATATGATTTAATGTTTGACTCTGAGTGGATGATCAGAGTTACTGCTTGACTCTGATTGGACAAAGAATTGCACATATCCAACAAAGTCATTCCTGTTGCTTAAAGTGGCTCAGTTTCCATGACAGACACTGTCAGCAATAGAGAAGTCACTTGAAGTAGCATGCAATAGACAGGTGAAACAGATGCAATCTGCAACCAACACAAACAGCAAAATGTGCATTAGAAGATGGCCAACTTCATTCCAAAAGTTCCCTTTATTAAAGGAGGCCACTAAATGCAATCAAGGTCCTTTGCAATGAAAGTGACCCCTACTTCGTGCCTGTGTATCAGTAAAGGACTACAGTACAGTGTTGGTAAAGCATCATCTATGCCACACAAAGTCTTGCTTGTTCCACTGTCCTCTTTTGCCAGCAGCAATGGCACAAATTTCAATTCTGGGTACTCACTACTAAATGACATGTATCCCTCCTGCAGGCCCAGAAAGCATACCCTTTTATATCCAAGGATGTTTCACCATTTTGAACCAGGGTATAAAGGCTACAGAAATCAATTGACACACATTTAAAATGTCAGCTGTAGCAGAAAGTATTCACTTTCTACAAATTCAGAACTTGCCAAAGATAAACAGTTTACCCAACACACTGTACGTCTCTTCAACAGAGTAGCCACCAACCAAGTACTACCATTAAGTGATACTGAGGCAACTTTCTAGCAAAATGACGATTATTGTAAACAACAAGGTATGACTGTCACAACCCAGAAAATGTGTATGATTTTCACATTCACAGGCTATTTAACATTTAGTGTTTCAACCACTGTGACCATTAAAACAAGGCATGGCTGACAAGCAGTAGCAGTATGTCCAGAAGATTTTGGGCAAGCTGTAAACAGGTTAGCATCAAGTATGAAAATGACTGCAAGTAAAATAATTACAGTTTTTAAGTTATCTCTAGCAGCCATCTGTGATCAAATTCTGAATTTGATCACTGTTGTACTTGATCACTCTTACACAACTAACTACAAAAGATTGCTGTTTGCTGTTTGTCAGTACAACTCAATGAGTACTATATTATATAACAACAGAGTTGGTATGAACCTGAACGGATGTATTTGCTTAACACTTCTCTGTAATCAAACCAACTCATCTGCACATCATTCATATTGAGTAGTCATCTGCATATGTCTCTGAAGAGACTCTCCTTAGATCAAAGGTGGCTTTTGATGCCAAGGCAACTGATAACAAACTCTGTATGAAGAATATTAAGTTTTGTCTCATAGTCCTTCCACCCTTTTCTCATGTACACAAGAACAAAATTATTCTAAACCCCTTCTTACTTACTTTGAGACATGCTAAATATTCTACAAACCAAAGTGCCATTTTTTAGGCAAATGAGTTCTTGAAGGACACAAAACCAAGTAAATCTATGATAAGAAAATTCCTTCCCACATCAAAAACCTTTTACAATGCAGTATCCAAACCTGGCAAAATATGTAATGAAAATATGTTCTAGTAATACCATCAGTATTTCTGTCACTAGTGATAGAGATCTTGCATTGAAACCACACATGGACAGAATCATGTAGTATGTACATAATACCAACACATACAAATACATACTGCATTAAGCATATTAACCTACTGCATATGCACATAAACCTACTTTAGCTCATGAATATGTATGGCACTTCATTTTTACCATCCAGTGACGTTTACATGGAAAACCTCTGTTACCAGAAGCAACCACCATACTTTGCAAAATGAGTGCACCACTTTTGCCTTCGCAGACAATCCCAGCACCAACTACAGAATTTGGATGCAAGGTAATGGACACCTCCATTTCTCTTGCCATTCCCTCACTCTGTGGTGAATTCAGGACCACCTACATGATCCACCAATGCAACAAGGACCTTTCAATCACATCAGTATATCCTGACAGACCAAAAATTTCTGTCAGAAACCTCTGTACAGTTGCTGACTGCAACTGTTGTAGAGGATACAAATAAGGGGAAATTCAGACCCCTTATCCTGATTTCTACAGATCATCATCAACATCTTGAAAACTTCCCCAGCCATTGCTCCTAACCCTTCAGGTTGAAAAAGGCAAGAAGGTGGTAGCATGGATCTGCTTCTCCAGGAAAAGGAGTCGCTGGTCAAGAATATTTTTAACTGAAAGAAAAACGGATAAATTGAGAAAATTTGTTACCTGTTTCTTCATTCCTCATTATTAAGCAACTTGTTACTTTAATAGTATCTGCAAACATGTTAACAAAGCTACTTCTTTACAGTAATTGTGCCAATGGATTCTACATGTGCCAATGGATCTAAATTTGCAACAAACAGGCTTAAACAGCCATTACAATGACTACAGCGAACACTTTGGAAGAAACGATTTGACTGATTCTCCACCTTGGTTAAATTTTTAAAACCCTTCTAAACATCAAACATACTCAGCCAAGCATTCTCTACAAGAAATTGATACTCCAGTTAAATTACTTGTTGGGCATCTGCATTTTTCTTTTCTATTTTTTTCCCCCTTTTTTTCATCGTCTCTTAAATCTGGTTTCTTCACCAGTTACTTAGATAACACTTTGCAGATAGACTGCACTTATTGAAGTTACTCCTATGATTATTATCATTATCATTTACACTTAAATTATTACTACAAATTATTCTTATTATACATATGTTCTATCTTTCAAAAAAAAAGGCTTGAATGAAGCTATTTTACCACACTAAGCCACCACAACGAAGGAGAAACCTGTAAGAGCTTACAGATTACAACTGTACTACAGATGACTTCCTTCAACACTAACGGAAATCTTTAATCTTTTCCATTTACGTCATTTCAGATGGGAAACCATAGGTTGCTCTTCGATGTAAATCCCACCTTACTACAACCTTGCCATGGACTGAACCCCATAACTTATGACTGGTAAGCCTCATTGCTTCAAATTTTTCTATCTATAACCACTCAGTTATAGCACACCCTATATAATAACAGCCACAACCCACAGAAGAGAAATACTTACATTTCAGTAACTGATCTCTGTCCTTTTCTTCTCTGGCTTGGAGACATAGTCCATGGAGGAGCATCTGTGCAGAGTGGTACCTCCCTATACACTGTGGGTCGATTGGGGAAAGGAAGGTAGAGGGAGCACAATGAAAATTAAGGCATATGAAATCAATGAAAGCAAACTTTGCCTTTTTCACTGAAATAAAACAGTACTACAGTGCTTGTACAATACAAGAAAACAAACACTTTGTGGAAATGACTATGAAAAGAAACTGTAATTACATAGGAATCATAAAAAGCATTGATAGTGATCAATACTTCTCTCCCCTGCATCCTAAAATCACATGGTAATCCCTTAACTTACCACTTTTATGAGACCCATTTATTTTACCCGCTATCTTGTAATGAGACATGAAAATGATACAATATGAAAAATAACTCTCAAATCAAGCCCCACAACCTCAGCACATCATCCCTCCAGAGCTGCAAAGATCTTTTATGCTCTCCACTTCCAGTCGACCATGTACACTCTTTACAACACATATTAACTTTTTTCTCTGCAAGAACTATAAAACTAGGTCACCATACTTCATCCCCACATTACACCCCCCTCCACGCCTACACCCCCCTCCCACACCCTCCTACATTCCTGCTATCTCCATAACCCAGGAATATTACACGCACCTCCTCTGGATTGCCACACATTTCCTCAAATCCTGTAGACTGACAGAGGTCCAGGGCATGTGAGTACATCAGTCTATCTGCAGCAATCTCTACAGATAATTTATCCACATCCTTTGAGAACTCTATCTTCTTAAGCTGGAGAATCTTACACTGTTGAAAGCAGTCCTTGTACTGGTTATGAAGCTCTGAGATCACTGTATATAAAAACAACAAAGTAGCCATAAATGAAAAGAACAGATTATCAAAAACAGTACAACTTTGCTTCAGCCTCTGCTGGTGCAAAATTTATAGCTCCCAAGAAGTCTTGAGATATTTGTAATACCAAATTCTGGAAATATTGCAGGTTTTTAGGTATTCCTGAGGCACAGTTAATCCTTTCATGCATTGGAACATAACTAACTCTTTCCAAAAGCATTTCAGCTGTTGTATGAAGGGCATTGTCACATTATTCTAAACCTGTGAGGCATACAGCATAAACACAGGACTGTATTCAGATTTTCATGTTGCTCTAAAACATGCTCCTAATAGTAGTTCAGTCTAAAAATATTTCATAACATTAAATAAGGCTCACTTGATCAGTCCCTTTAAACAAGTTTAATGTTAAAATTTTTCACCTGACACAGTTCCTCACAAAAATTCATAGACAACTAAAATTTACATGAAACTATCACAAACGGCTATAATCATATTTAAAACAAGCTTGAGATCAACAGCAAACAACTTGGTTGAGAAATTGCATTTACTTGCAGGGGCGGCGCCAGGGTATTTTGAAAGGGGTGGCAAACGTGGGGTGAGTAATCGCCGTCCTGCGAGAGGGGTCGAAGGGAGAAGGATAACCCTCCTTTTTGAAAAAATTTTGTTAATTTAAGGTTGCTTAGATGTCAAATGGTGCTTTCATTTGTTATATTTTTGTACTGTCACCCCACCCCCACAAAAGTATGCCTTAAAAACGTTATTTAGACGATTTTATTTGTTGAGCTAAAAGCCATAGGGGCGGCAAATGCCTGCCCTGCCACCCCTGTGGCGCCGCCTCTGTTTAGGGATGCCACTGAAATTCTCTTATGCATTGAGATGCATTTCGGACCCATACCAGCGCAAACACAATGGATCCCGTCGGCGAGGCGTTGGCGTCGCAAATGCATCCAGCTTAAGTGTACAGTTGGCCTATGCAGAGAAACGAACACCATTGTGTACGTAATCACAGCGTAGCGATGCATCGCTATTAGGGGATTAAGGAGGTGCTCAATGCTCACGATATCGATTTTTTCCTACAAAGAAACGCTTTGCGAAAGTTTTGAGAGATGATACAATTCCATCGTACAGTAGGGATGTTATGGTGATGAATTTGTTTATCCATTTGCGTGGGTTATTTGGTCGCGAAATCAAAACGATCGTAGCAATTGAAGGCACCGAAAATGAGCACAGGACAAATATACCATAATTTAGGCCTTTGCCTACGACTTCGTTACGTTAGCCGTATCTTACAGACATGCCAAGAAGCGCCGAATTCAGTTTGGCCTAAAACACGTTTCTACTGTATTTTTTGACATTAGCAATATTTACTTAATCACACCGAAGCTATAGCCATCTCATACCAAGTATACTTTGAAGGAAATTGAAAAGAGACACTCCTCGATCCGATTGTAGGAACTTGCACCACCATAGACTATTGGCTACTATATTAAACACCCAGATGCAAGTTACTACTGACTGAGAAAGTGCGAAGACTGTATGTGCGGTCTTTGATAGTTTCTACTTCTCATCTTTGAATATCTTACACCTTAACCTAATGTTTCGCCCGTTTTTAAGCATTTTGTCAAAGGTGGGGTAGGCCTGTACCGCATTTTTCCCCTAAATGATAACGGCCGAGTAAGCTCGCTACTGAACACGCAGGCCTATAACTGCCCAGAGATAAATATCACAAAAGTTACCTGGCGGTACGTCGCATGTTTGACGCCACACTCGCTGCTGTCTTTTTTTTTTTTTTTTGGTAAAAACACAAGCCTTGAAAACGTGCAATAAAAGTATCCTAAAGTTTCTATGTATGTTGCAATGAGCTTTTGGGTTATAAGAACGACCAAATTTCCTTCGAAGTATTCTCCAAGAAAACGCGCACGTTCCCCGAACAGCTTGCCCCTAGGACAAACGATGCGGCCGTGAAAATTTCAAAAGTACCAACGATCATGAGATTAACCTTGTGTAGAGCTATATTTTTCGACTTGAACTGACAATTCTGGTGGGAGAGGGTGAGGTCGATCCTACCCACAGACTTAAGCCTACGCCTCTGCCAGATAGTCATTTAGACTGGGGATGCACAGTATGATGTCAGTGACACTTAAAAAAACTTTTGAGCTATTCAATGTGGGAGGCAGACTTCCCTTTGGTAGAGAGACGGAAGAAGCCCGGGGGAGGGAGATTGAGCCCCTTTTAACAAAAATATGAGGGGACGAAAAATTGTGCTTTGGCCCAGATATTGTTCCAGGGCTGAAAAAATCTCCCTTTTGTTCCCTCTCTACAAATAATTTTACAAAGGAAAATATTTTACGAATGAAACAAATTATTCTTCAAACAAGCGCAATACGAACGTTGCACCAACTTCCAACTTGCATGTAGGGCCCCTCAAGTACTGAAAAAATTCTCCAAGGGGAGGCACATCTAGGCCCGTAGCCAGGCAAGGTAGGCCTACCGAAGGAGGAAGAAATAGTTTCCAGGGGGACATTTCATTTACGAGGGATACATTCAAACTGCATTGAAACAATAGTTGTTTTGAATTTTTGCAGGGGCGAATTTTCTAGGGGCTCGAGCCCTGGTTGTCCTTAAGCCCGTAGCTGAGAGTGATCACTCTCAGCTACGGGCTTGAGGACAACCATTCCCTTGGATCCATCCCCCAGGACGGTGTTCCAAAGCAAATGTTCAGTTCAGACCCCTCCCCACTGAGCTGAGATCATATCTTCCTACGTTATGCTTCCTTAAAGTATATGTTTTAATATTGCTCATTGCAACTTAAGCAGTTTTGGTTGAGTATTTTTTGCGTATGACCGGGGAATTTTGTTTCAAATGTTAAAGCCCCTCCCCATCCCCTTACCCACAGCATGGATCCACACAAAAAATATTTTACCTTACCAGCAAAGGGAATTTTTCTGAAGAAACTTAATCAAATCAATTTGCTTTGAACCATATATCAAAAAATTCACAAGAAATTGTCACTGCAATGAAACAACACGAACTTAAATGGTCTAAATAAATCAAGGACAAATCACAAGCAGACAAAACATAATTTGAGACACAGGAATAGAAAATGTTAAGCATCACATGTACATCCATGATATTTTTTTGGGGGGGGGGGGGCAGGGGGAAGTCGGGTGAGGGAGGGGGATTTTGGCAACATAAAGTTTAACTTATGATAAAATTTGATTCAGTAGTGAAGGTTTAAGACGGTGGCTCCTTTATAACCAGCAATACTCTTAAGAGGCAAAAGATAAAAAAAAAAAATATATACCATCTCCCTTTTCTTTTCCTTCACTTTTCCTTTACTTCTTCTGAAGTTTTGCTTTTCACCTCTTTCCTTTCATTTTTATTCCTTTTCAATTTTGAAAAAGGGAAGGGACAGGCACTTGAACAACTCACCATTTCTCACGGCTTTGGAATTCATGAGTTTATTGTTGGCTAGTTCCTCTTTGGCCAACTTGAGTGCAGCAGTTAACAACTCCATTGCACGTGCATACAGTACAATCTGTTCAGCCCTCCTGTCAATAACAACATTCACAGTGCTTACATTATAAATATCCATATGACATGTGAAACCTGTTCAAGACACTTTTCCTACATTTTTTAAAGTGTAACTAAGTATGCAAAACATAGTTGACTGATGTAACATAGATGCTGTGCAGATATTTGTATATAGGAGTTCTTCAAATCTGTGGGAAGTTTAGGCCACAGATCTCACAATTCTACTTAATATGTAGACCTTCATAACAGGCAAAAACAATGTTACACATCTTAAAAGGAAATAATACCCAATTCCACCATGACAAGCTTATCAGAAGTGTTACATACTTCATAAAAATTTAATAAATCATATTTTTCATCTCTACTCACTTCCATGGCTCCTGCCTTTCCCCCTCCCTCCCCCACACACAGTGCTCCTGCCTCCTCCCCCCTTCCCACACACACACACCCACACACACACACACACACAGACCTCTCATATCACTTTTCTCCAAGACTACCAAAATGGGTAGAGACTCATCACTGTCTCTTCATCTGCCCTTTCTGTGGATAAACCCTACATTCTACATATTTAGGGAAACATAGGTACCCTTGAGGTATCATAAAATGTGGAAATACTAACCTTTGATTTTCACTCACAAAACACAGGTGACTAGCTGTGTTGGTGCCTGTAACATCCTTAAAGTACACAGATTCAGCTAGAGGGTCATTCCGAGACTGAGCCAGTTCCACAATAGCTTTCACTATGCTGTGCATAATGTGCAATCGTTCAACAGTTTCATTGTGTTCAGGCTGCGAGGAGGAGAAGACAGAGTTTGATTACCATGATTTTTTCAGGCAAGTTTAATCTGAATTATAAAATTTAAAATCTGATATTTCAGGAGCAGTATACTGAGTTATATTTCAGCTTAAACTCTCCGTCAGTTCTTTAGTGAAAATTCAAAGTTTGGCTGAAAGAGAAAACACAGCAATGCACGACCTAGGCAAAACATTCCGAGGACAACACCTAATATGACTCAAGAACTACTTCACTATAAGTAAAATGAAATCACATCCCAAGGACAACACTGGATACCATACATAACTATTTTAAAAGCAAATTCATACCACAAATTGTATAAAAAAGTGCTGAGTTTAGGGTCACCCTACCTTCATAATGGTCTCTTCTATCAGCTCAGGAGCTTCAAAGGTGATTGGTCCTTCCATATTTGGGGGAGATGCAGCAAAGGTGATAGAACCCTGGCTGGACGGTGAGCCATCCCCATACTGGGAGCTTCTCCTGGACTGACTGTGAGATGGCGCTCCGATGAAGAATGGTGGGAATGTAGGAGGGGTGTTTGCAAGACAAGCCCCTGATAGGAGAGAGAAAAAACAGTTGCAGGAATAAATAATGATTGGAAATTGATATATTTTAGGGTAATTTATTGGAAAGACTAACACCATAAATCAACAGAAACAGAAAGACAGCTATAGTGAGGATGAGAGGAGTAACGTGGATGCATGGCCATAAAATTATCTTCAATTTAAAAAGAAACAATTGTCTTTGTTTCTGTGTCATCCTCAGAAGAATAATTAGAGTTCATAAGATAACCAACAGATAGCAATAAAACACAAGAAGAAAGGAACACAAGCAAGTTCATAAGATTGAGCACAAAATTCGTTGATGACAAATGAAGACATTACATACATTGTGCTAATCTGATATAATCTCTAGCTGAAAGCAATACTGCATTCACCCAGAGAGACCTCATCTACAGTTTCAGAAATTCCTAGAAAACTTTTTCTAAGATACATACAACTAAAGGTGTGTATCTACTATTTTATTTCATCTCTTGCTTCAAAAACCAAAATGCCAACCTTCCAAAAGACTGGCACACTTCTTACACCTTACTAGGACTAAGGAAGCATGGGTCTAAATATCTCTTATGAGGTCCAAAATGATCAACTTTGCCAGCACTGCAGTATATGATTAGCACTCAACTAAATTTGGAACACTCAAACTTGCACTTATTGAAAACAAATAGCTCCTCCAACATATATACAACATTTTCATGTTGATGACATTTGACTACTGAAATATATGCCAATGCTAACAAAGAAACTGGGGGCTCCCTTCTCTTTTAAACTGTGATGAATAGTACCTGGAATTCCTTCTAGACTGGCAGAAGGAGTCTTTGGCAATGAATCAAAGGCTGCCCTCAATGCATTCTGATCTAGACGACTGAAGCTAGCACTCCTCCTAAATGGAATACTGTCCTTAGGTGAGTTATAACTGTCGTCTGTCAAATCAGATGAGGTCCTGGCTCTACGGGACATGTTTGCAAATGGCAGACTCATGGGCTGGAAAAATAAGAAAGAGTTAAGTCCTTAACCAATTTTCCTTTACTTGAAAGGTGGTATTTTAAAGATTAAACTGCCAGTAAAGGCCTAGCTACAAAGTCAATAGTTCTGCGTATCATAGATGTATCTTTCACTTACACCCCTAAAGCTACACAAAAAAGCACTATCACATCTAGAGAACAAGACTTATTTTCCCTATCAACCCCTCCCAGTAACCCATTACTATTTTCTAGAGCAAAATAGCATGAAGTGTTCCTTAAGTCTACAATTATAAGAATATATTTTCAGAGGATGGAAAGTGAAAACCCAGTCATCTAATTTTATTCTTCACTATTCAGTTTCTGAGATATCAAATGCTGAAATTTATCCACTCAATTTCTGAAATATTCCATAGCCTAATAATTTGTAATTTCCTTCTTGAATTACTCACACTGTCTGCATCCATTTTCCTGTGATGCAAATTTTTTACGCGATCTTGGAAAAAAATTCTTTTCTTGCATACGATTTTGAGAGAGGATTGTGATATCAAGTCAACCACCAGTAAGACAATGATGACTTTTTGAAACAAGGTTTGGTGGCTTAATGAAAAATAAAGATCTTAAGCTCAGTGATACAAGAGTGACATCACAAATTATTATTCAATCTACTATTTCAATTGAGTGCACAACTTTCAACATTTTATATCTCAGAACAAAAATGTTCAGTGAGGAAGGTTCTAATCCATCCTGTTTTACTTTTCAGCGTTTGTAACATACATTTGTAAGTTTAAGACTGCAGGTACACTTTTGAAACATAGTCACGGCCGACTGAACATAGCACAGTTGGGCAGATATTAATACCGTTTAACATTTTCCAAATGCTTCCAAAGGGATGTTCTCTTTTTCTAGTGCTAATTCTTTCATTTAATAATCTGTTATATAATCTATTTAAATCAAGAAGCTTCAAATCTTAGCTTAACTTGTCAAGAAAAGACTCACCTCAGAGGGACTGGTATCTTCATCTTCGCCCTGGGCAGGACTAGCAAGGATGGCTGGCAATGATGGGGGTGATGTTAATCTAGCCGGGGATGAAACTGTAAAGAGAGTAATGGGATAGTTCCACAGTAGTTAATATTGAAGTATTGCTTCTGAATTGTAGTCCCCCATCAGAATCTACTTACAAAGCAGTCTACATACATTCAGATAACCAGAGACACAACAGCATGATAGCACAAAGGAATGTTGTTTACACTTTACATCATGGGCTTGAAACTTTGAAAGGCTATTGTTCTGAGTTTTGTCTAAGTTTGAAGTTTACAGTATGCAACAGCCATGTTCACTGGAGTCTTTCATCTACCCTCAGAGCAATATTGTAAAATTATCTCCTAGTAAGCACAGAAAACGAACATGTTATGCTTCACTACTTCCAGCACAGCAGGAAAATATAATGGGGTAAAAGAAAGAATACAAAAACACTATAAAGTAAGGCAAAGTTTTTCCTAGTGTGAAAGTAGATAAGAGTATTATCTTCAGGAAGAAATGTCAATTTCACAAAGAGGTTAGTGTCCACATCTAAATGTTGGTTTTCACTTTCTTTGTCAATCTGCAACTTTTCACAGAAGGGAAAGTTACACAACCCCAATTAATGAAGAATTCTCAGATTTCATAAAGTCAAAAATGGAAAAAATTCTGTACGAGAAGTGATATGAAAGGAGTGCTAGAAATCATGCATATTGAAACAGCTAGAAAAGAAGGCATGCGGTGAAACAGCCCCTTACAGAATCGAACACTTCTAATTTCCCGATCAATGGGCCCTTCATCAGGTTTTCAGCAAAACGTTTATAGCGTATTGCTCACAACTTTAGAGGATTATCACCATGGCAACTGCCGATACTACTTTTCTGTGTATGCAATTCGGGAGAAAGATAATCTGCTTTAATAAGAGATCAAATCAGCAGACAGGAAATGAGAATACCTTATCAGAGGCCTATGGGAATAAACATTTCATGCATGGCTGCACAATTTCTGTCGAAATCTGTATAGTTAGAGTTAGATGAGGTTTTACGGCTCAGTTTCTAACTAATTAGTTTAAGTCGGGCCGGCCACAGCCTTTTTTCCAGTTGCGGCTCACTGGGTTGTTTTCCCTACTCCATTGCTTATGCTGAGCACCAAGCACAATGGCAGTAGGTTCCATTTTTAAAGCCTTTGGTATGACCCGGCCAGGAGTCGAACCCCAGACCTTCCAGCTGCAAGTCGGATGCTCTAACCACTTGGCCATGCAGTTGGTCTGTCGAAATTTGTGACATGGATAGTAATCCTCTAAGATGGCTTAAAAATACAATTTGCCAACACTCTGTCTGACTCTCATAGGAATTTGTCCATTGTGCTCTACCTCCAGTTATATATGAAACCAGTTTTGCACACAAATGATTCCCTTCACTGAAACCTAGTGATGCCTTACTTACTCTCAAAGAGTCTTGCCTGAAAACAAGAATATGCGGCAATTTTCAAGAGGTAGCACACTGTTTTCCAAAATATCATTTCTCCCACTGGCACTAGCAGTTTTAAAATATAAGTCAAAAAAGGGAAAGATTGTGTAAGACAAGTGATATGAAAAGAAAACTAGAGGTCATGGGAATTGAGAGTGAATAAAGAAGGAGAGTAATCCCTTAGATGGCTTAAAAATACTTTGCCAACATTTTTTCTGGCTCTTATGGGAATTATAGTCCACCTTCTGTTGTAAAAACCCAGTTTTACACACACATGGTTCCCTTCAACAAAACCTAGTAATTTCAGTTACTCTCAAAAGAGTCTTGGCTGGAGACTAAAATGTGAGGGGCAGCAGGCTATCTTCCGAAATGTCATCTCTTCCACTGGCATCAGTAGTTTCATATTAATCATTTACACTTATGTCTCTGCACTACACACGTGGGTAACAGTAAACAAGTTTTGGGAATAACTGTTTTATTAAACAGATACTTCAAAACGTATATCTCTAGAAACAATGAAACAATTGAAGGTTGAACATATTTCTGAAACATGAAAAAAATTTCTTCATGTCAATTTAACACAAAAGCGAAAGCACCTGAACAACTGGGAAAGTATCAAACACTAAAATGCTGCAGTCAATGTTATTTTAGAAAACAGCAAGGGGAGAAGGAAGTGCTTAATGTAAGTACAAAAAGGGTCATCACGAGGGAAAAGACATCCATACAAAATACCAGTGAGATGGATACCAACCTGGATCGGTTTGGAAAAGTTCTGAGATTCATGCAAAGAAAGGGAAATTGTATTACAGATGACAGCTGGTCAACTTATTAAATTTTTATATGCATAAATTAAAAAGTTATAAACACATATAAACTGAAAAGTGGACAACTCTCAAGCCCAAACAACCTCCCCCCCCCCCCCAACCCTCAACTACATCAGCCTTAATGTCCTTGCCATGCACCTAAGCACAAAAGATACCTCATCACTGCCAGCTTCAATCCCAAACCGTAAGACCCTACTGTTACTCATTCTCAAGTCAAACGAATACACATATACCCTGTAATCTTTCAAGAGATCCATCTATAGTTAGTACTGTAGTGAATCATACGAACAAATAGGTTTTCAACCATCTACTTTAAAAGTATATGGTCGGAAAGTAGCTCTTTTAAAACCATCTGAATTGCTTTGAGGATGTTCTCTCAATTCCCAACAAATGATTAAATATGAAAAACACCCACTCAAAGTTTATACCATGATTCAAAAAGTGTCAACAATGACTCTCAATATAAACACATACACTAAACCATAATGAGTCTCTGAGGAAATAATTTATTCTAGACTTTATACCTAAGGAAAAACTGCAATTTAGGAAAAGAAAGAAGCTGCATTTGGAAATACTATTAACTTCATGAAAGATAAGGCAGATCTTTTTCATACAAACTATTTGATCCATTAGGCACTTACTTTTTCTACGTGATGGTGACGTGGTTAACCTAGGTGGAGTGGAGCCAGTGTACATCCTAGGAGGTTGCGGAGGTGTCTTTATCACCCATGGCTTTGGTGAATCACTATCAGCTGATGAAGGGGAACCTCTCCCTGGTGATGAGGTTACATGGTGTTGGCTGATGCGATGTAAAATGCCTCCTGCATAGTCAAAATACAATAATTACCATAGGGCAAGTAAACAGCCAGCTTAGACAAGTAGCATATTCCATAAACAACACAGGTGATAAAAATCAACAAATAGGTTTTTTCCTGACACAACATTTTTTATTAACAATGCCTTCATCCATATTTTAAGAAAAAAAAGGTATGGAAAAAAGGAACCAAAGAAGCTGTCTTACTAAAGATATAAACTAAAATATCCTGATGAACAATATAATAGAATTAATGTAAGCATAAAAAACTGCTCATCAACTGTACCAATATGATACCTTGTACCATTCTCAGCACTCTTCAACATCTGACTGTAAGCTATGCAACTATTATGCATTGGGTGTTACACATTGTCAGTATTTCCTGTGATACCCTTATATTTATATTATCTTTTACTTACTTGCCAGCTAATTTGCAGTTTGACAAGTGATGTTGACATTTTTCAGGGATACTACTTTTACTTCCATCATAAACCTTAGAGCAAATAAACATGTCAATTCTATCCATGAGATAAAGGTTGAACAAACAAGGACAACATACGAAATATTTTGTGAGTCCCTCCTCCCATGTAACAGGTATGCATGTGGGGGTACCACATATCCATAACGTAGGTGTAAAATAGAAAACGTATGAAATTGTCAATTGACCTTTTGTACTGACTTCATACAACATCTTGTTGGAGAGTAAACAATGAAGCACACTGTGTGCAGGACGTAGACTGTGCACCTAGTAGACTTATGCACATATCCGACCTGTACACAAATCAATTGTCTGCATTTGTTGGTGTAAGTTGCAATGATACATGCTTACCTCTGCTGGGGGGGGGGGCACTTTCTCTTCTGCGGCATCATATGCAGAAGGTCTATACTGGATTCATTTTGATTGAAACTGTGGCTTATTTCCACACTGTCAACATTTTTACTTCATATAGATAAGCATGACATCAGCAAATCCATAGACCTTTTACAATTACCAAAATAATTTTTGAGTGGTGTTTTGCAACCTCATAAAAGCAATGCATACTTGTCACCAATCTATCCATAGTATGGCTGTTGGTGTCACAAAAGATGTCAATATGATTAAAACACTAAAACATTTCCTTCAGCTTTTAAACTTTACAGAAGTTAAGAAGTTTTTCCTATCATCAACACATATAGTTTTGGTAGCACCCCAGTGAACACAACACTGCAATACACCATACCATGATACATAAATACAGAAATACAGAAATATTAAAAAAATATGTAAAACATTACTGTATAACAGGCAAATGGCACTGAAGTGCACACAAGCATGACAAGGACAAACATATTATGTCACTAACTCACTGAAGTATATTCTAAAATTTTCAAATTCTGCTCCATTCTTTGGGGAATAAATTGTATCAATCAAATACTACGTACACGAAGAATCAAATTACCTGTGGGTAGGGAAGAAGAATACGGTAGATGGGATGGAGTCGTCCCTGGAGTGGGGCTAGGCACCTTGGTCCTCATTTGAATCGCCTACAAATGGAGTCAAAAAGATAGAAAACGTCATTGCTTGTATACAATATAATTCAGAAATTGGTCTTTAGAATGCCAACCAAATGATGGGGCATTAATATGTTCATTCAGGTATATGAAACAACGACTTGGCAGCCTACACTGTCATTTTGATCTACCAAAAATAAGTTTTTGCAACAAGAACAAATAGTTTAAGATACACAGGCCTAAGTGCAGTATTGCTCTCTTAGAAATCATGCAGAAGTGTAGATATTAGCCAGGGAAATGGCCCCCGTCACACCAGAGCTACATCCATGGAGTTGCCACTACGTCAGTGGCAAAATGTCACAACGCAGCGGGGACTCCTAGAATGTAGTGATGATGTAGTTGGAGTGTGGTGTGGTCTCCACGGTCTCCGGAGACTGCATTCCTGCTACGTAAATTTTGAGCATGTTCAAATTTACGTAGCGCCAACACCATCTGAAAAGATGCAGTATTGATGTTCTACTGACGTACTAAGATCATAGCGCAGTCTGCTGTGGTGTGACAGGGGCTTTTACATTGCATTATGAAGTTTTAGGAACTCTAATTCAACATGATACATGGTGTCAATGGATAACTTACCTGTGGTGAGGTTCTGTGAAGCACCAATGCTGTTGATGGACCTCCTTTATTTGATGCTTTACTGGACCTTTGCTGATGGCCCAGGGGTGGACTTTGTGAATCAGACCCTAACGGGAGGCTACTTGGCCTGTAAAAGAACAAAATGACAAAAGTGTCCAATTTAATCTTCTTCTAGAAGACATTTTCTAGATGTAATTAAAGGCAAATGTTAAGCTGCAAGATAAACAGTAATTTATGCCTTACCTAATAGTTCCATTACTTATCTACTTCATGTTCTCATCCATTAGATAAACTATTTAAGTCTCTTCAGCCTAGTATGGGTTCTCCTTATATCAGGGGTATTATAATGCTATCAAGGTATGACACAAAGCATGGCTGATTTGAAGCAAGTTCCAATAAAATAAAAGTAAATATTTCAAAAAGAAAAGCAAAGAAAACTGTGAGAAACAAAATAAGCACAGACCTTCCATTTGGTGAAGGTGAAGAATCTTGCCCTTGGTCCCCAGTTCCCAGTGCTGCCACAAAATGTGCAGGAAGGGGTGGGGAGGCACTTGCCTTGGACTGGGCCGATGACAGTTGTGTGCTCCTAAAAGTGAAGGTTACACAATCTCCCAATAAATAAATTCTGGACACTGAGAAAGCTAATTTGGGAATTTACGTGAAAGTATCTCACTTTGGCAAGATAAATTCCTATTAAACGAATTCCTCACAACACAAAAGTACAACAGACAGACAGTAACCGCAATCCATTCCACAATGTCAGACTTGTCCAACTTCCATAGAGTACTCACAAATGCTACTAATGTTGCACACTTTAAGCCTACTGCAGTCATTTTCAGTTTCAGTGCAACTGAAAAGAGCACATTCATGGCTTTCTTTTGACACCAAAATCATATCTACATGTCTTTCCTATATATTTCAAATATTGAGTTTCAATAGTCAACTCTACATGAATCAATGCACCAAGACACTCCAATTGATTGTAGCTTATTATCAGTCTAGCCAACTATTTACCAGATCTATCAACGTGCATCACATACATGACAAGGTTAAAGGTTTAATAGTTATAGTACAACACAAACAGCACAAAAACAGAAAATGTGTGGCTGGCAAGTCTGGTGCAAACTTTTTATACACAAAAAGGAAAGAAAAACAAACTTTTCCTTGACAAAGTTTTCAGAGAATGAACTTCTCAATGATATTGTGTTCCCTTATTTTTGTGCCATACACACATAGAAGCCTATATTTATTCATCAAGCCTATATCTATTTTAGACTAGCCTATCTACATATACATACACATCCCCATCCTACCACAAATAACTTCAATGTAAAGCACTCTGATGGTATGGGTTTAGGATAACTAAATGTTGTGCTTACCCCTTAAATGCTTTTCCTTGCACTGTCTTTTGCTGTTGACTAGGTGATCTGCTTGACAAGGTGGTAGATACTAGGACAAAATCCTACAAAGAACCAGAAAAGTCTATTATATTTACACAAGCAAATTAGCTGACAGATAAATTTCATCAGAAAATTACAGTTTATGCTGACTGCAAAAACCTTCTAAGTATCGATATACTTTGAAATAACAGAAATATTGCAGAGGATCCACACACAAAAAAGTAAAAGTAGTTCATGAAAGGAAAACTGATGACAATTCAATCCTCACCACAAGACAAGAGAGGGCCAGTCTCTAAGAGAAAAGGTGGAGGTAAAAAGCACACACTTTCGACAATGTTTTGGTCATTAAATTTTCAGGGCAATGTCCAAAGGTTACATACACAACAAGGCCTTGGGCACAAGATAAAAGTCATCAACCCAGCTTTTTTGATATTCATAACTACTTACATTTAATGCATTCAGGATTAGCAAACCAACTAGATTCATGTACAACCCTGCACAAAACACCAGCAAGATGACTTTCTTTTTTCAATAAGTGCTTGAAGGGTAACAAGGAAGGTGTGTACTAATCCCTCCCAGTCCTGCATTCCAGATCACCAATTAACTTCCCTATCTGACAGACATAAGTGTATCCCTATTCTATAGCCACCTCCCAAAAGGATGGAAGGGGGGATCTTTACTGAATGGAGCAAAACTTCTCGAATCAAAAAGTAGTTGAGCAAAGTCTGCATGATTTCATGAAAAACTTGTCATACAACTTACATCTTCCACACTCTCAAACATGCCACTGCCAGACGCTCCCAGTTCTCTTCTTTCCACAATGGTTTTTAACAAGGGGCTCCTGGTTGGGCTGTCCTCTGGGGATGGAAACTTTCCCTGGGGATCAATAACTATAGGGTCTTCTGGTGAGGAGATGGGGATGGATGAGGTCACAGGTGAGATTGACATGGGCCCATCTGGGGAATCTGAGGTACTACTTGATGTCCTAGCTGGAACAGGTAAAGGAGATGCTGTGTGGAAAAGAAATATACGAGTAATATTTAGAGTACATCAATTAATAAGCAAAACACTGACACTTGTAAATCCCTTACTTTAAAAGAACTACCAATACTAAATGATGTGAGACTGGATTAAAACTTCTCAGCATGAGGTGCAGAAAAGGTGATAAACGTCTCAAGTATGTAATGATTGTACATAGTGGCTACATCAGATACTTACACAGAAACTGGTCCAAAATCTTTTGGAAATAGTGACAGTTCACAGCTCTTCAGTACTCATGCTAATAACACTTCACTCAGATGGTGAGAGAATTTCCGAAGCAAATTTCTCTCAATGTAAGCATAGAGCATACCATTGTGAATAGCTCCAAGTGCTGGGTTTGGTACTCAAGTCCCACTCACACATTACAACATCTGCATAGACATGTGTAAGTAAGTACTTATATTCACACTACATGAGACCAGAGGGCCAAAGGGCTTCAGTAATTCCTTGCCACTTGGATATGATTAATTCTTTAATTTGACAAAGTTTCATTGTGAAGTTATTAGGTATAGAAAGTTTAAAATCCATGAGCATAGATCATACAGACAGGTATCCCTCTTAGTACTGCATTACATATTGCTCCGATAATCATACAAAAAGTTTGACAAATAAGAAAAATCTGGTACTTACTTGAGGAGGTAGATTGCACTTTTGTTCTCAGAAAGGGATGGTTGAAAAAATCATCTAGATAATAGAAAAAGAGAGTAACATGAAATGTACTGTAAAGAAACATGCCATTCCACTTAGACCTCTTCTGATATTGCCTACAAGGAAGGATAGAACGCTATTCAATGATTTACGTTCTAGAGATCCATTTCCCGTAAATTACATTTCCACGGCAACACAACAAGCAGCCAAGTCTAGGCAGGAAGTGAGGTCTAGAAGGCCATGCACACAGTGACCACTCAACCTAACTCAAGCATTAGTGCTACCACATCTGTGTATTCATGCTACTACACAAACATAACAGTAGCATGAAAAACATACAAGCTCTCCATGTGTCCCTTTAACATGACATAGCCACATAAACAAAACCTGACGGTGTGTGAAATGGCTCTGTATGACATATGTCTCTGACAGTCAACTTTAAATTCTAAGCAAAAGAAAGTAAACCTTCTATCACATAAGAATGCAAAAAAATAAATATTTGTGGAAGGAGAGAAAGGGGTGATTGTCTTTGGAGGACATCTGGATGATTGTTGGAAGTTAAGGGCTGTGCCATGTAGTAATGATTACAAAACAATTGCATGTGGAAAAAACATTCAATCATGTGATACTTGTAAGTTGTGATTGACAGCAAAAGTGGTTTTTATTATTCACTTTAAAATTAGTGAATATCACCACTTTTTTTTTCCATCTTACCTTCTCACAAATGTCTTTTGTTTCATTCTTACCATCCATGAAAATCCGAATTTTATGTCAGTCTTTCCCAAACACAATTAGGCTTACATGTCCATGAAACACACTATACAGTAGGCCCAAAAATATTGACTCAGAGCTTCTGCATACTGCATCGGCAATAATCCTGATAAATCGCTAAACGATCACATATTTTTGCAATTTAACCTTAAATAATTTTGCTACACCTTAACAGCCACACATCTGCTACATATTTCCATACAAGCAAACTGTTTACTGTACAGTAATGATATACATACATACGTCAACTACTGTACATACATACATAGTCTACTAATACAGCAGGTTGCTACGTATGATTGCTAATGGTATCATATGTTGGTTGCCACAACGTGATGCTAATGTAGACAAAATTGATGATGAAATTGCAAGTCACCTACAGACACTGATGAGTACATACTCTCACTTCTTCAATAATGTTTATATTGCATTCTGTTTCTAAGAATTTAAGGAACAGGTGACTTACCAAATCCTATCCTGTCTTTCTGAGCTCTTTTTAATAGCCTCAATAGTAAGTCCTTCATATGTTCAGAAGTACCAGGAAAAATCCTGTAATAGCAAAACAAAAAAACCAATTGAGATGATAATTTGCAAGTTGATGCAGATACTGAATGCAGAAGTTTTACCAGAAATGAAAGCTCCTATTTCTTCTAATGATTTTCACAGTCAAAATGTTTACAATTTCTAAGTCCTTTCCCATGTCTATGTACAAAATCAGTAAAGCCCTTTTTGCTGATTTTGAGATGCCCTTTTCGTTACAGTTTCATTTGGGAGCACTCCTACTACCTTAATTTTTAAAGACATTACTACGTTTATTATATGTTTTACATCCAAAATCATAGAAATCCATACTCCAAACACTAGCAATAATATCTTGGTGATATGTAGCTCCATCTTCCTCACTTTCCATACAGTTTTTTTCCTCTCTCATCCATTTTTCATTATATGCTCATTAAAACTTACAAAAAAAAAAGGATTAGTAGAAGGGCAGATGAAATGTATTTCAAAAGGCTCCATACTTTTTTCATGTTTTTCTCATTGACAATTCAGATTTAAACATAATTTAATCTAAACTTACTTTGGTTCCACAAGTCTGGCCTTCTCATAAAACATCTTCAATTCCTTAGGATTGGATGCTTTAAAAGGTGCGCTACCTGTCAAACACTGATAAATAATGGTACCCACACTCCACAGATCTGCTTTAGCTGTATACTGCTGGGATGTGATCACTTCTGGTGCCTGAAAAGTTTTGACACACAGAACCAAGACTGAAAAAATATTTTTCCTTCATTCTTTCTAAAAAGAACTTAAATGTCAAGACAATAACCATACAAACAAGTACCATATTTGTTCAATGCATGTTTCCAAGTATTTCTCATTTAATTTGATGGTCTACACTAGACACTCAACACTTAATGCTAACTCTCACACTCTCATACTCCAGAGTTTGGTTGACAATTTCCTGGCAATCAGCACTGACCAAAATTATGGCATAATCAGTACATATTACTACTTGCAAACTTCAGTAAGCTCTCACATGGACCCAAGTGCAAAAATATAATGAAGTAGGACCAAAATTCTGAATAAACAGAACAATAGAATTTTGTGAACCAAATGCAGGACACCAGATGGACTTATGTAGACTCGCATTCAGGGCTGGAAAAAATGTTCACTTCACAGGAAGGAGTCCAATTTGTCACAATTCCTTTTGCATTACCATGTACAAAGAGGGTAAGCTTCCCTCCATTTGTCAAAATTTCCCCCCAAATACCAATACTTCCTGAAAAAATTCTCCCAACTTCACAATTTTTTCCACCCCATACTTTCATTCACTGATAACTACTAATTCTGCAAGAAGCATGTGACTCCTTCAGAATTCTTTTCAATAATTTCAATACATGACATTTTTATACATTTCTCAAGTTAAAAAATAGTGATAAAGTAGCGAAAAGAATTACAATGTAGGATTTTCAAAAAAAAAAGTAGGAAAAGTGGAAGGAGTATTTAAAAGGTCAGGGAAAGTAGGATAAGTAAGAGTCACCAAAAACTGTGCTTTAGCCACTTACCCAAATCTACATTCAATTAATTTTTCTTGTTTCTTTCAAAAACTTGTATTGCTTTTGACTTCATTATGGTAAATAACATGACATATTGGACAAGCATTCTGTAGTTCGCTACATATTATGCTATCTTAACACAGAAAGATACACAAACAGGTCTCCATGGTACATGTTGTACAGACGACCAAAAATCTACAATACAACACGTTCACTCACAAAATTTACAGGATAATTTTATCAAAATTAAGTAAACCTTCAAATAAAGCCCTGCCACTCTTCTTAAACCTGGATTACTATAGCCTTGAGATTCTTACCATATACAAAGGTGAACCACATATTGTAGCTGCCATCATGTCTTCTTCCAAAAACCTTGCAAAGCCAAAATCAGCTGTAAAATGGGAAATAGTTAAAACTTTTATAGTTTCTTCACATAACCACATCTCCTTTGAGAATTAAATAGTGGAATACAAACCACTCACTTTAACATAAAACCTTACACTCTTTTTATCAGCAAACGAAGGCCAAACATAAATCTAAAGAAATGTCTACATGAAATAAACCTGCTATTTAAATATGACTCAGGGATGAGCCTGACATACAAAAAAAATCACTGAACTTTTGAATGTGGTACGTAGTATACTGACGCCAAAGGCGTAAGTCTGAGCGCGAAGCATGAACTCTTACGGGTGGGGTCCAGGGGCCCGCCTTAGGGCCCCTGGTGGGGTCCAGGGGCAATGCCCTGGCGGGGGTCCAGGGGGCAGCGCCCCCGGAAGCTCCTGGATTTTTAAGATTTCACATAGCCTAAATGGGCTAATTGTTTATCATATTTTGATGAAACAAATAACAAAAGCACCCTACACTTAACATACTGTATAGCCTATGTGTTAAGGTTCACTAAGTTGGGTCAGCATTAATACCTTGTCTTTCCCAAAACCTAGTTCATACCAACTGGCTTCTTTATTTCTTTGATCCAATGTCCAAGATTATTTTATGGCTCACTATTAAGTTTTAACACCATTCAACTTGCACGCAGCACATTTTAGAGGATTTTTGCCTAGGCCTAGGCTTTAAAGTATAGGGCCTACCTACTAGTAAATAGTAGCCCTTTTTGTACATCAGAACATATGGCTAAGGAAAGTGCCTTGGCTGTGCTCTGTAATGTAAAGCACATTTAACTTTTAATAGCCATGCCTTGCCTAGGCTAGGCCAAAACTTCAAAGGCCAAACATTAGGCCTTGTTAGGTAAGGCCTAATTTAAGGCACCAATTCCTAGCTCTTTTGGTGAAAATTGGTACCAGTTTGTTATGAACTTCAAGCCAAATCCCAGAATGGCTGCCTTCTTCAGACCCAGAGACCTGTCAGCCTGTGAGAGTATGGGCTAGGCTCAATAGCAGTCCACATACATAACCTAGGCCTATGTTAGGATAGTGTAAGAAGGTAGGCTAGGCCTAATGGCAATGCCAATAAAGTTAGTGACAGATATATATGAACAGAATATGCAACCAGCCTTAAACCTTATAAAGATGTAGGAAAGGGCGCAGTTGAGTATTTTGTACATGCCCTGTGAATATACAAGCTTTGATTACCTTTGCAGCCAATCGTTCTGTTCAGTGCCTAACAAGCTACGTTGTAGTATAAATTTAGTACCAAGCATGTATATCGACTATAGCTGCAGTGTGCACATCTACACACTTGCATGTACAGACACAGCCAGTGCCAATGGACGTACGTACATGTATACAAAACTTGCACTAAATCAGTGCATTATAATACTGTATGTACTAGGTATATGGAGTGGACATGACTGTTTGCTTCCACTTTTACTTCCCACTTTCAAGCAGCACACTACAGTATGACCTAGGAGCTATGATATGACAAGGAAAAAGGGTATCATAATTAAACATGTCGACTATGCATTTCTAGCTGCAGTGACATGTAAACAAAATATGTGGAAATACACATTTTACTGAAGACACTATGCTGTTTCACTGACAGCTTATGATTAAATCATGTGCCGTTCCCATTTTCAACTTCACATTTTTTCGCGGAAATGAAAATGCAAAATAGCGGAAGTTGGAAAAAAATCACGGAAATCCGCGAATTTGCGGAAAAAGCTCATGCCTGATGACTCTGCCACTGCCCTCCTTTAATAAACTGAATATTTATACTAGTATAAATTACTTCCAATACAATATCTGCAATTTGCAACTGGTTACATGACAAATTTACCAACACAGCATCTTTCGCAACAGTTACTGTACTGTAATAACTAACAAACGTACACAGAAGTATGCCCAAAAGTGAAAACTGCTGAACAGGTACATTCTTCTGAGAGACAGGGCTTCCAATAATCCAGCTGAAGCCATATGATTCTCCTACAATGAGTATTCAAGACAAACTTACAATAATAAAGTATAGCACAAATATACAGACTGAAACTACAGTAGTTTTGTGTGCAGAGCAATGTACACTGTTGCAATGTAGTATGTAAGCATAGAAAGTACAACTAGAGAATTACAGACAAAACACTTGGCAGGATTCATGCATAACAGGAAAGAGAAATAGAACAACTACAATCCCTGCCTTAATATAGGAGAGTGGTTTCTTATCATGACTTTACATACAAACTTTACATTACTGGTAGCCTGCATTCCTATTTACCATGTTTCTCTTCAAAAAAAAAAAAATTTGAACAATTTTACATTCATTGCATGAACTTTATGGTATTTCATAAATGGCAAATTTTGATACAAAGACTAGTTTCTCTCAACAACTGGTGGGTTGACACTCCCAGCTTTATTTTCCAGGCACATTCATAGATCTGTCGGAGTCTGAGTAACAATGCAGGTATTGTATCTGACACTTAAATGAAAGCCAGTCCCTGGATGGCAAACTAAGTCATTTCCTACAAAAGACATTGTGCTATAAAACAACTCAGTTCCCTTTTAAGAAGAATTCCAACAGGATCTAGATAGAATGCTAATTACATGCTTCAGTTCCCTCAGCAACTGCAAACCCTGAATATTTAGCGGTGACAAACCTGCAAGTAACAAACAATGTATCTCTACAGACCAACGAGCAGAGCAATTAGGGGACAGTAAATACGCAAAGCCCTGTTTGTAATGCAATATAAACTCACTTGAGCCTGCAGAGTGTAAGGCTGCCATCCATGGATGTTACGTACAAATAACCTGTCATATGATTGCTGGTGTCATACCACTGAAGGGGACATTTCCCACCTCATCCTCCCTCCTCCTCCCCCACCACATTCCCTCCATCTTCCAACTTCCAAATTTTGTTCATCCCTTCCAGTCTCCATTCTCCATGAAAGAATGAAATGGGCAATGTAACATATAACACATGATGTAATGTTTCTCCATGAAATCTATCAATAGCATCTTTATGGCAAGGCACCCAGCTGGCATGCCTTATAAAATATCCAACCCTGACGTACGGGTTGCTTGTACTTTACCATACTCACAAATCATAAACAATATCACCTTTTATTTCCTTACATCAAACCAATCTTTTCACTAACAACACAATCCTTGCATCCTTGAAACTGGTATACTCACCAATTTTTATAACAATCTCTGATGGGGGAGGAGGAGGTTTCACCCTTCCCTTGTAGCTAAGCAGTAGGTTCTGTGGCTTCAGATCACGATGGATGATTCCCTTGGCATGTAAAGTCTTCATTGCAGCAGCTACATAAGGTAAAATGACAAAAAACAAAAAGATTGTTATATAACTTACACAAAAGCTTAAAAGAAGATACTGGTAGGCTGAAACAATATTTCTTAATCCCTAAAATATTATTTAGATGATGATAATGAATTTACAGGCTGAGCAGATCATTCAGGCAAACAAGCATGTACAGTACCACAATTCAATAGGTGCAGTTGGCTGAAAAAGTTCAAGGCAAAAAAGTATAATACACTTGAATAATTGCCAAAACAGTAAAAGCCTATCAACCTTGTTGTGTCTGCAGCTCTGAAACACAAAGAGGAGTCATGCAGGCAGTATCTAGGCCATGGCAGTTTTAATAGCAGAACTCCAGTCACTGACTGTGTTTAGAGAGTTATTTTGAACTACACTGTCTTCAGCAATGAATGCACAAATCCTAAAAGGCATTTCTAGAACAGAACTGACATGTTCAAATGTTGATCTCCAGTCAGGATGAGAGCTGGTTTTGACACACGATTTGTGCAGCATGATAAAAACATTCTAAATGAACAATAGCCAAGGGAAACCATACGATACTTATACAAAGCTGACAAGTAGAATTCAAAATCAAGTCTTCGCTTACAACAAACAGAGCAAAATGACAACATAACTAAGAGATATTCCTCTCCTTACGACACATTGCTGACATCACAGAACACAACATTTAACTGAGCTACACATTCTCAACAACACACTACTAATTCCGATCTTTTCTAAATTCCTAGGGGCAAACAAAGCTGAGGATTTGAACCAGAAATTTTGCCCGCTGTTCCATAAAGGCAGAAGAGAGATGCAGATTTGTTGGCACAAGTTCTTCATAATCACACACAGGATGTAGCATCAACAAAATTGCATGACTCATGTATAGATCTGTGTATCCAGGCTAGATCTATCTGACCATTGTTTAGTATTTAGTGGATTTATTTTTAATGTAAAGTGTCTCATAAAACCTTTGGTTGTGTAGTGTGCTATACCAAGTGTCACTTAAATTACAGTACATTACAGTGCCAAAACTGTACAGTTTGGTAAATTCACACTACAATACTTATTAAATTCTTTAAAACAAAGGCAGCACTTGTCAAAACTTAAAAATCTCAGATCTTATATATCTTGATTTACCCATACAGTGGTCTTGGTTACTGTACTATTCTTGTACAACCTACTGTTTTGTGAACAAAAATCACAATGGATCATGAAAATACTTCATGGCATACAAGAGAAGGTTTGGCAATAAACAAACCTAAGTATGATTCACATGGGTGAATGTCAAAGCTACCACACTGGGGGTGTAATATGTAAAACTAACCTGAAAGTATTACAAAGGAAGTACAGTAATTACTGTACCATTAGGTTATGAGTTCTTTGCAATATGCAAAAACAATACAATCACTGAAAGAGGCAGCAAATGGACAATGTGGAAAATCATGAAAAATGACAATTCCACATAAAATACATAAAAAGACATAAAATGGAGACAGACATCAAGAACAAAATAACAAACACAAACATGAAGGTAGAATTTCATCTAAAATGTGTCCACTGTTTTGTTTTCATCTGAGGCTAAAACAAAGAGTACCGCAGTAATGCAGAACACAGAATTTGACAAAAAAAATGGGACATCGCCTTGGTAGATCAACAAAAAATGCAACAAAAAGAAGAAGCTAAGTTTGGGGAAAACTTGCCACTCTAAATTACCTCTTTTCAGAATTAAAATATTAAGCATTTAACATACAAGACACTATGTAACACCATAAAAAACATTAATTATCAACTTCAACAGCAATGACACACTGTTCATGAGAGCTTTTTAAGATTCCATGAGCACACTTCCTGAAGTGCATTAGTTGATATAAAAGTTTGAATTTGACTCACCAATTTGTTTTAAGAAGTGGCATATAGTCCCTTCACTCAATGTACCTTTAACTGCAAAGATAAAAGAAGTTCATTGATTACCTGCATCAGTCCATGATACAGGAAATATGACTTAAATAATTCAGTCTACAACTTCATGATACTGTATCCACAGCCCATACATTTTTAATCTTGTCAATTCCATAATAATAAAACAACGGTGATTTACATCAATTCAGTATACAACTGCAGGCTTGACTGTAGTCTCCAATTGTACCCAGTCAGGGCGAGTTGCACTGGATCCTAGTCAGGCTTGTGCAATGTGCACGTCTTCAGAGACAATCCCCAAAGAATTCACAATTAACTCAATATGTTAATGAAAAATACAGAATTTAGCTACAAAAACCTACATTAAAGCCTTCCTCTTAAACGCATGACAGTAGGGTAAACTGGGGTAAAAACGCCCATGGGGTAAAAATGCCCATGGGGTAAAAACGCCTGGAAAACTTTTTTTCTCTGCCAGTAAAAAATTACATGATGTGTGATAGAATGGAACATATTTATATTGAAAACAATGTTAATATATAGTAATGATAAAAAGAAAAAAAATTATTAACATATTTCAGGGGTAATGAGGAACTGTTGAAAAAAATATGCCGAAAAAAGTTTTGAAAAATTCCCGTCACAGGTTTAGCCTTCATCAGTTCATATTTACCCCATATGTAACTGATGTTTATTTTTTATCATTTTTTAGTTGATATATGTTAAGAAGGGTTACTTACAGCAGTATGCTTAATCAGTATATAAACATCTACTTCTATGTATGCTTAATACCTGAGATTTAAGTGGGCGTTTTTACCCCAGGCAAAATCAACTGCCACGGGGTAAAAACGCCCAGCAACATCCTTCACATGCAGCTATAACTAAATCCTCATTTATCTTCAACCATCACAATAATAGACCTTTCTGCAGCTATTACCTATCAATATAAGCTATCAGGGACCAACTACATAGATTTGACAATTTAATTCTTACTTAATGTTCTCCAGGTATTATTCAGATTCAAGTTCAAGTTTGTTACAATTTCGTAATTTCCAATCAGTCTGATGAAAACTAATAAGTGCTATAAAATTATTTGCAGGTGTTTCTAAATCTATGAGATCATAACACATAAGCCCTTTTTGAGTACAGCCAAACATTCATCGCACTGTAATGACTGTGTGTGGGAAGTTTCTCTTCATTGCAATGCAATGTGCTCTCACATGTACAATACATGTACAAGTTAGAGACCACAAATGTACCACAAACAGACAAACAAACAAATGAACATACAACCCAAGACACATCTAAAAGACAAAATTAATATCTCAAGGATCCTCAGTTTCACTACAGGTGGCTTCATCAAGGACTCCAGAATCAGATCATCTGAAAACATCACTGCAAGTAACTACTGTACAGTATGTGGGAGAGTATGTGACAGTTATACATAATGGGGATTAATTAATTGAACAAATGATGCTATCCCAATGTTTTAACTCATTTGACCATCTAGTACATGCATCTCCATAGTACCATTTCAGTAAGCCAGACACAAAATGGTAACATTCAGTAGACTCAGAGATGAAGTAGAGTATCATTTCACTTTGCATTGCAAGTTGCAGTCTATCATTTTGATAACAACACGTCAGTGGGGTTTGAAAGAGGAAGACTAAGTAAAAACTTGTTTTTAGCAGATGAAGATGCAGTGCCCCCCCCCCCCCAAAAAAAAAAGATTCCCAAAGTCATCATGGATATTAGTTTGCAAGGACCCAAACTCCTTTTGTAACCAGTTGTATCTCTGTTGAATCTCCAGAGTGACAAGCCAATGTGCGAGCCCATGCTCATTGTGCTGTACGTTAATGTTTCACTTTCACATACATTTGTGCCAGGTACGTGTACTGGAAATGACTTCATATTCATAGTCCTCCAGCTGTGATTGAGATGTTTGTGGTAGTTGAGGCTGCATTCCTCAAAATTACATAAAAAAATAAAAGAAAAATAATAAGTTTACCACAGGGGAACCTGTGGAATAGTCATTTGTTTCAAAGGATAGGGGTGGTCGTTTTTACCCCGAGACCCGGGTAAAAACACCCGCCAAAATTAGTATCGAAAACTGAGGAAAATTCCTCCTTATCAATTTCATAACCATGATGTTATATAAGCAAATTATAAAGAAGACATGTATTGCAAAAAGCCACACTTTTGTTTCCTAAAGTCTGCAAGGAGTACAGAGATATTTACCAAAAACCTCAAAATCGGGCGTTTTTACCCCAGTTTACCCTATAACATTACAAAAGACCATCTCATTATTTGGGAAAAGACCCAGAAGTTTACAGAGGACATACCTGTACTACAGCAAATAAGGTAATAGCTCCCAAAAAGTATTAGACACACAGACGGTCAGAGATGTCAAGTTATTTATGTTACTACAGCACTTGTCATTGTACTTATTTCCACTTGAATTAAATTGTATGAAACACTGCGTTTATGACACATCTACCACCTAATGAAGGTACTCATCATGTGCAATTTTCATTAATCATCATTTATCATCAGTCTGCACAAAGCATGGAAGTACAGTACTATCTCAAGGTAGCACTTCCATGCACAAAGTGTATAAAGAGACTTCAAAATCCTACACTACAGTAGTTGAGTAACTGGTACAGTACTGTAGCTGTCTTAGACATTTACAGGGCAATGTACAGTAAAACACACTTGGAATTCTAGCCAAAGAAATAGCGAGAGTGATAGGACAATGATATGCTCTAAAATATTATGCAAATGGAAAAGCTCATTTCCTGAAGGAAATTTATTTACATTTACAGTATTAACATCAACAGTATAATCCTACATACATGTATGTTTACTCAAGTGCTACACTTTTAATACTACTGTACTGTATACCTACAGAATAGGCATGACAATTATGCAAGATGTAATTTACTTCACTGAAAGGCTTACAGTAAATACTTAGCTATACCTAAGTGGTGCTCAAGTGAAAGAAACCAATAAGGAATACCTGAGCCACAAATTGTTATGTTGAACACAAACTATGGTATTTAATATTCATAAAGGTTCACCCACAAGACTGAAGTTCTGCAAGACCGAAGATCCGCTAGACTTAAAGGGAATTCGGTCTCGCAGACCCTAGTTCAATTTCAGTCTGGCGGACCTTCAGTCTCATGAACCTGAATGAACCTACGATCACACATCAACCCAGTTTCAGCTCCGCCTACATGCTTCAATGCAATTTCAGTCTGGGGGGAAATCCCTTCACAGACACCAGGTACAGCTTTATAAGTCTTCAAAACCCATTATACAATGTATACACTCATATACGATCACAGTCACCAATACAGTATACTGTATGACTGTTCAACTTGTTTTACCTTTTTTAGAAGACTTGTAATATTTAAACCCAAAAGAACACATATATACTCCAAAATAATAAACACAGCAGGCACAACTTAATTTAGCTATCTAATGCTTTGTACTAGCCATATTTTGACTGTATTATAGAGTATCTTGTACCATAATAGATGGACCATTCATGCACTCCATTCCAACTGGACAAGTTCAGTATGCCTACCACACTGATTATGAAGTAGTCAAGTGTACAACTGGCATTAGACTACAGAAGGGGTTTGTTTCTAAACAAGTTTTCTACTAATTAAAGGGCAATTCTCGTCATCCCAGAACTTCCAGTTCTCCCAACTAAGCAACTTGCAGCTCCTCCCATAACTGTATAAATCTCCTCCTTATGCAGACACATATTTTTTCAGGCCATGTCCAGGTGAATATACAAAGTTATGAGGTGTAATTCAAACACTCTTTCTGTATTGTAAGGAATGTGAGTTACTCTGCATAATTTGAATTTTCAAACTTTGATGTCAACCAATGAGCAGAAACCAACTGAGAATGCTGATATCCCCACACCAAAAATGTACTTTGGGGTGATGACTGCTTGTCTTTAATAAAAGCCATCCCCAAATACTCCATTCAGGGCAGCCATACATGAATTACAAGCAGTTACTACACAAGCAGTCTGGACACAAATTTATGAAAAAAAAAACAAAAAATTCAGGTATATGTCTAGCCAATGTGAGCCACAAACCAAACATTTACTGAAGTTTTTATCCAACCCCTCCCCCTAGCTGACCCCATTCTGTTCATCAGTTAATTCTTCATACAGATATTAGCAAGTTGTGACAAACACTCACTCTACAAGAACAGACAGTGTCATACTGCACAGTGTAACCATACTTGCATTCCTGTGCGAGAGTAATAACATGTACAGTACTATACATGCTTGTGTTTATGAACACAATCTGCTAATGAAACTTGCCACTGAATAAGTTCAATCAAGGCACTTACTGTATAGACATAACAATATCCATTCAGCAGAACCATTCAGCAGCCTTTAAAAGTAATTAGGAAGAATACTCTTCCTTGTCATAAGGAGATGTACCACAAATAACACATTATCCTTTGGTGCAGCTCACTGAAATCATTGTGGATTGCCAGTATTCCCAAAGGAAATCCCATTCCTTCTCTGATCACTTGTTAAGTTCTAAAATTACTGTCAAAGCAGGTAGCAAGATCTATTTGGTAGCAGTCTTCTCTTGTATGGAAACATTATAGCTATCCCATACTGGAAATTTGTCAATGCAATATTGTCCACAATGCTCCCAAACTGAAGTCAATGAAAAATCAAGAATAGAATACATCTTCTCATTATAAGTTTGTCAGTGTTTCATGAGATAAATGTGGTACGTGTTATTATATATAAGTGTACATGATGCACTATGCTGCATGCTGTGAATCTTTTTCAGAATGTACAGTACAGTGTAAGTTCAAGATACAATGTAAGTCAAAACATAGTTTAGCAGGAATTTTTTTCAGTTTTGTCAAGGAGCCTTATAGGGTACCATAAAGTATGTAACCCCCTGACCACGATCAGCCAACCCAACGATCTTCTTGGTTTGACCCTTATGTACGGTCAGATTCTTCAATAAAAATCCAAATTTTCAAATTGCCTTCAACAGAAACCCAAAAATTTCCACTGGCCATCATCCTGGCAACCGTCACCTTGGTCGGGGCTCCAGGTAGCCGCCTTCTTGAACCTTGACCCTAGAGTGGGGTACACCCTGGCGCTATCCCTCATTGCAGAGACAAATCTGTTGTTTTAAGTGCGATTTCCTGCGATCTAGGGCATCTAGAAAGCCAAATTTTCTGACCTTAGCTTCTATCAGGGCCAGTCCTCTATGATGCTGTAAAAATGCAGATTGCTTTCGTACAGAATTGCTTCCTATGAAAATTTTATACCTCTGCCACTGTTTGCCATAGGTACAGCTTTGGCCCTCTTAGGTATGGATTCTGCTCTCATAGATGAGTGTCCTCTCTCTAAGCCTGAGATCCTTCTCTGCAGGCCTCCACTTCAGCCTAGCCTATGCAATGGGGCTGCCCGGCCGAGTAAAAATTAAGAGAGGGCGCTCTCATATGGTTCCTACCAGTTGCGCGAAACGTAATCGCGACGGCGAAAATTGTAAACAAAATATCGCTTATTACGTCTAGGCCTACACGTGTCCTCTCTCATAAGTAGCTGTTGAAGCTTAATGTTAAAGGGCTCCCCGGTTTCAGTACGCCGCAAAGCATTGTTCCTGGGCAGTACCCAAAGGTTTAAACAAGGGATAATTATCAGGAGTGTTAACATACCCAGAAGAAAAGAAGACTACATCCCTAATATGGACCTAGTATCAGTAGCAGCCTAGTAGCCAACTCACTGCAGCAAGAGTCAAAGATAGGTCGCTCGGCTATAGCCCGGTAGTTGTACTGCGAAGCATCATTCCTCAATAAATTCCACTTACATGGAACACTTTTCTCTTCTTCCAGTACTTTTGAATATGAACGCACAGTGACTGGTTTGAAGTTCACCTACTGATTGGTCTGTTTCTATGGTATCTTCACTAGCGCACTTCATAATACACCCATTTAAATTCTTACGCGCTAGCAATGGAAAAGCAACCAAAGCGTTCGTTTTCCAAGAGCGCAGTATTGTGAGTCAACTATTCCGGAAAATCTCCAAGAAATGTATTACGCGCGTATAGAACGCATTGTTAATGTGCACACACGTCAACTCTTTTAACAATGGAATTTTCTGTAACGCCTCCTTAGTTTTGTACGCAGATCACCGAACAGAACGACGCACATATCAAATCCACACTTCCGCCCCGAGTCAGCAGAGTCAGCGCGTCTTACAGTGTAGGTATAGGAGTTTAATGGTATCTATGCACCAAATCCTTACGTTTTGTTCCGTTTTGTATCTCATTCGCATCTCGAGACTTGCATCTCATGCATAATATAACTTTTTTTACATGATATACTGTCCAGATTGGGTGATCTATGTTTGTAATATCTTTGTAGGAACTAGGGTTCCTATATGGTATATCGTATAAAGGGACTTTAGTAGGAACCATATGGGAGCGCCCTCTGTCGGTAAGACGAAAACGCCGGGCAGCCCCATTGGCCCTCACCCTCCAAAAGTTTGAAAACCACTGCAGTCTAACATATCAAGATTCAATTCAAGTCTAAACCTTCTTTTCAGGGTATACAACAACAACAACAATAACAACAACAACAACAACAACAAAAAAGAGTACCATACACTGTACACTATTTACAGTTGACTCAGTCTAACATGACTTTTAAGTTCATTCTCTAATGAATCACATGGAGAGTATTTGTAAATTTATGTAAAATGAAGGACAAGGAAAGGCTGGACTGTATGAACACAATGGTGGTAACCCTTTTGAACAGAAAGGAGAAGTGTCCCCTCAGCAATCAAAAATACTTATCCTTGATATAACAATGACCCATCTAAATATATTTATTCAAAGTGCCCTTCCAAAGTTGTGAGTCCCCTCCCACAATGCTTAATGACCCAATAAATCTCTAAGCATATGTCAATTTACAAGCATACCGAATACTTTCACTTAGGAGGGGGCTGAGGGAGACTGAGCCCTTTTGCCAAAAGTTGTGAGGGCCTTTGTATGTAAAGAAGTTAAGCTTTTCCCAATAATGGTAAATTTCTGCCATGATGAGGGGCTGCAGTCCCAAACCTCACCCATGCCCCATGTCCCATGCCCTTTCCTGTCTCATATGCCTATGCCAAAACATTCCTAGGGACCCTCTAAAGATGTGAATCCATTCCTCCAATCTTTAAAAACTTCCAATGACCCTCTGGGAACTTGGCATAAACCCACAAACATGGGTGGAAAAAGTTGGGCTCCTTCCTGGAAAATTTGGGTATTTGGAAGGAGACTTTGACAATTGGAAGAAAATTTACCTTTTTGTCATATGAAAAATTGAAAATACAAAAGGGATTCTGGAATATTTAACTCCCTTCCTGGGGAAATAAACATTTTTCCAGTCCTGCCCATAAAATGTATCACTTACCATGTAAGTAATCTGCAAGATCACCCCCATTGCAGAATTCCATGACCATGTACAATGAAGTAGGGCTTTCCTGAAGGATATAAAACAAAAAATAATGAAGATGAATGTACATGTCTGTAATTTAAAAAACAAATTCATACTATAAGGCTACTGTACTGCACCTATGCACTGTGCAACAACAATCCATTCAAACGCAAAGGGATATAAGAAGTCAACAATTTGCAATAAAAGGTTAAAATATATACTGTACTTAAGAAATTTAATAATAGTGTAATTTTATCCAAAAATAGCATACTCTGTATAATGATGAATCTGTTTGTGAGGCAACATATACAAAACTCAATGTTTATTATCCGTCTGATGTTTATCCAGTCAAATTCTGTTGCCTAAGGATAACACTTAATATATTAAGCAAACATTAAAGCAGAAACACTGCATATTCATTGAGCTTATTTCAATTCCAGGTATTCAGGGTTGGCACACAGCCATAATGCGGCAAGTCATCCTTTTTGTGGCATGCCTTCCTAAAAATTTAGCATGAACAGTAGTATTGTGTAACACCCACACTTTGTATTGATCTGTCAAAGGGCTTCTCATTAATTAAGCTGATAGAGCAATGCTACCACCGAGACAAAACAAAGTTTCAAATAAGATTCTACAAAATCATTTCACGGCTCAGAGTCAATTATTAACTATCAATAATGTACGAGGCTGATAGCTCTTCAATCTCTTTACAAGTGGCATACCAAGGGCAAGTGGTAAACATGAAAACTATGGGGACTGGATTATTTCTCCTCCCTTCCTTACGGAAAAGCAAGATTTAATGCCCCTTATCTTGATACCATTGAAAACATTTCTGTTCAGACACAGGCCTACATAAATTTAAAGACATACAAGTCTTTTCAATTCACTGAACCTTACTTTTGAGAAGGGTGAACAACCTAGTGTCTTGAGTGGTGCCTGGGGGCCACTTGCAACCCATGACATGCACAAAAATGGCTCAAGGAAGATCTGATGAACCCCAAATTTTAATAAGAACAAATGCTGTTCAACAACCCTTGCTACTACAATAAATTTAAAATAAAAATCAAGTAAAAGTGACCTACAACTATACTTGCTGAAGGTTTAAGGTTGATGGTGAAGGTTATGGTGACATCTGACTTCCAAATGTTGGCTTGATGTTTGCCCATAGAATGAAACTTTGTGACTAACATTAATAACAATTTTAAATGTGTGCTACTGTCCTGCATTTAATGCACAACTCCAACAAATTTAGTTCAACAACATTTTGAAGTTTTTTTTTCGTTCTTAAATTTCCATGTGAATGCACAAGTTGTTACAGAACTTTCATACCACATGAACAGCACTTTAGACAACATACACTACTGTTTACATGTACAGAATGCATAAAAACACCTGGGAAAATTTCTCAAAATATTGGATGAATACACTGTAAAAGGGAAAAAAAACATGTTTAATACTGTAAATGCTTAATGTACTAAAGATGCACCAGAAGCAATGAGTGTCGTCAATGAAATTCCAACAAAGAAGCACTGCGCTGCTCATTAGCATACAGTATCTTTAAACCTTCGTAGACCTACAGTACTTGTCTGAACTGAAGTTCCTCTTCAGTGAAAATGGACCTTGATTGATACTGTACATCTCTTGCAAAGATAAACAATACACACCAGTGTACATTTTGGGGTTAATCTAACTTTGATTAAATTAGTTGTCAGGTAAATCAGGTTTAGAAAACAGGATTTCAATTTCCAGTTACTTCTGTAAAACTACTGAGTTTTATTAACTCACAGTATGCCATCTAGTTTGATCCAGCTGTTAGCTTTTCATTCTAGTATCAACAAATACAAAGTACTGTAGTGGTTGTGTATCTAGTGTCAGGAAATTTGTTATTTGGTTGGAAATTATTGCCACTAGAGAGAATTTGGCTTCTTTGTAAAAGAAAGAATGTAAACAACTATGGGAAATTTTGGACTTTCTTGGATGGAACAGACATACTTCCAACCCTTGTAATAAAGTAACTTAGCTTATCGAAAAAACAACTTGGCGATGGCATTTCCCATTTTCGGGAGAAAGGTCATTATAAATACTGTATGTACTGTAAACTTTACACTCTCTATTACAGTACATGCACTACACCATACTACTGAGTTAGAGTTATCTGCCTACAACTGTCACAATGATAAAAGCTTCTTTTCAATCTGTCTCACCTCTGTCTCACCTATCTGCCTCTTATGGAGGCAAGCATAAAGTTCCACAGAGACAATACTGAGCACTACAAACATTTCTTAGAGCCATCTTTCCTTGTCTATTTCATAATGGATACATCTATGACCAAAGGGTGATGTCAAATTAAATTTTAATTAAGAAGCATTGCACAGGTCATCAACATACTTTTGCATTAACCCCCCTTGGCTAGGGCCTGCTGTATGCAATGAAACTCACTCAGGACTCAACATTTTAAGTACTTGATAGCTCCTACTGTAGCTTCATCCTGTTGAATAGACTGGCCATACATTCTAGCAATCAAAATACCATATTTGATCATTAAATTAATTCACTAACCAGCTTGGTAGGGTACCTGACCAGTTACAACTGATTGTTGCAATAGTTGGTGTGGAAAGAGCCAGATGACGTAAGACTCTAAAGTTAGATTCATTACAACAGAAACTAGGTCAACAAAACACTCCTAGTAGTACAATATCAGCTGATTCATTGGCCAGCTACAGTAGGTCAAATACCTGCTTAAACAGTAGATGTACTAACTGACCGGCAAATGTTTGTGTACATATGTAGGATTGTACTAATGGATTGATACAGACTGCTGCATTTGTATCTCAGACAAAAGATCATATTGTGATCACTACAAAAGTGGAAGTGGGAACGGTCAGCAAATTGAATTTATGTACCGGGTAGGGAGAGTTCACCTGAAATGTTGAACGTACTGTTTACAAACAAGATTTGGTTATGTACAGTACAAGTCTGATGAACAACCAGTATTTTTGTTTATCATTTCACAGGATTTGATATAGCCTATGGTGAAAATAACCATCCACACTGCAGCCATCTACTAGTTCCAGGGATGGAAATATTTCTCTTAAAGAAAAAGATCTTTTTATATAAATCAGATTATTTTGATTTCTATCAATTTTTTTCATGTCATGGGACAATACTAGCACATTAATTTTCTTACTAAATGTGCCAATTTTTGCTAATTTTGTCCTTTTCTGCACTATGCTACTATACTGTAGCTTGTTTGCAAGATACACAAATTTTTCCGAATATTTTGGAGACTTAGCAAGGCTTTATGTTGTGGCATGCTGTTATGTTATGCTGACAATTCTCTTTTATGCGTGCATGGTTACTACTGTAACTGTACTAACTATAAAGCTTTCAAGGAACAAATTTCTAGAACCATATGTGTGATCACTGTTTTAGCAATGGCTTTTTGTAGATTGTAAGATCCAAGGCCCTGTACCTTCTTACATCCACTGATAATCTTGGACAATGGAAACCATGCTCGCCTACTACCCCATACACAGTAGGAACCCACACCAGTGACATCATCCCCACCATGGCTGGGCTACAATTCATGGTCAGCACACTGGTTAACTAGTTTTGCCCCAGGTACAAAGAAATGACAAGATTTCTCAGACTTGTTCTGACGTGACAGTGTACATCAAAATTTCCCAAAATTTCAGACTGTAGATCTATAGCCCCTGTACTTTTCCATTATTACTGTACCAATGATTCACTGACCCCTCCCCCCACCTCTTCTTTCAGTTTGCACCTGTCAAAACCCAGGCCTGAAAAACATAGGTAAATTTTCTATTATGCTTGCCACTTTGTAAAGGACATGATACAGAATTAGAGAGTTTCTATAAATGAGGAAATTGCTATACAAAGTAGTTTCTGTGCAAGATTTGTTCTCAGCTTAGAAGTTAATAGCAACCCATAACCTTACAGAAACAGTTAAGAATACTCCAAAACACAAGTGCACCATCCATCAGTGATTTTTTTGATACCATCCATATAGAGCATTTGCTTTTCAAAGTGTTTACGATTGAAGCAAAACGCAACACTGCTGAAAGGCTCTTCCATGGGAGTCTTAGGTAAATCAGGTCTAAACTTTAAGTTAAACAAGTCAATTAGCGTTTCCTGTGTTGAATGGTAAATTTTAAGCAAATTTCTCATTCAATTTGCTGTTAGTTTATAACCTAAAAGAAAAAAACTTTAAAAATGTCATAATCTGTAATTAAAATCAGTGATTTAAAAAAAAATTAAGTGATTTAAATCATGACTGAACCCTGTCAGGATCACACCCTAAGCAAATAAAAAGCCATAGTACAATTTGTCATACATACCATAGCATGAAAAGAGGTCTACTAAGACTTCAGAACTACAGTATTGTGAATATCATCCTAATGACTAAGACTCAAACTATAACAATAAGGCACAAGATCATGTAATGGGGTGTACAGGTAGGTATACTGCATTCTATAGTTTGGCAATGTAATGGAAGAAAAACAGAATGAAAAGAATTTTCAGATGTTATACAAATGTTACAAATAAAATAATTAAAATGGCACATACAGTATTAAATCCATTGTATCATGTTATCCATACAATTGCTTTACTCCATTTCTCAGCGAGATGATTTGAAAAGCAAGGTTGTTCAGGAGGGTAACAAAATGGCATCAGACTATGTTTTATATCACTAAAAATTACAAACACATACTACTACCAATATTATCTGTTCCTTATGAAAATTAGTATGCAGGGAGGTGAACTTACTTAAACTAATAGGGTCCTACTGATCAAAGATTCATATCATCAAGATTTAAGTTTCCAAAGGAAACCAATGTCCCAAAAACCTGATCTGTGTAGTGTATGTAGACTGATGTACATTACTCTAAAACTAAGATAGCTCTGGAATTAAAGACAGTCAATGACCTTACGAGAAATGCAATTCTCTTCCATCAATAGGCCCTATATCACTTTACATACATGTACAGACACTATGGTATGTAAAGAACTCCTACATGTTCTGTGTTGTAAACACAGCCTAATGAAGCTCTCTAATGACAATGACATTAACTTTGTCAGCTCAATGAAAAGCTTTTAATACATTTGCTTCACACCATTAGTATACATACCTTGAAATGTAGAAGAGCAACAACATTTTCATGATTCAGCTCCTGAAATAAAGTCAGAAATATTTTCATGTGGTAGAAATACAGTAGATGATCGAGGAAATTAGCAGGAGTGAAATAGATTTAAAACAAAATTATCTGAAGTATGCATTGTATTATGATAAAGTCATTTATGGGAACATGCTAAAAAAATAATTGTGTTATAAAAGACACCTACTGTATGAAAAAACAAGTTGGTAAAATTCATCTTAGTGTACATTCTGTTAATACAAAGTACCATAAAATACACAATGACTTTCAGCTAGAAATAAGTGAAGTAATCTCCTACAACAATGAAAATGAGAAATGAGGCCAAGGATCTGCTCAGAAACAGTAATTCTGAAAGCCAGGTAGACTGGATACTGTAGTCATCTTGGGAGAGGAGTCTAAGGGGGGAGTCTGCTTCCTGCCCAGGGTTCAAAATTCTCTTAAAAGTACCTTCCCATGGGGACCTGGGCAAACTTATTCCACTTAGCCGGAAGGACATTTGCACAATCCTTCAAAGGCATAGGCTACAGTACAATATCGCATTTTGCACTAGCCCATGGGGCTACTCATTAACTACAATATCACCAGTCCATGTGTGGTTTGAATTGCACCACAAGTATTTTCAACCTTTTATCCAAAATATGTTAAAATACATTATTTGTACCCCAAGTGCTCACCAAACATGAAGATTTCAAAAAAAAATTAATTTCTATAAACTGTATATATACCTGATGGATGCACATTACAGACATGCAGCACCTGAGCTGGCTTTGCATGAGTTGCGCTTTTAAAAAACAATGAGATGGCAGTCCAAGAGACCAGGAATTCTATCCATGGACAATTCCTTGAGCAATGATATATATTCATGTACAGTATCCATTAGAATGTTGACTTTCATAGTAACTACAAGGCTTAGGCCCCTATTTTATTCAAATGTTGCAAAATTCCATTTTCTTATTAATAAACCAAGAGGTTGGAATCTATTTTGTAGGTCAGGGTTTGTCAGGGAGCTGCCAGGGAGCCATATCTGAAATTCTGAATGTTTTTCCCAAAAAGTAGATTAGGTTTTTAAAATTATTTTTCCTCCCACTTGGGTAAGGGGAGTCCTCTTAAAACCCTCAGATATGCACAGTGCCTTGAAAAAACAGATATATACACCCACTGGGTCATAATAATTAAAAGTAAACCATACTGTACTTCATTCCATGACAAATTTATAACAGATTTTAAACTGACAGTTTTAGAGGAAGACCACTGATGATAATGGACAGGTGGAAAAAGAGGAAGATATCCTTTAAATCTCTCATGACAGTATTGTTCTACATATTTACTCTATATGTCACCTTTTGATGTAGAATACAAATGTACTTCAATACAGCATGTGCTACATACATGTAAGACAAACTTACACAACATGGTCCTTACCTTCAAAATTTCAATTTCTTTCTCTGGAAAAGTTTGAGATTTTGACAAGTTTTTCTTGTGAATGTTTTTGATGGCTACTACCTGATCAACATTCTGAAATAAAGAAAATGATTGACATGTAGTTTTAAAATTGCAAAGATAATATTACACTGACAGATTACAAAATGTATCAATATGCAACATTTCTACGCAGACAATATAAATCAAACTGAAAATTAACAAAGAATATGAGGGCCACTTTCAAGAGATATGTACAGATACTGTACAAATCAATGTTCTCCACTAGCCTGTTTTGTTAGAGTTCTGCACCTGGACAAAATCTGCAGAGGGTGCTCAGCACCCAAACAAAAAAATATACTGCCCGGACAAAAAGTTGAGCCACCTGGACAGAAATTATCAATTCAAAGCCTTAAAACAGAGCAGACGGCAATAACTTCAGTGTGAACATTGAGTGATGATAATCAGAAATGTACTTAGTCATCAAAGGCCATCTAATTAAATCTATCATCTATTTTAGCAAATATTTTTCAAAGAGAGCACGCCCCCCCCCCCACCCTCTTTATAGACAGCAGCCACTACTAACCTTTAAAGGGGAATTTTCATCACCCCAGACTTTACAATTCTCCCAACTATGCAACTTCTAGCTCCTCCCACAACTGCATGAAGCTCCTCCTTGTGCAGGTATAAACCTGCTTTATTGCTTAAGGCCATGTCCTGGTCAGCATACTAGGCTATAAAATGTAATAAAAACACTCTCTCTGCCTTGTGTGGAATGTTAGCTACTCTGCATCTTTCAAATTTTCAAACTTTGATGTCAATCAAAGAGCAGTCACCAACTGAAAATTTTGATACCCCTACACTAAAAATATACTTTGGGGTGATGACTGTCTGTCTTTAACCTTCAGAGCACCCGCACAAAAATTAAATCAGTGGAGAACACTGCAAAAATGAGGAAGTTTTCACATGAGGTTCTTTGCAGATGATACTTATGGTATTCCTGGTGAGTTTTGCCGACTACTCAAAATAGGTTCACCAAATTTCCTTGCTCAGACAAAGAAATTATGCCTTAAACACGGAAGCTTGGTACTGCAAACAGTTGCAACCACAAAAGCATGGTCACATGGACTGTTCAGTTGCCAAAAGCAAGTTCAACACCTTGATTACAGTACCAACAACCCATCACTTTTTGTAAACAAGCAAGGGTCACTCTAAATTTAGAGTATAATTTTTCCTGTAGAGCACTATATACAAAGTTTGTTTCAGTCTGCACGTAAATCTTCTAAGTATGATAGACTACACAACAGAGTTAGGCCATACTGTGAAATTTCACTTTCATGGGTCTGCAATATTTTAATTAAGGTTGGGCGATATATCAAAATTTATCATTACCGCGATAATTTGTTTTGCGAGACGATACGAAAATAAGAATTTAAAAATGAAGATAATTTCTTGTGGAAAAAATGTGAAATGATTTGCTGCATGTTGTTTTCTTTACTTCGTTTTGCTGTCTTCAAAATAATTCTTTTATTGAAGGCATCCTTTTATTACATAGAACTTATGTAAAATCAATGCAAGTTCGTCTTTTCTCTTCACATTCTTCTATCGAGGAGAGAACGAAACAAATTCGCAGTCATTAGATTTAGTGACTATTCTTTACCCTTAATATTCCAGTATCAGCATGAACTCACATTGAAATTGTCTTAGGAAAATTATCATAATTATCATAATTATCGAATTATCGCGATAATTTCTTGTTTTATTATCGCGATAGTAAAAAGCCAATGTCGCCCAACCCTAATTTTAATCATGACATCGTGATAGAGAAAAATATGAACAATTGTCCATTATTTTCCTTTGGGATAAAAAAAAAGAAAAATGAAATAAATGGAAACAAATACCTGCAATTTTATCAAGTCCAAAGCACTTGCCTTTGGTATTTTATTCCCAGTACTATAAGTATCAACACTGTACTTAACTGTACAGTAAAACCTCGTTTATCCGAACCCCGTTTATCCGAAACCCCGTTTATCCGAACTAGCCGTCAGATTTAACAACAATAACAGTCAACACAATTACAGTAGTATACACCAAGTTTTAAGTGCTTTACAAGGCAAAATTCAACGTAAATTTTTGCAGAAATGCACTAATTTTTCTCGGGACTTTAAAAGCAATGGAAAGATGTCACGATGGCTAAAACAGCCGACATGTGGACATAGAAAAAAATCTGTTATCTCTTTGTCAAATTTGGAAGAAATATCGTACGTATTTGCTTTGAAATTCTTGTTAGGAGCCATGAGTCGGTATAGGCTCAATATCCTCTCATACAAAAATACGTTAGGCTAGCGTAAGTCTTAGTTTCACTAGATCTGAAAAGTTAGTAACGTAGTGAGCTTCATACCTAAAAATAATGAAAGTAGACCTTACAAAAACATTGCGAACTGATGTTTGAGAGTCTCCTACACATGTGTCTCTAACATTTCTTGAAATTTTTGCAGAACTTATACTCAAGATACCTCTCCAGATCGTTACAGCTTTTCTTCAGCACACACATTCATTTAGTGTGTAGAAAGCATTGGTCATTCAGACGAGCGAAGGCTCAGATTTTTGGAATAAAATCTCTCTGTTTTAGACGTCTTAAAATTTATTTGTTATATCGTCGGTCACAAAAAATAGTAACGAAATATTTTGGGGATTTTGTCTGCAATTTTAAGCCTTTTCGGAATTATTTTGGAAATGTGTTGACACACTGTCTTATATGGACCCAGTGTACCGTACTTAAGGCAAAAACTTGGAACCCCGTTTATCCGAACTTTTTCGTTATCCGAACAACCTTCGGTCCCGATGTGTTCGGATAAACGGGGTTTTACTGTACATGTATAAATACTAGTATACTGCCTAACCCTGCTTCACACATACAGTGGTACTACATTTCATTCAATTGTTTGGGAGTGTTTTGCTAATTCCACTACAGGTGAGTTAAAAAATGACAAACCTTTTTTGTCACATACTGTACTGCATGTGTATGCAAGAAATTATTGAGCCCTCAAACCCCAACCCCATACACTGAAACAGAAACTACTTCTTAAGGACTCTGTGACTACTATACCAACATGCATGCATGCACATGTAAGTTACACAAAGCAAACAATGTAACTTGTGCTGAATAATTTCACAGCACTAACAAAGAGAAGAATGGGAACTTCAAACTGAAACTGTTTTCAGGGATGACTGTCATACACAAAGAAATATCCTATGAAAAAAGTTGACTTTCATTTCACATATTTCCAAGTACTAAGAGTCTTAATCTTCCAAAGTTCATGAGTACAGCGTACAATTTTCTTTCCTGTCTGGTATAAAGAAGCTGTAGCCTTGGAGTGACCTTCTTTGTTCCACATGTTTACGCTGCTACTTCTCAACAGGTGAGAAAAACTGTGCCATGGGGCAAAGATATTTCACCCCAAAGGTTACATTACTTTTTAAACAGATCTTCTGACTCCTCTAATCCCCTATTAGTAGCAGGTTGAAATCTCTTTGTTCCCACCATAACAAAGAACTAACCCACAAACTATGACACACATTCTAAGTCTATACAGTCATGTTTGTACATTCTCCCTACTCCTACTTCTACAATATTATATACTGCTTCCAAGTTGGATTTTTGTGTTCAGACTTCATAGTTTGTTATTTTGATTTGCAATGATTTCAACTAATTAATTCCCCAAAGAAATTTTTTTATTTGCATAGAATCTTTTTTAAACTTGCTATGCAAAACAGACAGAAATATAAAAGTCTTTGCGTTCTATGGGATGGCTGTCAGATTTTCAATTTGAAGTCACAGTTTGAAAGGCACTATAAAAGTACAATGCAGCTGTTGTCCCTACTAATACCAAACAGTTAACTACATTTAATCAAAGGTCACAGCTTAAAGAAGGAAGTCCTAAATTTTATCGAAGTATAGTATATGATAAACGAAAAATATTTAAACAAACAACTTAAAACAGCATCATTGTATCTCAGTTTTCTTGGTGGGCTGCCATTTGAAAATGTGATGACTTTGCAAGGTCATAGAACCACAGCTATAAAGTGGATATAAACACACATAATTTTTCATTTATATAGTGTCAATATATGGGCAGATAAATTACTTTTTTCCTTTTTAAACAATTAAGTCAACTTTGTGAAGTCGCTTTCGAAATTCAAATGGTTCACTTTTTCAGAGGAAAATTTTACAAATAATGAGCTATGGCAGTCAATACTTCTTAAAAGCTGATTTATAAAAGCCTTTGAAAAAAAAGGAAAAGCTACTGTAATTGCAACTCCTTATCACTAAACTGTATTATACTAATGAACTTGTCTCTGCTGATGACCTTTACAACCTCTAAGCCGACAGGCTAGTGCCTTGTTTGCAAAACCATTTACAGCATCTTTAAAATTTTTGTTATCAAATGAGAAAACTTTGATAATATTTAGGGTTCACTTACCCTTTAGAAGCAACTGTCCACTCCTGGGGTTCAAGTATTTCAGACCAAGGGCAACTTTTATCTGAGTTTTTACTTTAAATTACTTGTGGTGGCCAGGATGTCATATATTAGCTCGCTTACAAGACATTAAAATTTGGGGCCCCTCAAATCTTCCACAGACCATATAAGAACATGTTGAGGTCCACAACTTGAGAATCTAGGGTCCGTTCTATGTCTGTTGTACTGTAAATGATTAAACTGATCAATGATCAGAACACAACAGAATGCATTCATTGGCTAAATATCTGATCTTTCCTTTTAGCTTCAAAAACCATTTTCATCCCAAAATTCAAGCTACAATCTACCAGCTAAGAAACTGCTGTGAGGTGTTATTTATTGTATGCAGGTGACTGAATATTTGATTATCAAAAATTATATTTCCCAAACTAGCCCATCTGTGTATCCTTGCAATGTTTACATGGCATACTGTTTAATTTAGACTTTTAACAATGTATCTGCAATACTTTAGAAATCAGTTTAAATACTTCCTTTAATGTTTTGTAGTTCACTGTTCATTTTTCTACTGAGTTACAGTACTGTACTAGCACTTGTACCTCTAACACTGGCTGTCTTTCTGCCTGATGAGTACAGAATGGGCAAAGTGATTTCAACACTTAAGATTTCTGGTATTTACATGGGCTAACTGTTCCATTTGCAATGCAGTGTTGGCAATAGGTTATGGAATTTGTGGGGGGGGGGGGGATTCCTCCCACCCCCTCCAAAATATTTTCAACAGGATTTTGGATCAAAGTTGGTGGAGGACTCAATAAGATGCAACACAAAAGGTCAACTTTTTCCATACTTATTTTCCCAGCAGCTGTGGGATATTCCCTCACGCCACTTTGAAACCTGTAGACTTGTTAAAAAAAGTGCAGGAATTGTGCAATCCAGCTGCCTAATGCACTGTTGCAATGAAAAAACTGACCATATAAAAGGAGGGGGTCACCCTACTACAGAAGGTAATTATACGTGACATCTTCCAGTGAAAGCAGAAAACTGAAAAATTCTGTAGGAACACTTCCACCTTTCTGTTCAAAGTTGCTATGGAGCTTTGCATGAAATTACTGAAAGATTATTCAAAGGGAATGTAGGGTACTTACTGCATAGATCTGCACTATATGCATCTTGTTGTGGATACATATTTGGCAAAATCAAGATAGAAGCTCAGATAAACAGGGTTTCAAATACTGTAAAGTTCTGAGGTTTAGATAATATGGATTTTATACTTACTGAATAGTTCTTTACAGTTAAACGAAATTTACTACATTTTGACTGATTGTGCATTGAACACTGTTTGTGACGGTCTGTGAGATATCCTATTCTCTTTTGTATGGTGCTGGTCAAGAACCAAAGTCTACACTGTACAGTAGGAGATTCAAACTTAATAGTCAATGACATGAGCTTTACTGTGCAGACCTGTACCATAAGATTTCATCAGTGTAAACAGTTCTAAGAATGCTGAAGTAAAGCCCTTCCACTTAAAGGAAGGGGATTGGTACATTCCATTCAAAAGCAAGAGAACATAGTTAATCCTTTCCATGTGAAGAATCTCCAATCCTAAATTGCAACCCTCTAATACTACAAGGCTTTGTCCCTGGAAAAAAGGGGAGTGCCATAATGAATCCCAATTTTCTCTTCCTTTTTTTTTTCTTTCTTCCCAGAAGACAGCACTGGGGGTTTTATTAAAATAATTACTCTGCAAGGGATATGACACTCTAATGCCCAGGTAGAACTACAACAAAGTTTCCATACTGGTATTTGGATATCCTTACTTTTGACGAAGCCTCCATAGTTATTGGCCACAAAAACTAAATCCCCCAGGAAAAGGTGCATTAAAGAAGATTTGACATTAGAATATGATGAGTCATACTGCAGGTTGCCATAGATACAGTTCTGTACATCAGAACTCATCTGTTACTCTTACTCCTACTAAGAAGTATATACAGTATGTAGCAGTAGTAATACAGTATGTGGTGATGTTCCCTACATCATCCTGGTTTGGTGAAAGGATGATTTCATTTTGATTTCCATAATTTCCCCTTTGAAGGGAAGTCATAACAGTAGCATCATGCATCAGTCAAAGTAGCTACATCATGCATCAGCATTACCTGCTCTTCTGAGTCAGCAAATGTGATCTATGATCTAATATCAATATATTAAACCTCACAGACCAGGTCAACTAGTAGCATACAATTTTGCTGAACTCCAACATCAAATTGTACTGTACCGTACCCTGTTAACAGTACCATACTTAGCAAGATGGGTACTGTATACTGTACACACATTTACTGTGCAAAAACTTGCTTTCGATTCCAACAAAAAATGGAACTGTACATTCACGCAAGTTGAATTTTATGGCAATTGCTTTTTAATATGCAGATATAAGCAATGTGGACCCCTTTTAGAACAAAGAATACTGTACAGTAGTTGGCACAAAGTCAAGGAATGTGTATAAAATATGTACCGAGTCACGGTTCATGTCACACAATACACAAGATAAAGAAGACACCTCACTACTCACTTTTGAAATATACCACATGTGGTCAATCACAAAAAACATCCCAAAAATTATTTCCTAGGTTAACTGACATCATCAGGTGAAAAACTAGTAAAAACACAATAGATTTGAGTCTATAGATAACAGATAACAAAAAAAAATAACACAAAGGTGGGTGAAATCAGTTAAGTAAGGTGCCATCTGGTGTGAAGACATAACTGAGGCCAAGTCATTCCAAAGAAATGTAATCACATTGCCCTTTGATGATGAGTGTTAAATTTGTTATTTGTATGAGTTCTTGTCAGTACTGACATGCTCAAGTGTACATTCAAGAACACCTTGACTGCACAAGATCTAAGGCTTAATGGGATTAATTCTTTGTTTGAAGTCTGTGCCTGTAAGAGTGTATGTACCAAGTGGTGATAAATCAGTCCTCAGATCAACTTTGAAACAAATACAGTCAATCCTCATCAAACCAATACCAAAGCAGAATTTTCAGTTTCATTGCTCTTTCTGTTTTGTCATGAGAACATACCAAAATTTAATGTAAAACAAGTCACTGAAATGATTAGTACATTCGCCATAAATGTGAATTATGTGCACTGGGTACACAGCATGTGAAAAAAGATTGTTGCGATCTTGTTGGCACATCATGTTATGTTGACCTGAGCCCTTCACATACAGCGCCCTCATTCAAATTTCAATATCCTATAACTTAATGTGCCAACAAGATCCTATTAAAGAACACAACATGAAACAAAAACAAATTCAAGCAAAATCATGGTGGAAACTTGTTGGCGCACTGAGATAATAGAGGTCAAAGATCAAACTTTCCGGTTTGTTGCAATTTCTTGCTTCCGAAACTCTGTCTGCCATATTTGAAAAGTGACTCAAAAACAACAACATGATGCTGAGATATAGTACACTTCTATGGTAGTAACAGAGGCAAAAGAAATTTGGGATTTTGGCAATCCAGTATTTCATGCAAAATAGCCTACAACTGGCTTTGGAGTGGCACATTGTGCAGTCTTATGCATCTGAGCCAACAAAATCCCATCAATGTTTTGTCACATTTGGTTGATTTCAGTGTTTATAAACATACCAATTGGTAAATTACTGGGGCTATGTTGGGGCAAGGTTTGGGTGGTACCTGGGTATTTATGTCCTGTAAGTACCGATACTCACTGTACTAGTAATATAATACCCATGGCCTGTTAAGTGCATTACTAATTTACTATAGCCAGTATATACTTGAAAATTACCAACTAGTATATTTCTTTTCACTAAGATGGTTCCTCTTCCTTCAATTCCAAACATAAAGAATGGACAATTAGGCATAGGGGCTATATTTCTCTATGATGATGCATCATAAGTAAAATGTGCAGACCTGTGAAATTGATATTAAGTTAACCTACTTCCATTTCTGTCATCAACATGCACAATTTCCCCAAGTTTTCATGCAATTCACACACAATTCGTACACATGGCAAGTTTGCAAGGGCTGGAAAAACTTAGTACAGTTCTGCTTTGCAGTAAACAATTACAATCTGCTGTCCTTTCGTTTATACAATACGTGTGCTGGAAAGAATTCCTATTTTGAAGGTTTAATGCATTGTAACACTTATGATTTCGAGAGCAGTGGGGAGTATATTGACAAAAAGTTTTGTTTGCAATAAAGTTGATTCAAGGTACTGTAATTAGCTTACGGTTTGCCAGCCCGTACTGCTTACAAAACCAGACCAGTTCTGTATAACAAACAGTACTGCATTTAGTAACGAAATTTTACACTTCTGCCCAACAAAAGTTGGTGTGCAGTCTTCAGGTCAATGGCCATACCTGACTACCGATTTCTACCTACCTGGGCCAAATGCATCACCTGAATGTGGAACAATTCTTAAATGCAAATGCATGCGCCAACATTATCCCAACTGATGATTTTCTTGCTTCATCTTTCTAACCTGTACCAATCTACACATATTTAGAATAGAAACAGCATTGGATGTGTGCACACTGAGAAATGTTGGGAGTCAAAGGTCACAAGGTAGTCTGCAAATGACCCTGGAATGCACAACATGCACTATTTTGTTCTAGAAAAATCTGCACAGTTTTAGTCAGTGGTTTGTTTGGGGGCTTGGAAACAGATGTTAGTTGAAAAACAACTGGGTTCAAGGTGGTGTCAACAGTTTCCAGTAAAACGTAATACAATGCATTTCGATAATACAATGCATAAAAGAAATGCATGTAAGTAGCGTGTACAAAAAGACTGAACAACAGATAACATTAAAACAGGTAGGATTTGAGCATTCTCTTGAAGTTCTCTATAGACCACAGTGCATTCCATGTCAGGCCCATGCCTAAGTTACACAAAGAAAAACAATAGAAAACATAAGGAAAATGCCAACTCCATGCCAAAGAACTTCACATCAGAGTGCATGGAATGCACCCTGGTCTATAGATGAGGCAGATTTAATCATACCAGGCAGCTCATTCCAAGCTTTGGCAGCAGCAATATGAAAGAAGCGTTTTTCATCCAACTATTAAAAAAGATAACACCCAGCTATTAACTGGATAGATCTCTGTTTTTCCACACAACTAATTTCAGAAAGTCATGCTTTCATACAGACTCAGATTTTGTGTATAGTAAACCAGGGAGGGCTGAAACACAAGGAATAGGTCAAAGTCAAAAAAGCAAGCGATCTGATGATTGGAGTTTTCTTAGAAGTGGCCCTAGCCCCCCTTCTAACATGCTCAGTTTGTATGAATGGGTAATTTGAATCATTTTTTAGGGCTGGTAACCTCACAAAAGATGTAGCCTACTGTAGGAATGATCCTTAAAATACCAAGGCCTACCACACTCCACAGATATGTCTGCCCAAAGTTTAAGAATGTGGCATCAAATCCGCTGTATTTATTCTCATATTAAAAATAATGAGACCTTAGTCTTCAAGACTGGAAGTAAGAAGTAGGACTAGGCTAACTCATATTTCTGCCCTGGCCTATTTTAAAAGCATGGAACCTTTCCATGAAAATCTGATATAGGCACCCACACTAAACCACACCAAAGGACATAGGCCTAGCCTAGGATACTAATGGGTTTTCAACCTCCTATCCCTTTGCCATTCTCTTACCTAGATCAAGTTGCCCTAAGAAGGATAGGGGATGGAGGTCTGGGTTAATCATGGCAGACCTAACCAAATATCCCTAGGCCTAGTAACATGTTAGCCTCATGTCTTCTTCTTTTGGATAATGGTGAGACATCCAATTGAGGACATTAGGCCTAGCCTACCTATAAAATGTTAAATTAAATGGTACAGAAAATTCATACAATCACTGTCTAAACTGCATCCAAAAAACTACAACAGCCTAAGTAGCAAAACATGAATCTTCCAAAGACTGCTCTTCCAATCCTTCTTGTGAATGAGACTTACCCGTTTGTTCCTGCCCTTGAAAACGACTGCAAATGCACCATGGCCAATGAGGTCTGAAGTATGGTACTCATAATCATCCACAGACTCCATGTTTCTTATGCATGACTTCAAATCTTCTGTTGATTGTTCTCATCCACGAAAAATACAGGAAGATGAAATTGATGAGAAATGGAAGCCCAAATAATGTGTGCATATATGCTAGCTACCAAACTTGGCACTTTCAATACTTTCCTATTTAGCTAGCCTAACACTACACTGCAATATGTACACGACCTAATATATTACTTCTGTAGCCTAACGTTAATGTTAACTGTTGCTGGGCTAAGTGATATCTGTGTTTCGTCATTTTTCAGTTCGTTGCAACAGATAACGTTTATTTAAATGACACTACAGCCTCAAAAATGTGTGAAACTATATCGCTCGACTGAACCTCCATGGCCATGGTACTTTGCTGATGATCTGGAATGTTTATTTTCTTCGTCTTGACCGAAATTTCGCGATTTGCCGGCAAAATGGAGGTAGTAAACAAAGCTCCCGTATACTGTACAGTTATATTCGGCGCAGTTTGTTGGTTTCGCAACAAAAACATTAGAAGCAGACAGCTGATGGCCTCATCAGAATCGTCCATTAATTGTAGGGGGTCGAAATATTTTAATTGTAGGGCGTGCATAGCCTTTGTGTAACCTGCGGAGTTTTCTTTATGACTATTTGAAAGTTAACAATAGGAAGTGATATATGTCCTAAACAAGGTGAACGTAAACCAAGTTTTAACAGTTGAGACAACGTAAATAGCTAAGTAAAACATTCGTCATTCTTCGAAAGCAACTTGTTAACGGGATGAATGTAAAAATAATTCTTGGGCTACCGTCACTTAATGGTGTTTCACTGAGCCAACTTGACAAAATACAGTATATGAGCCCTCTTCATTTCAACACGTAGTACAATAAAATATACAATAAGGTTCAGTCCATATTACTCGTTTGTACCTGAGAGTCACAACAAAGAACAATATTGTAAACAAAAGAGAGAAAGGAAAACACTAGGGATGCACGCTGACAAGCTGAAGTTGGGAAAAATTTATTCAACAGAATGTTGTTCGTCAGTCCGACTGTCTCTCTTAGCTAAGAAAGTATTTCAGAATCATTTGTACCAATATGCAGAAGATGAATTTAACCGAATGAATTTCTATTTGGTTTTGTGTGATAAAAGAATTGCACGATCGAAGTTATACCAAAGTGTCTCAACTTGTTCAGCAAGTAGGATATGCATATGATATAGCTTCACGTTGATGGGTCAAGGCTTTCTCTTATCTTTTTATCCTTCTATTTTTTATCAATGTCTATAATTTCTCTCTATCATTATTTTATCTTTGATTGGATAGAGCAGCTCAGCATAGTTTACTCTATTGCGATATTCATAGCGCATGCTTACATTTGGTAGATCATATAGCTTCATGATCTCTTGCCTAAGATCATGAGTGTAGCCTGCGTATCGATTCTTTTCAGCTAGTATAGACCGCAAGACGTGGACCTCAGGCGATAGTAACCGTGACGAGAGCGAGGGACGTGAACTAGCCATTCACTCACACTTGAGGCGAGGGTAAGTGAAAAGACCAAAGTAAACACGCCCCTAAAGGTTGGTGACCATGCCTACTAGACGTGGACCCGTTGTGTTGAGGTCGGATGGTTGAACGGTTGGCCACGTCAAGTCTGGTGTTTCTTCAGGGAACGTAATTTTGGAGATAGTAGTTCTGTTTGCTTTTAACCCTTGTTCAGTGACACTCATGCAGGCAAAAGTATCTCTTTTTCGATAGAACGTGATAGCGTTTCGAGAACCGTGGCTGTCGGGCGGTAACTGAATAGAAATCCACCAGACGCTAATAGATACAATTCCTCTTTATGCATGATAGTGATAACAAACATTGAGACTTTAGCTTTGAACATTTTTTAGTCCCAGACATTCGTGAGACAGGCCCCTAACGTGTCAAGTTTCGCAATGGCTCTGTATGTGGCCGCTTGGTAGTCAACATTCCCTACCGTACGTGCGTTACAGTCGAAAGTCTAGAAATTGAAAAGCCAGGCCACGTTAAGTTACATCAACTTAGGAAACAACGCTGACAGCAAAATTTCAGTGGTCGGCCCGACGACTGACGGACAGCTGTCGGCCACTCTGGCGGTCCGCCACAGAAATGTCCGGTGGTTCACTGGCTGTCCGCCGATGGCGGCGACGCTCATTGGTTAAAGAGGCATTACGATATCATGCAAGTTTTCGTCCGGCCATCCAGCGGACCTCCGATGGCCCTCCTTCGGCCTTTTGGCCAGCGCGCGGACCGCCGGATTTTGCTATCAGGGAAAAAACAAGATCACGTGGCTACAACAACTTAATGTGAATGGATCCAATTTCTCCTCGTCTTAACGGTAGCGTACCCCCCCCCCCCAAGGTGTCGGCAAATAATTTGACATTCTAAGATTGGGGGCACAGTTTAGATTGTGTTGCTGAAGTGCCAGGTGCTCAATTTTTGATACGTGGTAAGATATGAATTGAAGTACTGACTGTGCAAAAATAAGGAAAATTTGCGTAATTTTTTGCATTACATCCTTCCGCTACGCAAGATAGCATTTTGAATGAAGTGAAAAGGCATGAACCACCACTCTATTATACAAGCCCTCCAAGCTCAAAAATCTAACTGGTTATGGTCCACAAATGTGAAATCGATGTGGACGGCCTACACGTGAGCTTTCACATGAGGGGTAGCTTGTACCTGTAGAGGACAACTTCTACAAGGGTTTAGAGGCCCCGGGCGAACCAAATTTGGTGTGTACTGAGTCAATGGAGAAATAATTCCGCGGGCTACCTCAAGCAAGTTAACAACAATGGAGTTTCGAGCTAGGTGGCAATTCCCAGGCTAGTTCCATGATATTCTAGTACGACTTAGTATACTCAGGGGCAGCGGCGCAGGAATTGCCCGACATGGGCTAACCTCCTTTACGTACGCACTGCAACACGAAGACACTACGAGGCCACGAGGCTGCGGGAGAAGATAATGACAGGGGCTGAGGAGGGACTCATTGGACTGAAACCCATTATTCCAGATGGGATGCGATATTTTTTTAATATAGTGTATGATGCACCGAGTTTATACGTGCTGATTTAGTGTTATCTGAAAAAATATAACTTGTGGGATTGCATATAGCGCCCACCTGAAGAGCACAAGGCGTTTTATTTCCACAAAAAGGAGATTATGAATGATCATGTAGGGCGGTGATAAATCCTTATGGGATAACACCATAGAACCTTTTCCAATAAGCACCTACAAAGGATTATGGGATAGAGTTATGATATGCTTCGTTTTTGTCGCCATACAAGAAAAGACTGAGCAAAAACGCAATTTAGGATGAAATTCACGACCTCAGGGGCGTCGATCCTGGGGGCAGGGTGGGCAATGCCCCTCCAAAGAAAATATTGGGGAGGCAAACACATCGTTCCCCTCCCCCCCCCCTCCCCATAATTCAGGCAGATTAAAACAACAGTTGAAAAACAGGCAGAGTAAAAAATATATAACATTTTGGTGTATAGATAATTTTAGGGCTTCGAGAAAACGCCAATTTGAGCATAGGCCTTTAAAGAATTAATGTGAATCTCCCATCTAACCCTTTCAACATAATGCATATCCCCCATAAGCCACTATTTTGTCAACACTCCAGATAACTATTTATACATTTTCTATTGAAATCAGGGTTGTCGGAAAATTTTTGGCAGTGTCGGGCACAACACACGCATACGACATAACCATAGATGCCGTTGTGACACAATGGACGCTTGCACGGCAAAAGGCTAACAACCAAAGAGACGTGCGATCATGTGATATCGGTTGAAACAGGGAGTTGCTATTTGTCAAATAGCAACTCCCTGGTTGAAACACCTTTATAGGCCTACGGCAACCCGTGTGGAATACCCCCATACTTCATATGGGGGTTTAGTGCTAGATCTAGCTGTTTTAGGGCAGAACGATGCCACTGCAGGGTCCCCGGAGCCGGGGTTAGGGCTACATCTGCCAATGATTTTCAGTTGGAAGACTTGTTTGTCTCACTTGAAAACGTCCAAAATGATCCTACAAGATGCTCAAAACCCTGAAGTTGAATGGTTCAGTCCCCAATCTTGGAGTTTCGGACGGCACTGCTGAAATAATGGGCAGAAAATTTTCAGTTGGATATTCTTTTTGGGTTCTTTATCTCATGGGCAAATTTGCCCTCGGCCGAAATAGCTAATTTCAAATTGTCGAGGTGATAGTGATCGCAACCTCATGATCACATCCTTTTCCTCCCTGAAAAAGAAGGGGGACCGCCCGGCTGGTGGGTACCACTGCCTCCTTTACCTAGTGCCACCGATCCTAGTACAAATCCATGCCGCAAAATCATTCTCTCGGTAGTCCACTTTGTCCTTTGTCCAGCGCCCCTCATAAGTTGTGATTCGATCAGTCTCTGTTGACTTGACGAAAGCACCTCGCTAGCCTACGTAGCGGCTGTCTTAGCTTCCGCCCAACGGGACTGGTGATTTTGCGTAGCTATGAGCTAACCGAAAAGCCATTCATTCCGCGTAAGTCAAGTTACCACCATGCAGACTGCAAACCACCGTGACAACAGACAGGTTCATGAACTTTGTCTCTGTGTGATGGAAAAATGGGCTGACAATACAACAGAGCAAGAGTGCCGTAATGTACATGGTACAGAGCGTGACTTCACAGTTGAATGAACTGAAAACGTTCTTCACCTGACTGCTATGGATGAATATTTTGGGGGCAGTATTTCTTTTCTGTAGTTCGAATTTTGTCTGCTGTAATGGTTTTGCTTGTGTGACTGATGAATGTCAGTAAACATAAAGTGTCACAGTTTAGAGACGTATAGCTTTAATAACACCTCTTCTGAGTTAACTCTACTCTGTGGAGAGGACTCTGCTTGCTCAGCCTCTCTTTAAGACTTTCCAAATATCGTTAGGGATATGACTGAACGAAAAATTCATGTCGTAGAGCCTTCTACGTAGGCAAGGGGAATAACTCGATACTCACCAGTGGCGTACCACTATAATTAAAGGGGATTTCACTCGGAATTTCACACTCTAAAACTTGGGGGGGGGGGGGCACAAACTGTGCTGCTGAAGTAATGTGTTCAATTTTTGATGTTGTCTACGTAGCAGCAGACTGTACGGCATATTCCTTGCCCAGCCATATCCCTAACGCCCGCCCAAGAGAACACATGATGGCACCGAACAAATTCTTTGGATATTCATAGAATTATGTGGCCCTAAGACTGGTTGACTGTTACTGAATATTCAAAACAATATTAATGTAATATCTGGTCCCCTTTAAATCGTGCAGTATAGCCTATGCTTCCCACTGTGATGGTAGTACCCAATGCTCAAGTGGTTATGCAAGACAGGAATGATCGGACTTCTCGAGGAAGTTCAGTCCAGGCTTTCAGTTTTACGTCTCGGAGTAAACACACTCGCACAGTAAAACCAACGCTATTAATAATGAGATACTACATGTATGAATGAATCGTATTATGGTAATGAAGGTTGAGTTCAGAACTGGACGCAGTCCGCTTCTCTTCGGAGGACGTTTTTTTGGGGAGGCCTTAAAGAGGCGCTGAGCAAACAGGGCTGTCCGCTCCGAGAGGTATTTGTGATGTGGATGTGGTAGGAAAGGAGTTGAAGTACTCATTGTGTAAAAATGAGGAAAACTGATTTTTTTTCAGGCACTTTTTTGCCCTTTATCCTTCCGCTTCTCAACATGCCGGCATTTTGAATGAAGTGAAAAGGCTGGATTTTGAACAATCACAAGCTCTCCTAGCTCGAAATCCAAATTGCCAGGTACACCACAAATTTGAAATCAGTGTAAAAGGCCTACTCATGGGCTTTGATATGAGGGGTAGTTATAGCCTTATACCTGTTGAGAACTTCTGCAAGAAGGCCATAAAACGGACCAAATGTAGTGTTTAAGTCAATGGAGAAATTGTTAGCGCTATACCTTCGTGCTAATTAAGCAGCCAATCCATGAACACCGACAGTATCCGATCCTTCCCTTTTTAACCGATATCCATGCCCCCACTTTTGAAAATGGAGGGGATTGCCGGCCCCCAAGCACACACACACACACTATTTTCCAGACCCTAATGAGAACAGTGGACACATGGTTAATTCCACAGCTTGCAATATAACTGATTCAATAAATAAATAAAAAACTTCGGAATGGTTGAATTCAGCCATTTAATGGATGCAAATCGTGGGAAATGCTTCAGATCACATCACAGATCATCTACCCTCCAATGTCTTTCCAGCAAGCTTATAGAGACCTGGATCCCTCGCCCTTTATGGTTTCGCAATTCGCGCTATTTGAAATAGCTTCGGTCAAGGTCAGCTTGTAAATAACAAATACAAAAGATATGGGACAGACTTTTGGTACGCGTCGTTTTTGGCCACATTAAAATGCCATTGACAAAAACGACTGATAACTGAACTGCTGAACGAATATTAACACATGATAAAAGTAATGACGTCAATTAAAGTGCACTCCGCAAACACGTTTATATGTTTTATATATATACATATACGTTAATTTTTCTTTATTAAAACAACTTGACGTTTACAGTAATCATGAAATAAACGCATAAACGTGTTTACGAGATGGTGTTAAAGTGGCGTCAATGTGTTAAAGTTGGCAATTTAGACGTTTAATTTGCTTATGTATTTTATTGTTTTTTTTTTCGGTTACATAAACGCCAAGACGCGTTTATTATCTGTTACAAAAAGTGTTAATCATTTTTTACAGTGTATTTGGAAATGGTTCTATTCAGATTGCATATACTGTGCGTTTGATCGCCTAATCATAATTCTAAATTAACATAAAATGTAAAATTCTGTAGAAAAACTCGGCGTCACAAGTTTCTTTGCTGACGTAAATGTCTAGGCAATAAGAGGGATATATATGTCACTGGTGGTAAAAATGCTGATAGATCAGTATCCCGCATGCATATCTTACCCTTCCTTTCCAACCTGTGCTAGGTCAGTGTAGAGAGTAATGTCACAACGGATTTCCAGCTATTCGTTTGAGTGCTTTAAAATCAAATAGAGCGTGTTCTTCATCAGAACTAAGTTGGAGACTTGACTTTTAGAAACTCAGCTTGAACCTGAAACTAGTTGAGTACCGCGGATGCCCGTTGAGAGTTCAGTTCTATGATGAACCATATTCTTAACCTATTAATTGCAAATTAGTGTGCCACACACATTTTATTCCCTGCAAATATTGTCATTTATCACTGCACATTTTCAATTATCACTGCCAAATTAGTTATTCGCTCTGTACACTCTTACCTGTATAAAGCAATAATAAAGAAGTGCTCGTACAAAAATGTCCAAATCCTTGCGGATTTCTTTTTTTTTCTGATTTATCTTTCATTGTGTGAGTATAAGTTTGTACATGAAATGGCAAAATGAAAAGTGTGTAGCTGCAACGTAGCAGGCCTCAAGAGTGCCATTTCTGACAATATGGGAGGCATTTTTGGCAAAATTTGGTCAGTACATTTTTGATCCAGGAGGTGGTGGCGCATGCTTAAATCAAATCACGACGGCCTCTTGTGGGACACGAACCCATAGTAATATATTTAAAAGGGTCTTACACCATATACAGTAACGCAGGGACGACGCTAGAAGGGGGTGTGGGGGTGTGACACCCCCAAGATCCACGCAGTCGGCAAAATCCTGCACTAGTCGGCAAAATGAAGGAAAAAGGGAAGTGCAAACGAAGGAAAGTTAGAAGAAAGAAGAAAGACGCGGGGAAAAAAAGAGAAAAAAGAGGAGAGAGAAGAGGGAGAGAGAAAGACCGAGCAAACAGTGACAAGGACAGGGGAGGGAGGGACAAAGCAGGGCAAGAGAAAGGGGCTGGTGCAGACGGGAGACAGAGATTGGAATGCATTTGTAGACAACGTTTTTTTACAATATTGTCAAAGCCCGTAAGCAACACTTTTTGAAACTAAAAACATATACTCTTCCCAAAAATAGCTACATAGGGCTTTTCAGTATCATTGTATACTAAAGGAGTTCATCGTTCATGTGGTTTCTGGCATTGAGTAGGTAAATTCTGCACCAGTTGGCAAAATGAAGGAAACATGAGAAAAAGAAAGAGGAAAAGAAGTGAAAGAAAGACGACAATTTCTGTCATCAGAACCCAAAATTTTCGACGCGCTGTAATGTCACTCAAGTTTCTTCAGTAGTTCCATTCCACATAGCTAGATAGCAGAAGTCCTGTCAACCTTACCAAGTAACATGTAGGCAGGGTACACAGGTTATGTAGAGGTCATAAATTTCATCCCATATCGCAAAGCCTAGTTGCCGTTCTCTAGTGTGTGTCATGCGGTATACGGTCAGTTGATGAGCGACTCACGGAGCAAAGTTTGGCTATTTCATTGGGTAGTCCAGGTGGTTTCGACGCAATGTATGTTGTCCCCGATACAGTCTACATCCCTTACAGTTTTTATGTTTTTCTCTTTGTTCTTAATGATAACATGTTTTTGTGTCAGCCTATCAAAAATTTTCGCGCCCTTTGCAATTTCACGATTTAGACTCAAAACAACAGTATCAGTGCGTAACTCGGCTTTTGACATATTACCGGTAAGTGATATAATGCTAAATATACGGTACTCTGGAATGGCATGGGATAGTTAGGCTCCTTCATATCCCTTTCTAACCCCCTCGACATGCTGTCGGAACTTGGGGTCGCTGGCATGGCCCGGCCCCATGTCGGGAAAACTGTCGCCACCCATGGTCGGTTTACTTATTTTAGCTTTCAAAAGGGTCAGTTCTGCGATAAAACCCCCAGTTTTCGGTATGCTTTGCCCACTCTTCCTCAGTTTCGTTACTAATAGCTGAATGTAGAACAAACCCTTTCCTTCTTTTCAAGTAACTTAAGTAGAATTTATGGGTTTTTTTTTTTGGTTTGTGTGTGTGTAAATGCCGAGAATCTCATCTCATTTCGCTAAGCTAAGTTAATGTTCTCTTGAGTCTGTCTTTCGATACGGCTACTACTTGAAGAGGGAAGTACAATGTAAGTTGTGCCCGATAGGACCCAACTGCCTGGACAGTTGACCTCAGTGGCGTACACATGGGGGAGGCCATTGGCCATGTCCCCACACGGATGCCAAATTTTTTCAGGTCCTAAAAACATACATATTTTAACACAAATTTTACTTCCAAATGTATGTGGCACCAGATTGCATGTAAGGACACCTAATATTTCAAAAATTTTCAGAGGAGAGGGAGACACACCTCCCCTTACACCCCTCCCCCAGGCCGGCGATCACACAACATATTGCATCCCCCCTTGAGAGAAATCCTGGGTACACTACTGGTTGCTCTATATAAGCTTTAAATAATTACAGATTCTTTTTAGTGTAAGCTTACCCAAAAGTTTCGCGCGCTTTGCAATTTCACACGCAGTTTAGATTTCGGGAAAAACCTTAAATCGGGTGGAACTATTTTCCTCTAGTATATACAAAATTTTATGCAATATATGCCCCGCAATGACATGGTATAGTACACAGGTTTTCTTCAAATCTCCCCTCACCAACCCCTCGACGGCATCGGGGCTGTCGAGGCTTCGGGTCGTCCCCACCCCCCGTTGGGCAAATCCTGGCGCCACCCCTGCTGGACCACAACCGGTTCTCTCTAAATGTAAAAGAGTGAATTTCACTCTTTCACGATTGCCTACAGTGACCACTCTTTCTTCGAGTGAAAATTTCACTCTGCTGAGAGTGGTAATTCACTCCAAATGAGTGAATAACCACTCCGGGCAGAGTGGAATTCCACTCTAAACAGAGAGTGGTCACTGTAGGGCTTTTACATTTAGAGAGTTGGACTAACGGTTATCAGCTCTACCCGCATCTCTTATCAACACTTTCAGTCGGCATTTCTTTCTTCTCAGTCGGCAAATACGGGCACCACCCCCCCCCCCCATGATAAATGCGCTCTGGTGACGCTCCTGCAGTAACGTCACCATCAGATCCAAGGAAGTACATTCTCGTGCAAATATTCATACCTTCTTCAGAAGAAAGACGGGTATAGGAAATCTTATAAAACCACCTACAATTCTTTTAGGATACAATTGTTAGTCCGGAGAACCCGTAATGATGTTCAGGGGTACAACATGTGTGAGTTAAAAAATTTCTGCTTTTCCGACTCAGTTAATAGCCGTCACAGATCTTTGTTCGGAACAACTGTTGGGCTGCCCCGTTTTGCAAAGAATGTTCCTCCGAGTCTCAGCATTTAGACAAAGGATGCCAGATGAGCCGACAAATAGGCTCAATACTGGTAATATAGGCTAGGCTACACTTGAGCATGAAGTTCGTTTTTTCTCCTCCTCAGTTCTTTCCTTTTCTGGCGGTGCTTAAGTTGAACTTAAGGTCGCGTACTTATCCAGATTTTCAGATAGGCCTACCGGAAATCACATATATAAAAGTGTATGATTTCAAAATTTTCCTAGCGAAAATCCCAAATCTGCCCAAAGCTTAGCCGAGTCGAGTCGAGCCGAACTGAAGGCTCAACCCCAACCCAACCCAACTCAGTTCAACCCAACCCAACCCAGCCGAACAGAACCGAACTAAACTTAACTTAACTGAACTAGACTAGACTAGACTGAACTGAAATGAATAAACTTAAAAAAAACGAAACGAAAGTAAACAAAACTAAACTAAACGAAACGAAAAGAAACAAAACTGAAGAAAACTAAACTAAACAAAATAAACTAAACTAAACAGGACCGAACCGAACTTAACTAAAATTAAAGCTAAAAATAGAAACCATAAGTCCACATTTGGGCACTACCCCTCACTTTTCCTTGCTATGTTGCCTGCACAGCCCGTTCCGTACACAAGCCTTACATTTACTTTTGTTTTGTTAGTTATCCACCCCAGGCGCGGATCCAGAAATTTTGAGGGGGGGGGGCCCAAGATGGAAAACCTCATGTGCACCGAAGGTGCACCACGAGCGCGAAGCGCGAGTCCCTACGCGTGGGGTCCAGGGGCCCGCGTTAGGGCCCCTGGCGGGGTCCAGGGGCGGAGCCCCGGTGGGGGTTCAGGGGGCGAAGCCCCCGGAAGCTCTCGCAATATTGCATTTTAAGAGCACAGAAATCGGCTCCAGTTCTTATGTCAGTGAAATTTTATACCTTTTCATGTTGCATGGAATTTGATGTGTTTGGCACAGTATAAGTTACTATATGTACCTGCAGAAGTTATGGAGAATCTAAGTTATCTTAAAACTTACACGCCAACATTATGAGCCCGTGTGGGTAACTTGAAATGATTTTTGCCATAATGAGTGTTTTATTTTCGTTATAGGGTATATGGGTATAGGATGTCAGATGAAACAATTGCGCGCGAAGCGCGCCGAAAATTTGAATTTACATTTAAAACCATTGCTATGACTAACGGTGTCAATTCCCTTTATGTGTGTCTATCAATTAGAGGGTGGGTTCGATACTAAGTTTTCAGTTTTCATAAGAAGAGGAGGGTGAAAAAATGAATATCAGTTGTTTTACATCCTTACAATGCTGACGTTTATCACGTTTATGCACACGAATAATTGGCTTATGATAGAACCCCACCGATGAGTAATGCGAATACGTTTGGCTAACAGTGCGCAGATCAAGCAAAAATCAACAAATATTGAGAAGACTTTGCAAAAATCGTGAAAGATTTCAAATGATTTTTGGTAAAAAGTGATAAAAATAAATCCATCACTCAATAAAAACGTACCTCTCTCCGTGAGCGTAAACAATTGCGCGCGAAGCGCGCCGAAAATTTTCGGTATAGAGCCTCCCGGGAGCTGCATTAATTGTACACTGAAAAGGGGACCAACAGGACTCTCACAACCTGACATTCATATCCATATGGGAGGAGAGATGATATATCACCTTCTTTATGGACTTCTGAAGGGTATACTCTTCAGAAATCTATGACCGATGGTGCCGGCGGGAGTTGGTGATTGGGGGAACCGCAGATAACTGTTAAACCGTGCCTTTTTAGGCAGTGGGATTTTGTATACGCTATATACAAGAGTGGGAGAGCCCTTTCTTATTAGTTTATGAGAGTGCAATCCCAGGAAGGGGTTTACTCTCCCCTCTGAGAAATATTTGTTAATTTTAGGGGGCCTATATGCAAAATGGTGGTATCTTTGGGTCATTCTAATGTGATTGTATGTTTAGAAAATGTCCACAATGTAGTGAATTCTAACTTTTGTTCGGGCGAAAAAGGGGAGTAAGAGACGGTTAACATTTTGTCTTCAAACCTCCTTAAGTCGCAGGAAAAATCATGGGCGTGGATCCATCTCCAAAAGAGTGTGTGTGTGGGGGGGGGGGGACTTTTTGACATTTGTGAATCACCGTCCTGGTGGCGTGGAAGAAGCAGTTGGTGGTAGCCAGAATTTGCATCACGGGGAGGCAATAAGTTTTGTGATCTTCGGCATGGGGGAGGAGGTCTAAGGGAAATTTTTCTAGAACTGAGTGCACTCAGATGCGATTTGGTGCAACAAAAGTGTACGATTTTAAGGTTATTTTTCTTCTAAAAATTTCCTTTTAAAAATTTCCTTTTCCTAGGCATAATTGCAGTCTGTTCCAACATTTTGAAAAAGTGAGGGGGACGTTTTGACGATGTCCCCCCCCTTTCAAAAAAGTGAGGGGGCGCGTCCCCCATGATCCACGCCCATGGGAAAATTGTACACGCAATTATACCTGCGTGGAGTCCTCAGAAACATTTTTGGACTATAATAAAATTTTTCCTTTACATTTTAAAGGGATATCCAAGGTTGACAGAGAACAGTATAGAGCCTCCCGGGAGCTCTAAATTAGTTACAGTATACAAAAGAGGGACCAACGGGATTCTCACTACCCGACATCCATATGGGAGGAGATATGATATATCACCTTCTTTTTAGGCATAGCAAGAGGGATGGTGGAGAGGCAAAATTCGTTTCAGAAAAGATTTTCGTCATTATTGAACGTCGCGGTAAGATGTTTGGAAAATGAGCAACGGCAATCACGTACTTTCAATCTTTCAAACCATATGCTAGACTAGATTAGTCAAAGATCCCATAATGATGAGAGCCCTACAGAGAAGGAGATGTACTTTTTAGAAAAATGTTGCATTGGAATAATTTCTTGCGTCATACGGTAGCTTTGTCAATGGTATATAAAATCGGGTGTAAATCCTGTCGTATGCGCGCGAAGCGTGCCGAAATTTTGAATAAAGTATTAGTCTATGACAAAACCTGCATTTCAGAACCTGCATCGGACACTGTCACTTTCCCACCAACCTATGCTATTCAGAAACGAATCTTCTGACTGAGAATTCTGAAAAAGCCCTTTTGCTCCTTTGTTCCCCTGTGAGTAGTTACCGAAAGCTATTGATAATAAGGACAACTCTGACACAAGGCTTGACGCTAACGGAGCGGTGCGAAAATTTAGAATTTGTCAAGAATTTCCAAAACTTATGATAGTTTGAGAACAGTTTGTGAAAGAAAATGGTTAGAACAAATAAACCAGTGATCAAAAATACATCTCACCCTCCACCCTCCACAGAAATCTGTAGCCTGAACGACTTTTGGGACCATTTTAAAAATTTTCAAGAATCAATGGGGGAGGGGGACACACGTCACCCATTTCCCACTGTACCGACGCCACTGTATGTAGCTTGAAAGCCTTTTGAGTTCATTTGAAAACTTTTCAGACAGTTTCGAAATCGAATTGGGTATGAACGCCGCTACTTTGCCTGCAACAGCTGGTGCCACTGTGCACAATAGCACGTCACCTGACAGCTTGTCTTCTGTATTCATTCTACAAGGTCTGTATGGCGAAAACTTTGCCTCTCAATCGGTCTAGATTACAAAAAATTTCACTCTTTAACACAAAATTGTTACTAAATTTCAGTGCAGCTAGCCGATCGAACCCGTACTACATATGTCACGATGTTTACTTATTTAGATCTTAAGTCAGGGATCATTACTCAGCTATTCACCTGTTTTCGAACATTGTAGCGCTCCTTTCGTCGCCAACCACTTTAAAAGATATTAAAGAGATAATCCAGCGATAGCTCCACCCAACCTATACAGAAATCTATACTTTGAATACGTTCTTAGACACTTTTATTCATTTTTGCTCTTAATTTTTCTTTCTCCCTTTCTTTTTTTTTTTCTTTTTCTTCTTTTTTTCTCCTTTCGTTTTTTTTTTTCGTGGCGAGGGGGGGGGGGGCCCGGGCCCCCCAGGCCCCCCCCCCTGGATCCGCGCCTGATCCACCCACATACCCACTACGGTATCCTTTCTTTGCTTACCCATTTTAAAGTCACTTTATACCAACAGCCTGTCGCACATCCGTAACCTCATTGTGCATGAGTACGTTGACTCCCACAACGTTCCACCTAGAGATGAGACGATTTCGGCAAAGTAAATACAATAGAATCTTTCCATTTTGCCTTTTTTTATCAGAGTATAAATTATTTAGAAACGATTTTAAGGGTAATACTATGTGTCAATCCATGTGTGTTTCACTTACAGACTTACCTGCATTTGCAACGTCACTTAGCGCAATTCAGTGGGTTGGAGATGAATGTTTGAGCAATTTATTCCTGATTTGCAATGCTCCTTATTCATTTCCCCTATTCACATTTTCACGTTTCTTTATTTCAGTTTATAACGTAATACCAGGTAATTGCTAATAACATCTTCAAGCCCCTAGTTATCAGAGCAACTCCCTTTTTATACAGTTGTAAATCATTTGAATGGGTCAACTCCTATCCCCCCCCCCCCCCGGCAGAAACTCATCTCCTCAAATACATTTACGTTTGGGGCAAACTGAATTCATACTTGCTAAGTGCACTTTGATTGACTTAAAAAGAGGATAAATGCAAAGAATGTCTTAAAACTATAAGCCTTTCTAATTGGTTAAGGACTTGCGTGATCAGCTTAAGTTATGTGAAATTTAGTGAATTACAGTATACGGTGTATTTTACGGCAAACAGTGTGGTAAGATTACGAGAGGTGTGGTAATAAAGGCATAACATCATTGGCAAAATATGGCCTTGGGCAATTAAACTATGCCATTAAAATGGGTCTAAATTTCACCAACACTGGACACGTATGTGAAATTACTGAAATTAGGTAATTTTTGTCCAGTGATTTGTTGGTTAATGGGTTTAGCGAAAGACACACAATTAAGGGGCAAACAGTCTCTCGGTAAAGCCATTAATCAACATTTGTTGAGCAAGTTTCCCAAACTCAGTATTTTTACATACGTGCCAAGTTGTGAAAGTTTTACCCAACTATTTTTAGAGTTAACGGGTCTTTGCCTGGGAAGTTCCTTAGACATATTCTAATTAGAAATAGTGCTGGAAGTAAGCTAAGTTTGAGAAATCTTGACCGAGGAGATTTGCGATGTACTGTTAGACTGACTGAGCTTAATTTTCTTGCCACAATTTTAGGCAAATGTTTACGGCAATCATAAAAACAAAATACGAGTCGCATTCTGTGCTGTAAATTTAGGCAGTTACCCTAGTCTAGTCATATGGAGTTGTACACAGTATACTGTAGAACTACTAATTGACGCGAATCATAAGCACTTGCATATACGTATCAGCAGTCAAGTTATCATTAGTGCATATGCCATTCAAAATTCATGGTTATTTTATTTACGTTCTATGACAAATAAGGGCACCTGTACGTACCGCATCAAGGACATATAAACCCAAGCGGAAGATGGGTGCCATCACCACTTACAGGTGAGCAAAAAAGTAAACAACAGTAGAACGAAAGGACAAGCAATAGTGAATATGCGGGGAATTCTGATATGTTGGGCCTATCAGTATGTAGCTATATTTTTCCACTTGCAAAATACTGCACAGCATTTATCCTACACCTTCAGACTTGCATTGACTAAGCACTCTTACTAAGGTTTTGGCGTATCATGGATGGGGGTATTTAAATACTAACAGAATTTGAAAATCGCTGCTAAAGCATAAACTTGCATTTTTTATTCGCATCCTTCTGAAACATACGTAATCGTAGGGTACTCGTTCCATTTATGATCTGTTGCATGAAGGAGACCAGGGACGTAGCCAGGAATTTGTTAAGGGGGGACGAAGCCCGTGGACAGACTCTCAGCGCTCCGCGCCACCAAGAGTTGGCGCGAAGCGCAAGAAAATTTTGGCCCAAAGCGCCTCCCAGATCGCTGGAAATGGCACTACCCAGGCTTATTTACCTCATAAAAATAGGGGAAAACATTAGCAATATTGTAAAAATAAACATTAAAAAATACCAAACATATGCTCAAGGGGGCGACTGCCCCCCCCCTTCGCCCCCTTGGCTACGCGCCTGACGGAGACCGATACTTATGAAGTCCTTAAATGCATGGGTTCATTCCGAAAACTTCTTTTAGATTCAGGTGGATCAGACAACACTGTGGACCTTATATGTGTTCCCCTCAGGCTCACAAATGATAAGTTATGCAGGCTCGAATCTAACGGTACATTTCCGGTTCCCGCCCTCCCCCCTCCCTCCTTTTGCCCCAAGTTGCATTTTAAAAGCGATTTCTGGGCTTTAGTACAAAATAGTTCGTTTGCTAGATGTCTGTAAATCGCACCTTAAGTTTTTAGAGAACAATTAGTCAGGTGGGGGGACTCCTAAGCTGCCATCATGGCCAGGTACATTCGGTGTTGTGATTGTAAGTTTTCTTTTTTTTTTCAAAATCTTGAATCAGCGTCTGCGTTCATGTGCTTGTGGAATGATAGCCTTTCGATGTGGTATTCCGGATTAAGTTATTCTTACCTAGCAGCACAGTAAACTTGGTGAACCTTCCCTGTTATACTGCTACGTGATTTACATATATGCAAGCATGGTGCGACCTTGTAACTTACAAGCACTACCTGACATGGATCAGTGAGCATATAGAGTAAAGTAAAAAAGCATATTTTTGGGCAGTACGGGGCGCTTAAGTTCGATGCACGATATTGAATGCAAGCTAATGCATACAAAATGGATGGATTCCGGAGAACCAGGGGAACGACCAGAGCACCTTGAGGTGGACTCAAATCCATCTACTTGTGAAACTCAGGTGCAAAGATGCTTTGCAAAACACTCACATGCCTATGGTAAAAACAGAAACTTGTCAAAACTCGGGAAAGATCAAATTATTTACAAATTTTGAACCAGGGACTTAAGATCTTTAGTCTAAAGCTCTCACAAATAGTTGGTTTCTCTAAAATTTACTGCATACACTTAATTTTATTCATTGTCCAATCGACCAGAGCCGTATATTTAGAAATAGAGGCTCTGGGACTGATTCAAAGATATTACAAGCATAGATTCCAAACTTAAAATGGCGCGCTGACTCCCCATGGAGGCCAATATATCGGGGCGGAAGTGCTGATCACTCTTCAGTCGTTTTGAAAACAAACAGGCAAATGAATGTCTTACAAAAGTATTAGTACTTGTTATTTCGGAATGTTGTTGACTGAAGAAGTACGACGCCTCAATAAATTCCACTTAAACAAGAATAACGTATTTCTTCAACGCAGCATTCCACGTAATTACACTTGAACATGAACGCACAATGACTGGTTTTGCAAGTTCATGGACATTCATTGGTCAGTTTCTATGGTTTCTTCAAGTGACGCACTTTTATATGCGCGTTCAATTACTTACGCGCTCACAACGGGAAAGGAACTAGCGTGATTGTTTCCAGAGCGCGCAGAACTGTGCGTCAAGTATTCCTGATAATACACAGAGAAATGTATTCTGCGCGTATAGAACGCGTTGTAAAAGTGCAAGCACGCTAACCTCTTTCAACAATGAAATTTTCTGTGACGCGTTCTTATTTTTGTACGCAGATCGCGAAATAGAATGGCGCGCATGTCAAATTCACACTTCCGCCCCGATAAATACGTCTCCACGAGGAGTCACTGAGCGTAACAGTGTAGGTATAGGAGTTTGGAATCTATGCTTATAATATCTTTGGACTGATTACAGATGTGCACCCTCATTTCGAAAGGTGCCTGAGTTAAAGAGCAAAGAGGTAATGGCGTCATCTTCAGCTCTTTTCTGCATTGCCAATTTGTCATAACACAAATTTCTGTACCACTGCACTACTTCATGAGAATTCCCTCGTGCAAAGTATTAGACTACTTGATGAAGTTAGTCAATACTTTTGATTACCCCAGGAAGCTGTGAGGGCTCCCTGGTTACCCGAAGGGTAGAGACCCACTATAGGGTCTCTACCGAAGGGTATAGCTATATTTTCCTTTATTTCTATTTATTAGGGAGATGCGGTGGAGGATGCAAAGAGGAAAAGCTGCACCACAAATCCTGAGTGACATTAGCGTACCGTACTATTTCCAACGGGGGGGGGGGGCTTTTGCCCGAAATTTGCCCCAGAATAGCGTGCCCTAGCCCCTGTTCCCCCCCCCCCCCCCGCCTCTTATGCATGTACAGAGTGATGCCTTTCACACATTTCATGTCCCTGACATTTTAGACGTAAAAGTGAAGTGATTTATTTTACCGTTCATCATAGAAGGGAGTGGCAGCTATATATCCAGAATGTAGTGTCGTACTCTGAATCCACGGAGCCATTTGGGCTGCTAAATTTTCTTCCACCTAGGCGACCACTGAAGAAAGAGATAAATTTGAAAATGAGAGGGATTTCTTGCATTCTAGAAAGTTTATGATGCCCAATTTTGGGTCATGCAACGGCTGGACTGCGGATGAACGGTGGTAAATAAAAATCTATAGATACCAAACAAGAAATAAACAACTACTTAGGTCAATGACTCAGGTGACAGACCCCCCACCCCCTGCCTTACTTCAAAAGTGAATAAGATTGAGGTACTTAAGGAACAGAGGACATCAAAGGGAGATAGAGGAAGCATAAATCTATATACACATGAAGAAGCCATTCTGGAGGGTAATATGTTATAAAAGGGACCCGCACAGCAGAACCAAGATCTTACTGTATAGATATATTAAGGATGATGGCTGAGGAGTAGAAGAAAGGAATATACGTATCCGAAGACCATCCTGAAAATCGGTTTTCGGCAGAAAAATGTTGTGAGGAGCTGAAAATGGTAATAAATTGAAAAAGTGCAATGAGGAGAAGAAGATGGGTTTATGTTGCCTGCTAACATTCTTCAGAAAGAGAGGTGATGCAGCCCTGGAATGGATAACTTAGGAACCAAGAACCACACGAAGACAAATTAAAACAACATGATGAAGAGAAGCTGAGTTGCAAGGATAAAAAGAGCAGGTTGGAGAAGTTGGAATAAGGTAAAACCATCAGTGAGTGAGAGAAGAAGCTAGTGGTGTGGAGGGAAGACTCATGTATCTCATGACAAAGGAAGAGATAAGGACAAGGTAAGCAGCTCCTCAAAATTTGTAGAAGTACTATAAAAAAATATTTTATAGGGATGGGGTGGTGTTTTTAAAGGGGAAAAATGTCTTATTTCTGAGCTCAGGTTTTGAGGCATGTATAAGAGGTCTTATATGGGCGGCATTAGGGGCTACCTGCTAACCATCTTTACCTTTTTCCAGACATTTGAAATAATGTTACAAAATCGAAAAAATGAAGGGAAGGAAGGACAACGGACATCATGACAGCATTTTAATAAAATGGATAACTGTTGCATGATAAAATGAGTTAAACGAAAGTAACGAAATGTTTTAAATAATGCGAATGCTTTTCGGTACACTTCGTCCGCAACTTTCATTAAAAAAGGTAATTATCACAGCCTTATACATAAGGGGTTGCGTACTGTCGGGAAATTTCGGTACCTTGCTTAAAATTTCTTTTGCACGAGTATTGTCACACCTCCCACTTTTGATATATACCTAAAACCTTCAAACCAGGGAGTCTTAACACCTCCCTGCTCAAACCTTAAACCTATAACAGTATAGATTAACGTCATAGCATACACCCTGGTCTCTTCATACACAACTCAGAAACCTAACCGGATTTAAAGGTTGTATACAGTAATACAGAGCCTCACAGTTAAATTTGTCGGGGCGTTTTTGCAGGATTACCTGAGTGAAGTTGCCTCATTTCTTTGTTTGGAGTATCTTGAGTGGAGTGTTTGTTTCCAAAACGCTTGCATGGTCCCTGCTCAGCACAATCCACTTTCCCGGCCCACTAAGCACACTACCATCTTCGTCGACCCAACCGACGGTTAGAACACTTTAAATTTGCAACCATCGTCAGTCATATTTCATCAGCATTTCCAATTACATTTGAAGGACACAAAATTTACTTTAGAAGTTATCTAGAACGGCCTTAAAACTGAGTCCTCGAAGTAAAAAGACATCTCGAGGAGGACCCTTAGACCCAGGGCCGGATTAGCGTTGTGTGGGGCCCCCGGCACTTTCTTTAGCGGGGCCCCTTTTACAAGTTTAACCTCCTTCCCCTCGCCCACCCGCTTACACAAAATTAATAACACTCAACAGATTAAATTTTAGCTTTTAACCGCTAATAACTAATAGTTGCTTTTACACATTATACAGTGATACATGACAGTTATTATACATTATATGCCAGAGGCAGGGGGCCCCAAAAGCGCGGGGCCCCCGGCATATGCCGGTTCTGCCATGGGGTTAATCCGGCACTGCTTAGAACCCCGCCTTGAACATGCGCCTTCGGAGCACACGTTGGTAGGCTCTTGAAAATTCTCGCCTGACATGTTTTTTTCTTCGGACTTCCTTGGACATGTCTATGTATGAACTGACTATAGATGCATTCATTTATTTTGTTGTGTACCTAGCATTCAGTCTTGATCATCTTTACAAAAACTGTACTGCAACCTGTGAAGTTATTTTCAAAACATTTTTCAGTATTAAAATAATAATAGGGTGGTACTACTTTTCCACAGCATTTAAACACGGAAGAAAGAACTGATGTATGGAGAAAGTCGGAGGAAATGTTTATGTAACTGATAACTTAATCCCACCACCCATTCATTACCGTGTGCTGGATCTCATCAATTTTATTGGCGTTGGTATCCAATAGAACATATAATCTAAGGAATGCATGCAAGTTGGCCAAATTCATCATAATTGGCGAACATATCTAGTGATGGCCCCCGGATTAACGCAACTGTGTGGATTAAGCTCCTCAACTGGGGACCGGCAATCCGAAGCCCCGACATGGGCGACGGGTCACCGGAAAGAAAGCAAAGTAGGAATTTTCTGGCTTTTAACTTAAGCAAATGTGAAAATTGTCGAAGAAAATTTGACATTGTGAGGTCTGCATTGAAGAATCTACCATCCTTGAGAGCATAAACAAGAACAACCGTCGGGGAACTGATCGCTTTCCGGCATTACATACGTTACCATATTTTAGGGCTTCCCGACAAAATTGTTAAATTCCCCCGACGTGGAGGGGGGGGGCAGCATTCCCCGAAGGCTGTTCATGGCTTCGTGCCCCGGCCTGGTGCCAGTCTGAGCGTATTAATTGCCAATATTAAGCGAAAAAAATGAAAACTGTTGTATGGAAGGTTTCCCGGTTAACATAGCTTCACGCTACTGCTAGTGCATGTCACTCCTCTACCTAACTACTGGGAAGTCTCTGTACAGTCAATGAAAGCTTGCAAAAATTAAGCAAATAGAAAACGTCAATTACTTAACCATGAAGAAAGAAATCTAGACCCACATTCATTCTAGATATATTAATGAGAATCTTTATCTGTTGATTCTGATAAAACTTTCATTGATTCCCTCGTTTTATTGTTGAGATATAAGCAAGTTGACGTTACTGTATTTTTCTGTCAAATGTGAACTTGAAGCCGAAAAGTGTAATGGGTTCACATTAAAGACCAATGTTTTGTAGGTTTCCATTTTCAGGCAATAGACCTTATTCATTGACATCACGCTGACGTCATTTTGGAGGAAAACAATGAAGCACACGGGCACTCACGGCAAAGATTTCGTACGCCCGTGTAGTAGACCTACACGCGTATCCCCCGGTGCACAAATCAGCTGTGTGCATTTGTTGGTGTAACTTTCAGTGATACGCTCTAAAAATGCCTATTCAAAGGAGCCCTGAATAGGAAATCTATTCAAAAATTTGATTAGATTCGGTTCAAAAATGAATCAATTCTAATAATTTCTGAAACGAATCATAGCCTATTCAAATAGTTGATTAGTTTTCCTATTCAGTGTCCCTCTGATAAGATTCTCTCCAAATTTGAATAGGCATTTTTAGAGTGTAAGCCATTTTCCTCCAAACGATCACTATCGATGGATGTGTTAGTTAGATGAGGTATAACTGCTCAGTTTCTAACCAATTGGTATAAGTCGGGCTGGCCACGGCATTTTTTCCAGTTGTGGCTCACTGGTTTGTTTTCCCTACTCCATTGCTTATGCTGAGCACCAAGCACATGGCAGTCTGGCAGTAGGTTCCATTTGTTAAGTCTTTGGTATGACCCGGCCTGGAATCGAACCCCAGACCTTCCGGCTGCAAGTCGGATGCTCTAACCACTTGACCATGCAGTCGGACAGTGGATATGTCAGGGTGGCTGCCCTTAAAGAGTGTATATAATGTTAAAGAAATTTCAATGACAAGATCTATTCATAGCATCAGAATTTTGTAGTATCAAGGTAAATTCAAAACGAAATCACAAAATATCGACACGAATGTGAAGCCATGGCATCACAACTGCTTGCTTCAAGTAAAATTTGGTAGAAAGCGTGATACCTTCAGCTTCTCATATCCCGAGGACCATGGAAGTAAACATGGGCGGCTCTAAGAAATTTTGTTTGGGGGGGGGCAAACTCAAGTCCGTACTCAGGGAGGTTCGGAAGACCCCCCGGCAATATTAATGTCAGCTCCGGATAGTACAATAGGAGTATGGTTATTATTATGTATTACAGCGATGCCCCATATAGTTTTCAAGAGCTCTTCAAAAACCATTTCAGACAGTCAGTCAGTCATGAGCTGACTACTTTAAAAGTAAAAATACAGCCATATCAGCCGATCGCTATTCCACAGGGGGAGTAAGAGGCAGGTGAAATGGGCAAAGCGGCTTGATCCATTTGTATAAAATGAGCCCCACCTTTTAAATATTTTGTTGTTTCTTTCATTGTGTCACAATATGTTTCAGCTTTGCCAAGAAGCCATAAAATGTTGGTTTTCTGGATTGCTTTCTTAAACTAACAAAAATTTCGAGCACTGAAGACACTTGAAAGCGATGAAATGATAGCACTATTTTGGATCTCAGTGCCGTTCCGAAATGATTTTTTCTTAAAAAAGGCAGGGGAATTCCCCTAACTCAGAACTTCTCATCCTACACACAAATAGCTAGGCCAAAAAGTTTCACTACACTGAGCTTAGATTGACTGTTTGGTTTGTTTATTTAAATCAACTGAAACGGTATACTTTAGCACAGAGGTGGAGAACAGTAACATGCCATTTGACAGTCATAAGACCGCTCGTGGGTCAACGGCGCTGTCAATTTGGACAAGGGAAGGGAAACCTCGCCATCTATGGGAACACAATACGTTAAGGCTACATGCCCGTTACAACTTTATGTAGACAGATACCTATGCTAATCTGGTCAGGTAACACCTTGCAAAACTGCTTTTAGTCGTGGATGATAATCAGCACGGCTAATGGGTTGTGTATCTAATGACCCCGAAAGCTCTGAAGTGTCTGCAAAATTATGGGCATTTAACTTCAGCATTACCGTGGGCCCTCTGTAAATGACGTTCTGATGCATGAGCTAATCAGATTACAAATATCACAACGTGATCATTTGTTTTGACTACCTTAGCTCGCACTAATGGTAGGTCCATTTGTGATGTCAGAAGTACATATAGTAGCAAACAAGCAACTAAGAAAACGCGCGCGAAGCGCACCGAACAAATGTCCTTTCGAAAGCACTTTATTAAATGTTTAACCTTCGCATTGCATTGGAAAGTTATTCACTTCTTTAATTTTAAACCGAGTCAAGGAAAAGGGAGGGCCTAACCCATCTCGAGTGACATGTTTTATTTATTATTATATTTTGGAAAATTGAAGACCATGCTTTGCAGACTTTGGAGGGGGAGTGCCCCCGTGCCCCTATGGCGAGCCGCTAATGGAAGTCAAAGTAATCAGAATAAACTTTGACAAATTGCCTTGGATTTTGCACAGTCTGTGTTTTCAGTGATCTCCACAACACCTTTCGAGAAGTCATTGTCTTTGGATGAAATCCAGGCTGTCGGGAAAATAGAATAGTACCTTATTGCATCATTGTCTACCATGATAAAGAGACCCTCTCCAACCAGGGAATTGCAACTCCCTGGCCCAACACTGAAATAAAAGCCATTTGGAATCTGATGCAACTCAATCGGACAGTGCTCGTCGGGGATGAGTTGTAAGTAGTCGTGGTCAGTTGCGTCGGGTCGCAGTCGGATTGAAGGTGGTTGATATCGGTTTATCTACTGTTCATTAATCACACATGAGGGCGAGCATATTGACTTTCTACAACCCTCGTTTGATTTTGCAAACCTTCCTTTGTTGCCGAAGTCATTAAGAAAATGTTTCGGAGTTGGGTCGATGACAGCTGCACACTACCACGACTTTACCCAACTGCGACGGCACCCCCTCCCGATTCAACTACGAATACCAAACATGATATTTCAGATGTGGTCATAAATTAGACTGTCGGATCGCAATCAGTAAAGAAAGTCGGTAGAGAGCATGCAAAGTTTTTGAAACACACTGGACCGACCGGTCGGAGACTGGTTTTCGCTGTCGGGTTGAAGTCGGATCGGTTTAGTGTGGGCTGGCTATCCACTTACTCAAATCGTGAAGTCGGAGCGCTTTTGTTCTTGTTGTAAACACTTGTAACTACGTACACTTTGTATTGCGGTGGTTGCGAAGGAGGCTCTCTTTCCGACTCCATCTGAAGATGCATTGCCTAAAAACTTAACTGAAATGCCTTAAAATCCTATTTCGGCGCGATTCGCGCGCACCCTTCAATATTGTCCAATTTATACTGAGAAGGACAAAGCGTGCTTTAGATTATTGCAGGAGCGTAGCTAGGATGAAATTTTTAGGGGGGCATAGGTGTCAAATGGGGGGGGGGGGGGCACGGCATTGATCGCCGTCCTTAATTCTTGCACATTTTATTAGGACATACACAATTTCTGGGGGCCTACCAAATACCTGGGGGATCCAGTCCCCTTCAGGCCCGCCCCCGTAGCTCCCCGCCTGGATTATTGCAAAACTCCGTGTAACCTCCGTTATTGCCCACACTAGCTCCCAACCCTCAAACATACTACATCCTAAAGAAATCGAGTGGTCGTTAGTCCTGCATGACTATTATGAAACAAGAGGGCTAATTGCAATTTTTTGGTCTGTTTAGTGATTTTTAGATAGGTAATTGCCATGTAAAATGAAGGCAAAAATATTACTAAAATGTCCTTATAACTTGAAGTTGTTTTTTTCGGTGTGCTTTGAGCGCAATCTTCTTGTACTCTTGTTGACCTCTCATAGCTTCCCATAGAACAAAGTGAGTGTAATCAGGGGCGGATCCAGATTTCTGAAAAGGGGGGGGAGGGGCGCCGAAGTTGTTCGACCTGTGATTGAGGGCACTGTACCATCTAAGCGGAGCGCCACCATCAGTTGGCGCGGAGGGTACAAGAAAATTTTTGACAAAATAGACCTCCCAGATCGCCGGCAATAGCACTTCCCATGTCTTATTTTTGCAATTTCTGCTTCATATAATTTCATGTCTCAACTCTCAACACATTAATTTTTCCACAAGTTATTAACAGAAGACAGTTATCATAGGCACAGTGCCTTACTACAATGCATCCTGTTCAAGGCGTCTAATCAGATCTTTAGTATTCATGTTCTAACTTGGTGAATATTGAGGGACTTCCTTGAAAAATTTGTGATCGACCCATATCTTAGTTCGACTTGATGCCAGGACCCAGATACCTTGCAATGACATGTGGGCGTAAAGGTACGTTTTATCACGTGCATGTTCCCTTCTGCCTAATTTCTTCTTTTGCGTGGACTCATGAGAAAGGAAAAATGACCCAAAATGCACGAGACTTGGCAGCCCTGTCATTGTTTTGGGGGTACGTCCAGGCAGTGTAATCATGGTATTATTGTAGGCCTTACATAGTATCAAAACTGAATGACCGAATTGAAATTGATTCCGACCACTATATTTCTAAATAAAATTTTGTTGGTGACCTGCACTGTAGGCCAATCTTAACGTCTTTCAGAGAAAAATCGAGGGATTAATTATAACTGACAAAACAGCATTTGGCCATTTAGTTTGTCATTGATTATGGTTATACTTGTTGATTGCTGATTTTTATTTAATTTATAATTCCTCATTTTTCTCCTTAGGAATTTATTTATGGAGGGACGTCCCCCTCACTGAAAATTTTAGGGCGGAACGTGTCCTCCCCCCGTTCCCCCGCTTTCCGCCGCCTATGCGTAGCGTAACAGAAAATTTGGGTAAAAGCATATCCCAGGTAGCCGGAAAAGACACTTTTAAGGCCTTGTAATTCGCATGATTTTCCATTTTAATCTCTTGCAGTGGCGTAGCTAGGATTTTTTGTTTGGGGCAGGGGCGGGGCTCCCGTCACTGTCTAAGCGGAGCGCCACCATGAGTTGGCGCGGAGCGTACCAAGAAAATTTGAGATTTTAATACATCCCAGATCGCCGGAAATAGCACTTGTCAGGCTTGATAGCAGCCATCAAGAAGATCAATTTTTGTGAACAAAATGTAAAGTTTGATTTTATTTTGTCACACATTTCTGTGAGGACGGATTACCTCAGCTGGTGTGACTTTTAGTCCAAGGGTTGCACGTTTGAATCCCGTTTTACTCAGCGGCGTACCCAGGATTTCTCTCACGGGGGCATACAGTGTGTTGTGTGATCGCCGGCCTCAGGGGGAGGGGTCTAAGGGGAGCGGGTGTTCCCCTCCTTTTTGAAAATTTTTGAAAAATTAGGTGTCTTTACATGCAATCTGGTGCCACATATGCTACCTTTTGAAGTAAAATTTGTGTTAAAAAATTTACGTATTTTAGGAACTAAAAAAAAAAAAAAATTGGCATTAGTGGGGCGGGCATGGCCCAATGGCCTCCCCCCAGTGTACGCCACTGCGTTTACTATCTAAGCGGAGCGCCACCATAGGTTGGCGCGGAGAGTTCCAAGAAAATTTGAAGTTTTAATACATCCCAGATGGCCGGAAATGGCACATGCCAGGCTTGATAGCAGCCCATCCCAACTGATGCGCACTGTCTCGTAAGGTATTTTTCGATTGGCTGATGGTATTGTATCGGTATTGTATCGGTATTGTATCGTATTGATTGTATCTAATCATGTGTAGTAAGATAGCATGCGTGTGAACGTCCCAATCGACGTTCAAACTGATCTGCTGTGCGCTATGACTCCCATGCTTCGAGGTTGCTAATTGCAGCTTCATTCTCTATGACTCCACTCTCTGTCCCTCTCTCTAGCTCTTCTCCTTTCCGTTTTTCTCTCTTTTTTCTCTTTTATTTTTTTTTTATTTTTTTTATTTTATTTATTATTTTTTTTTTTTGCATTTTCAAAAAGGGGGCCGGGCCGGGTCGGTCCCCCTAGATCGGCCCAATTATAATTATTGCAAACCGGTGTAGAAACTCTGTGACGATCCACCTAGGTTCGACGGGCAGTTAAAGTCCGAATTACGCTATTTTGAAAAAATACATACAGACTGTTCCTTTATACGGTCTGTTATAGTGAGTATCAATGCCATTTGTAGACAATGAAATGCTTAATTCTAGTGCCCACAATCGTGTAAATGCTTCACAGCAAACGGGGGAATAGCCCCCTGTGCTCCTTCAGAGGAATATTACTAAAATGGGCACTAAGGCGGCCAACTGCATGAGCCCATGCCAAAGACGATCTCAAGCTCCGACCATGAAAGTACTAACTAGGAGCTAGTACTTCTATGACCGAAAATTGAACTTGCTGCTGCAGCAGATAAAACAAAACTGGTGTGCCAAGGCCAATGGTCCGGCACGGGGGGCATGGGGGCGTTCCCTCCATTGATTTTCAGAAGAAAATTCCGAAAATTTTAAAATGATCCCAAAAGGCGTACAAACTATAGATTTCTGTAGGGGCGGGGTAGGGTGAGGTGTGTTTTCGACCGAGTGATGGATCTATCGTGATCATTTTCTATCACAAATGGTTCTCAAACTATCAGCATTTTCGCAAATCCTTCGCAAACTATCAACATTTTCTTGTGCTCCGCACGCTTTAAACCTTACCTAAATATCAATATCTTCCGGTACCAACTCCCGGAGAAGTTGAAAGCTGTTTACGAATTCTCAGGTAAAAGACTGGCTTTTTTGATTGGCATGTAAGTTTGTTGGGGAATTGAAAGTGTCTCGATGGAGAGCCTGCATGCAGGTTTTGTCATGGAAATCTTATTTAATGAAAAATTTGGGCGCGCTTCGAGCGCATTCGTCACGGTTACACTCCATCTCATGACCATTTTTAAGGTAATAATAAATGGTGGTTGTCAATACACTTACGATGAAAAAGCATTCTGAAACGCTCTTGTTAGTCCTCCACCCCTTTTGCTATAGGCCTACTTATCAGGGAGGTCTAATATCACCTCCCTACACCCACAGTATACTCTCCCTACGGCCTCCCATTCCCCATTGCTGGGAGCTGCTCGTCTGGATTTTTATTAAAAAAAAAAGATCGATGTGAAGTGCTCGACGTCATACTCTAAAGTATCATTTGCATGTCAGGAAATAAGCATCAATTCAGTGCTCCATTTTATATAATTAATCCAGAGCTTCCAGGAGGCCCTATACCGGTGTCTGCCAGCCTTAGATACCCTTTTATAATGCACAATGAAGCAAAGGAAAATTCGTATAATAATCCAAGAATGTTTCTGTGGATTCCACTCGATCACGTATTTTGCTTAAAACGCTTCCCCGAATAGAAGGCAGTAAAGAAACCAAAAGGGGGACTTCAGGAGGTTTGTTACATTTTGCATCTAAGTAACCTTAAATTAACAAAAATTTCTCAAAGGTGAGGAGGGGGAACCCTCCACCCAGGATGGCACCTTTATATAGTGACAAAGGCAGGATCCCCGGTGCTGTATACAAAGGCAGAGACGCATAACAAGGGTACAATTTACGCAGACTCTGGGGTTTAACTGAGTTTAACTGGTTCACCAAACCCTGGCGGCCCCACTGGTCAAGGCCAATTTGAAATTGCCAAACGCCAACTGCGTTTTTCATGAAGTGGGTATTTCGTTGAGGCGTATCTTGTCCTCCCGTTATACTTTAATTTTCCAGCTTGCACGTTTTGCAAATATTATTTCCTTAAAACGGGGGTTAATGATGAGTTACCGGTAACTCTGTCTTGACATAGGACTATATATTTTGACATATTTTGTCGGGAATGAAAACCTTTCTTGTCGCAAAAAGGTGCAACACCCACCACTCATCAATCTTTAGGGACGGCGATGCCTGGGGTCTGAAAAGTTAGACTGCTCCACCACAGCTTTTCATTACAGCAAGCGAAGTTCTAACCATTGACCAGTCACCGTGGCGACACCAGGATTTTAAAAGTGCCGGGGGCAAATGGAGGGCAAAGGAGAATGTTGGCGGTGCAAAACATTTTCGAGCGTAGCGCGAAATCGAGCGCTAAGCGCGAGCTTTAGCAGGTGGGGTCCAGGGGCCCGCCTTAGAGCCCCTGGTGGAAGGGGGCGAAGCCCCGGAAGCTCTGAGGTTTTAGCATATCTCTGAGCAGTGGCGCCGGTACGGGGGGACGGGGGGGCATGGGGGCGCGTGCCCCCCCCCAATCGATTTCCGAATTTTTTTTTAAACTTTAAAATGATCCCAAAAGGCGTTTAAGCTATAGATTTCTGTATTGGGTAAGGTGAGGTGTGTTTTCAACCAAGTGATGGATCTATTGTAACCATTTTCCATCACAAATGGTTCTCAAACTATCAGAATTATAGCAAATCCTTCACAAACTTTCAAAATTTTCGCGCGCTCCGCGCGCTTCAAACCTTACCTCTATATGGTTCTAATTATCAATAATTTTCCGTAGCAACTCCCACAGAAGCACAGCAACAGAAGCTGAAAAGCTGTTTACGAATTCTCAGGTAAACTCGGACTGGCTTTGTGATTGGCAAACAGGTTTGTTGGGGAATTGAAAGTGTCTCGATGCAGAGAATGAATGCAGGTTTTGTCATGGTTAGTCTTATTTAATGAAAAATTTCGGCGCGCTTCGCGAGCATTCATCACTGTTTTCACTCCAACTCACGACCATTATTAAGGTTATAACACATGCAACTATTCTGATCACAACACTTTTCCGAAAAACAGAAGTACATCCCCAACTCTGTAGGGGCCTATGGGATCTTTCAGTCTAATTAGTAGCATGATGTGGAAGGTTGAAAGTGCGTATTTGCCGTTATACATTTTTCAAAATTTTTTACACAGCGCTTCGCGCGCAGCCTCTACCTGTATAGATGGTGATTGTTAATACACTTACGACGAAAAAAAATATTCTGAAAAGCGCCTTTTAGTCCTTAATCGGTCTATTATCACTTCCCTGCACCTATACTCTCTCATTCCCCATTGATGGAAGATGTTCGTCTGGATTTTCTTTCAAACTTAGTAAAAATACCGTTGTTGTAACGTGCTCGGCATTATACTCTATAGTACCATTTGGATGTCAGGTAATATCATTTAAGTGCCCCATTTTATATAATTAATCCAGAGCTTCCAGGAGGCACTATACAGTCTGTCAGTATTAGATACCCTTTTACAATGCACAATGAGACAAAGAAAAATTTTCGAAATAGTCCAAGAATGTTTCTGTGGACTCCACCCACGTGTTTTGTCTTAAAAACTTTCCCCTAATAGAAGACATTAAAGCCTAGCCAAAAAGGGGGCTTGGCGAGGTTTGTTGACAACATACCCTTCTCTAAGACAACAGTACTCTCCTCTTTCACCTAACCAAAAATTAGAATTCACTAAATTATGGATATTTTCCAGCCATGTATGATCAGTTCCAAAAATATCCTAAAGACAGCACCATTTTGCATCTAAGCAACTTTAAATTACCACCCCTCCCCTTAGTCCCCTCCCCCAGGACGGTACCTTTATGTAGTGACAAAAAGGATTCCACACTGCTGTATACCATCGTTTTAGCATGTCTCTGGGTGAAATATTATATCTCAGGATACAGAGGTGTATTTTGGTTCATAAATGCATCATCCAATGCAAATTTTCCAAATCATTTTTAATTTATTAGGCTATTCCTTCCGCCAGGCCAGTATACTTCAGCAGGTGAGTGGGGGTATCTGGGGGCACAGGTTCTGAATGGGGCAAATGCCCCCATGCCCCCCCCCCCTAGTGCCGCCAATGCCACTGACTTTTTTTTTGACTGACTTTTTATTTATATTTTTATCTCTGTAAGCCCTTCGTTCGCTGAATGCCGGGAAGAGCGAAAAACGAAACGTTATCGGGCCGAAAGGCCTGCAAAAGAGCGAGGTACATGAATAGAACACTTGCCTATTTTAGAGTTGTAACTGTTGAGTAGTATCGTCTTGTTGATTGGTACTGGGGCGATAATTGCATTTGGCCATTGAAGCTGAACATCCTACACATTTGACATTTCCTGTGCACCTTGTACCTTTTCGTTGGATAAAAGACTCACTTTTGCAATTGTGAGGCTACGCGACGTTTTTGTAAACTGTGTTTATACAGTCGGTATTTTTGTAGAGTACGTAAAGCAATGCCGTGCACCGCTACAAAAGGAGGGAAGCTCTGCAAATAATTATTTAACCCTTTCGTAAAATAGAAAGTTCCAACGGTTTAAAGGGTCAAAAATACAATTCATGACGTCATTTGTTGATGTTTACTACGGTGTTGGTTGTCTGCCAGAAAATAAACGGGACTGTTCAGCGTTGTTAAATCATTGCTGGACAGAAGAATTTGAAGTAGCCATTACTGAGTTTTTAAGCACACAATATTCTACTCCAGAACTTGGTTCCATAAAAAGAACATAACCGACAATTGCATAATTTACAGTACTGTACTGCACTCTCAAACTCGCTTCATGAGTGGAAGATAGTAATACAGAGTGAGCAATTACGGAGTTACATACTCTATTAATTTTATATCCTACAAATCAATGGAAAAAATAGTTAAACATCCCCCTTTTTACCAAAATTAATATCACATTATATGAAAAGGATCATTTTGTACGAAGCCTTTTCATTCAGTGTACTCCCGGGAAATTGTTATGTGTGGGTCAGGTCAAAATACCAAAAGCTACCAGCTACGTCACGAAATGTCAATACGTAAACGCAAGTGTATGTACGTAGGTGTGTACGTGTACACGTAATAACGAATTGAGTAGAAGTAAAGTGATCTGCATGCATAGATGTTGCACACTGTTTTGAAACTGCCATGTAGCGAATGTATGGCTGTGCGGTATGGTATGCCGATCACATCCTCTACACATTTAGTAATAGTGCGCATATATTACATACGTACAGCGGATACGTATATCAATATCAAGGGTATACTACATAAGCTACTATGGTATTTTGTATGGTTACCACGTGGTGTCTACCAAGCCAGAAAATTTCCCAGACATATGATTTGTGACCCGTCATATGGTAAGAAGAAAAACTCTCGGATCTTGTAAAACTTTTGTTCAAGTTTTTGTGATGATTTTGTTATCTACTTGTGTGAATGTTTGTCGAACGAAATGGTTTGATCAATTCGACAATTTCCAGACAGAGTTATTAATATTGGGCTAGCCTAGGCTAGTTATTACTGCGTTAGGACCAGTAACAACAGGACAGGATTGCCACTTACTAGGGTAGTAAAGAAGTTACTTTTGATTTGTTACCGTTGGCCGGCATCAATAAGTTACTTGCGTGTTGTTATTCTGAACTTGAGTTAGGCCTAGCGTAGGTTGACCAGGGAGTTACTAAGAATACCTCGCCATGGTCGAAAAACACATTTGGATCATGGCCACTATCCGTCCGGCAGACTAGTACAGTCCGATATTAGGAATATTGAAGTATTCATACTTTTTACTAGAAAAAATAAGAGATATTAAGAGAGTCGTTCTCAAAATGTTTTTGGTTATATATTATCCACCTTTATTTTTAAATTGTCTAAGAAGAATTATTTTGAGAACAACTCATCATTTACCATAAAAATGTGAAAGTAAAGATTGCAACCCCCTATTTTTCAATGGAATGGAACAACCGGACGGATAGTGGCCATGATCCACACATTTTTGAAAACGAGGACTCAGAAGAGACTAGCCTAGAAGTCACATTGTCATTGGTCATTGTCCTCCACAGGCGTTCTGAGCATTGTATGCATACACATCTCTTCTACATACAGTGATTTAGGCAGCCAGCCGTCCTTTGCACGGCCGGTTTCCCAAAATGACGGCCAATATTTTTGTACACGGCTTTCAAAATATATATGAAGCCGTGCATCAATTTGCCCAAGCTTCCAGTATAGGCCTAGGCCCACATATTATTAAGCGTTGTGGCTATTCACACGAAAATTTTCGTATGAATAAGCCTATCTGTAGTCACAATTCATACGAAGAAAACTTTAGCCGACTGGCATATGTACAAAGCCATATAAATGGCTCTGCGTACGTACAGTCTACGTAAGTACGCACATGCACGTGAACGCTGATAGTATGATTACGTTACGGTACAAATGATCGGTGCAAGTGCACATGTGAAACACACACTCGTACTCAGACTGAAGGCCTAAGTAAGAACAAGGCATTTTTAAAAGCAAACATGAAAAGCACTATGTTGTTTTGCGAGTATTCGCATGAATCCCATTTGTTTCCCGACCATTTTTTGCCTACGGAGAGGACATTAAATCTAAAAGATTTAGCCTATTGGTGTCAATTAAGTTTTACTGCAGACTCGGAGGAAACAGTACGACAATACTTTACTATAGGCCTACATGCGCTTATAGCTGCATTATAAATCGTATGACGAACCTAGCTAATGTTTGAAAAGCATGATGACGTTCCGTCGTAACATGAGCAAGAGAACAGAAACCGATCTAGCTGGTTTTCAAAAAACCACCCAAATGTCAATTTTAGATCATCGACTCATATTCCTGTAAAAAGAGTGGAATTTTAAACTTTTGCACGAAAATTTTCGTATGAATAGTGCTTCCACTGCCCACTATTCATACGAAAATTTTCGTATGAATAGTGCTTCCAGTGCCCTTTATTCACACGAAAATTTTCGTATGAATAGGCCCCACCATTATTAAGACTGTTTGAAATAAGCGTCCGAGACGACCATTTCTCCAACCGGAAGACCTTTTCATCTTCCCTAGTTTTCAGTGGGACTTCTGGCGTGATTTTGTTCTAATCACAATTCTAGTAACATGCATACACATCTCTTCTTGTAGGCCTACATCGGAATTCTGATAGCAGCACATATTGAGTCAATGCAGTAATGCGTTGCCTTTAACTACGTTCGATGTACTTGCGGTACAATTATAGAATGCAGGTCCACTGTTTATTTCTTCCTAGAATCCGGATTGGCGGATTCGATCTCAATTTTTCGTTCTTAAATAGCTTAGAGTGTAGAACTAAGATCGTATCCACGAATCCGGGAATCCACTTAGGGATTCCTTCCCTGGACTTCGTAATACTTTGTCTCTAAACCCAGTGTGTTGTGTGTCGTTCTCAAATAGCTCAGGGTGGGGAAGCAAGACCGTATCCACGACTCCGCAAATCCACTTAGGGATTCCTTCCCTGGACTTCGTAATACTTTGTCTCTAAACCCAGTAGTGTGTGTGTCGTTCTCAAATAGCTCAGGGTGGGGAAGCAAGACCGTATCCACGAATCTGCGAATCCACTCTGAGAACATTGTCACATGTGTGGACCTGTATTCTATAATTACTCCATACTTGCCATATGAAAATCCTGTCAACTGAATTGTGTGGTTAGTGTTATTGCTCACAACGCAACTGCCGTGTTGCATGTTATGCTGCAAGCGCTTGATACCATACATTTTACAATGTAGTCTGTCTGTAGGATCAGACTGTTCTCACACAAACATGACACTAGCTTAGGTTCGATATATCTCTATATATATAAATACGTTAGGATAGCGTATGAGCTAGTGTGGGTGTTTGTGGATAATAAAGGATCATGCAAGAAAAGTACTGAAGTAAAGGTACGGAAAATATTACGAGGGGCTTAGTTAGAGTGATTTACACATACCTCATAATTAATTTATGAAATGTTTGTCACTCTTGATAATTTTGGATGCCTTTAAGTTTGACATCGCAGATTTCTGCCCTCAGACTGTGGCACTGCATATTTAGTGTGTACTACAGTAGAAATGAAACTTGTAAGGACCAAAAGAGTGATCGTAGGCTGGAATGTTTGGACAACAATCTCCGGATATTAAAAGCATACGAAATTGCTCATTATCATCGGTGATAAAAGTTGCTGAATTTTTTTCATTTTTTTGTAGATATGTATCAAGTTTATTTGGTGAATGCTTTAGCATGTATGCTGCATAGGGAACCACTTCACAGTAGTTCTGTTTGACTTTGAAGCCAGTACTGTGCTCTCTGTAGATCTACAGACTATGCCTATTGGAACTACAGTCTAGAAGATGGTGCCATTGTTTAGAATCAGTAACACTGCAAGTCAAAATTTAGTTTTACAGTTACAGTAAGGTGATAAGTTAAAGCTAAAGGCTGAGGATTAATACTTGGCTACAATTAGGCCTATGGCTAGGCAAAACTGAGGGAAGGGTATGTGAGGTTGGATACTTTTGGTTTGTAAGTTTGTACTGTAGCATAGACGATACCTCACACCATTTCTAATTTTCCAAATATTTCACATGGTTGGAATGCCCCCCCCCCCAAACAAAATGCAGCTAGCCCTAATCCTGATGTCCTGTTCTAGCAAACATCAGCCTCGGAGTCGGAAGACTAATAATTTGGCGGAAGACCAGAAGGGGGCAGAAATTGTATTGTCAAACTCATATTTCAAGTCCAAGAAGTCTCAAAAATAGGCTGAACAGCTTGTATTTTACCCTCAGAAACCTCTAAAATGCAAAATTCTAAACTTGCCCCCTTAACCCCCACAAGAGCCCCCTTGAATTCCTGCCAAGGAAGGTGATTGCTTCGCGATCGTGATGATGCCTTCGGCATCATATTGGGCCAATATGTTAGCACACCCACTATTCTCAATGGACACCCACAACTGAAATTTCTGCCTCAGAGCCTGCATACATATATACACTATATATACCAACAAGGTATGTCACCTTTCAGGATGAGACTCAAAGCTTGGCCTATTTTTACATTATTAGGCTCTCTGGGAAACTCACTGATTTCTTTCAATCACGTCGTTTGATGGGTTAGAACATCTAACATCTCTTCGGACACAACTTAGGCCCTAGGCCATAAAATCACTTCTAGTCAGGATTATTCGTAAAAAAAATGGTACGTCGGGCGCCACACGGCAGGCCAAATTCACAGAGCAGATAATTACGATTGTAGCCTGCGTAGCTATCTATGCAGTCTCGAAAGCAAAAACACGCGGTGCAAAGTAAAGCGAAGCAAAAGATCGTGCAGTCGCGTTGCGGATAGATCCGGGTATATGTAATGTTCGAACGCCACAGTCACAATTTATATACCGGTGCACAAAAGTTGCAGCCCTGAAATACTGCTCTGTTCTTCGAACGGGTTACTGGTTAGTGTTGTTACTATTGATACTGATAGGCCTAACGTTAGGCTCTTCATCGGGGGGCAATCAAGTCGCCCCCTAGCAAAGTTGCCCCTTACAAAGTCGCCCCTCACAAAGTCGCCCCCTAACTGTCACTCCCTTGGCCAACAAAGTTGCCCCTTAACAAACTCGCCCCTTACAAGCTCGCCCCCTGACAAAGTCGCCCCTCAGTGGTCCCGGCAAAATTTCTTAAAAACAGTAATAATAGATGCAAAGATACAGTAATCATTTTTATTAGCTGTTGTGAAGTGCCTACGCACTTTTGTTGCTGATTTGACATCAGGCTTTAGCCTTACGCAGTGCCTTGGCCTACAGTGTTTTTGAAAGCAACATCTAGGCCTAATTGCAATTTTTTCCTTCTTTGGAGTTTAGCAAAATTAATCCTATAATTTTAATTACTTAAAACATTAACTTCTTTAATACCGAATGTTCTTTAACGTTCAATTAGAGGTGTAAATTTGGTGACAATTCTGTGAAAAGTGTACATATATCGCTTGATCGCTGTCGATCAGTCGATTAGTTTCATACAAAATGCGTGAGTACGTAAGAACCAGGGTTGTTGATTTTTTTTTTTTTTTAAATCAAAAAAATCGGATTTTTTTTATATTAAAATCAGATTTTTTTGATTTCTTTAAATTCCGTAAATCCTCAATACAATTTGTTCGCAAATGTTTTTGAAATCTCTGTTCTGGCAGTTACACTGACTTATGTCATCATAAGTCCAATATTTCCCCTTGTCCCTTGTCCCATAAATGGACCGCAAACTATTTGACTGTTGTGGTGTATTCAGATGCAAGGCTGTGTCAGTTCTATTGTTAAGCACTGTGGGGCCTGTTTGTATACAAAGAGCTTAGTGGTCCAGGGTATCTGCCTCTATACACAGGAAATACATTCATAATACCCAGAAGTTGATTGGGGATTAGGTTCTTGTATTCCTTACAATGTTTGTTTACACTTGACTCAGTGGATTAATTTAGAAGTGTTACCCTCTTTTCAATGTTTAGACTCATCTAGGGAGGTTTATTGTACACATCAGTGTTACAGTTCAGTTCAGTATCATATACTTCATAGTGCATAGCAGGTCCAGTATATTTTCACCCCTAATTTCAACTGAGTTACAACAGTTAACTTTCTAGAAGAGTAGGGATTTTCAATGAACATTATCATGTCGGGCAGGAGACATGATGCTATTTGGCTCCATTTCCAAAAACTTCCATCTAGAACAGCAACAGGGTGCCGTGTTAAATGCAACATCTGTGGCCATGAGATGCAAGGATTGGTGAAGAGGATGAAGGTTCACTATGATAAGTGTTCCTGCAGAGGAGCTTCATGACAGACTTCGTCCAATAGCAGTAGCATTGGACAAGGTGCAGAGAGACACCACTATGTTGGCAGAGTCTGTTGAAATTTGGAAGGATTTAGAACAATTGAAGTCTCTGGATAATAGGGAGGTAACCCAAAAGTTTAACACACGGTATAGACAGGCTGTGACACCAGCCCATTTGCTAGCAAATGTTCTTCATCCTACACAAAGAGGGACAAAACTAACCAATGATGAGAAAGATGCGGCACTGGAATATGCAAGTTAGAAATGGCCATCCATCATGCCAATGATTGTAAACTTCCAGGCTCAATCGCGTCCTTTCCATCCATCCAAATTCCAGGCATGAGCTTTTTCCGCGAATTCGCGGATTTCCGTGATTTTTTTCCAACTTCCGCTATTTCGCGTTTTCATTTCCGCTAAAAAATGTGAAGTTGAAAATGGGAACAGCACATGATTTATCATATGATGTCAGTGAAACAGCATACTGTCTTCAGTAAAATGTGTATTTCCACGTAAATAACATTTCACTGCAGCTAGAAATGCATAGTCGACATGTTTGATTATGATACCCTTTTTCCTTGTCATATCATAGCTCCTAGGTCATACTGTATGTGCTGCTTGAAAGTGGAAAGTAAAAGTGGAAGCAAATAGTCCATATACTTAGTACATACAGTATGATAATGCTCTGATTTAGTGCAAGTTTTGTATACATGTACGTACGTCCATTGGCACTGCATGTATATGTGTGTAGATATATGTGCACACTGTACTGCAGCATGCTTGCTACTAAATGTAGGCCTATACTACAACGTACCTTGGTGGGCACTGAACAGAACGATCGTCTGCAAAGGTAATCAAAGCTTGTATATTCACAGGGAATGTGCAAAATACTCAACTGCGCCCTTTCCTACATCTTTATAAGGTTTAAGGCAGGTTGCGTATTCTGTTCAATGTTCATATATCTGTCACTAACTTAGGCCTAGAGGCACTGCCATTAATTAGGCCTAGGCTACCTTCTTACGCTATCCTAACATAGGTTATGTATGTGCACTGCTATTGAGCCTAGCCCATAATCGCACAGGCTGACAGGTCCCTGGGTCTGAAGAAGGCAGCCATTCCAGGATTTGGCATGAAGTTTATATCAAACTGGTACCAATTTTCACCAAAAGAGCTAGAAGTTGGTGCCTTAAATTAGGCCTTACCTAACTAGACTAGGCCCCTAGGGCTAATGTTTGGCCTTTGAAGTTTTGGCCTAGCCTAGGCAAGGCATGGCTTATAGATGTGCTTTACATTATAGAGCACAGCCAAGGCACTTTCCTTAGCCATATGTTCTGATGTAAAAAAAGGGCTACTATTTACTAGTAGGTAGGCCCTATACTTTAAAGCCTAGGCCTAGGCAAAAGGCCTCTAAAATGTGCTGCAAGTTGAATGGTGTTAAAACTTAATAGTGAGGCACAGAATGTTAGACACTGGATCAAAGAAATCAAGAAGCCAATTGGTATGAACTAGGTTTTGGGAAAGACAAGGTATTAATGTTGACCCAACTTAGTGAACCTTAACACATAGGCTATACAGTATGTTATGCTTAGGTTGTTTTTGTAATTTGTTTCAACAAAATATGATAAACAGTTAGCCCATTTGGGCATTATGACATCTTAAAAATCCAGGGGCTTCCGGGGGCACTGCCCCCTGGACCCCCGCCAGGGTGTTGCCCCTGGACCCCACCAGAGGCCCTAAGGCGGGCCCCTGGACCCCACCTGTAAGAGTTCACACTTCGCGCTCAGACTGACGCCTTGGGCGTCAGTATGCTACGTACCCATAAAGTTCAGTGATTTTTTTTGTATGTCAGGCTCATCCCTGAAATTCACTGAAGATGTGACTAAAGAGGTTAGCCCTGCTGCATGGTGGCGGTCTCATGAAGGAATCAAAGAAGAAAACTTTTTTTTCATCAATTGACTGAGTTTGAAGTTTTTCAATGCAAAATAATGAATTTTATTCATATACAGTAAGCAAGTGTATGATTTGAGTAACCAGGGAGTTGTAACAAACACCCTGGAGTAAGTATGGTTGACAAAAAATGTTGTGCAGGGGGTACAACTTGTGCTAAAATCATCTGACAGTGTGTAATTTGTCAAAGTTAGTTGATCCCAATGGTTGTATTTGATTTTATTCCAATTTTTCCATCCAAAAATTTAAAAATATAATAAAGGTGATTTAAATCAGTGATTTTTTTAAAAAAATCATTTGATTTTAATCGCTGATTTTAATCAGTGTGATTTTAATCAAACAACCCTGGTAAGTACAGTAGGTATGGGAACAGTGTACGCGATTCTATATCCCTGTACGTACGTACGTATGTACTGTAGTATTAACGAGGCATAATGCACTTACCAATTGAGTGACGCACCCCACTACCTCCGGGCATGGTCAGTCAAATGTGGCTCATTGACCAGTGAGAGTGTGACTCACATGTCCGTCATTGTACCAATATTGACCTCCTCTAGAGTGACAAAGGGGTGAGTCATTTTACCTCAGATGTCAGTCACTTAACTGACCAAGGGTTGAGTCATTGTGGGTCATTTGTTATCAATTGTTCAAAGATGACAACCTTCAGCATTGCTCCTCATGTACTTGTTTACTTTTGTCAGTCAGTTTGGTGACGCACATGTCGGTCAAAATCGCAAACTGTTCATCAATTTGGTGACTGAGTGGTGTGTCATTTTACACAAATTGTCCGTCACAAAAGTGACTGAGGGGTACGTCAATGTATATGTTTTGTCAATGAAGTTATGGACACTGACTGACCATGTCCGGGGGTAGTGGGATGCATCATTCAGTTGATAAGTGCATAAGTAAGTAGGCCTATTGCACATAATGGTGCATGAACATAGACTGAATGATTATCTTTTTATTATTAATTTACTTGAATCATTTTTGATGAAAGTTTGCCGGTAGTGACTTAAATTGAATTGAGGGCGACTCTTTAGAGGGGCGACTTTGTCAGGGGGCGACTTTGTCAGGGTGCGACTTTGTCAGGGGGCGACTTTGTCAGGGGGCGACTTTGTCAGGGGGCGACTTTGTTAAGGGGCGACTTTGTTGGACAAGGAGGCGACTTTGTGAGGGGTGACTTTGCCAGGGGGCGACTTGACTGTCCCCCGATGAAGAGCCTAACGTCAGGCCTATCAGTATCACTAGTAACAACACTAACCAGTAACCTGTTCGAAGAACAGAGCATTGCATTATCATCAGTATTTCAGGGCTGCAACTTTCGTGCACCTGTATATGAATGTGACTGTGACTGTCAATAAATCTTCTTGAACTTTCATATCTTTTTATTTCTGAAGAGTCAATCGATTTATCAAACGTTTCACCTTCTTTCACTTCACCGTTTGCTCACGTTACAGTTGATGTTTACAATTCGTGTAAACATTGCCAGTAACCATGTCCTTAGTGTAGGCGTGGTCACATTCCTTAGTGATAGAACACGTGACTGTGATGTCATGTCTACAGCGTCACACTGTAGCTCCATTTTATTATCATCATTATAATCATGGTCATCGTCTATTATTTATTATTTATAAAACTTTATTTCATGAAGGTGGCTCATTTAACTGTATGTAGCTGATCTTCCATGAAAGTCTCAAAAGTACAACATAACAGACAGAGAAAGATGAAAGGATGACAAAAATTTTGAAATACATAAGAGTATACAAACTTAAAAATGAAAAGTGAAGTTCAAAAGAAATACTGTACGTACTGTAAAAATGCTACGGAACTTGTTGGAAATTGGCCACGAATATAAAATGTAAGTAAATGGGGATAAGACTTAAAAACATAAACAGTAAAAATTAAATAAAACTTAATACTCTGGCAATATGCCATAATGACATCACTCATTTTCCATAATGCACTGTATCTGTGGAAAGAATGACATTTCTTTGAAAACTTGTTTTTTCCAAACGCAATGTGCTATTGAGATGCGGTTTTCAGCTTCCAAACAGAAAGATATTTTGTGCATTGTTTGAAATCATTGCATTTAATCCCTGGCAAATTCCTATGGAATGTCTTCAAAAAGTTTAGGGATGCCACTGAAATTCTCTTATGCATTTCTCTGCATCCCGTTGCAGCGCACTTTAATCCGTGGGCATCGAAACGCCCATTGTGTAGCGCTCCGAGAGTTCCCTCACGACGAACAATAGCCATTCCGTAATACCAACGCACTGCTCTGTGCCGCTCTTTGTTGCCGCATTTTGCAGGGTAATCCACCCGAAACACAAAGCAAATGCCGATGCGTTGCAGCGACGGTGTTAGGACTTATTCATCACTGACAGAATTAGGCTAACATTCTGTTAAGTTATTCACGATCGGAAAATACCATCTTTCTTTAGTTACAAACTTTGAGCTGTTTTTTTTCTATGCCAGTTCCCTGGTGAAAGTATACTACGGCTTAGCATTTTGCATGTGTTTCAGATCGTTTGTCACATTTACTTGTTTTTTAATCGTATACTAATTTTTATTGGCAGAACTCAATAAAATAGTTTGTGGTCTTAACATTTTAGCTTTGTGAATATTCCATGGCCATTAATTTACGTACACTTCGCTACAAACGGCCTTCACTTGGCCTAAGCTGCAGCCTATCATGTATATACTTTTATGAAAAACATGCACCACGCAACTTTTATGTTTACATCGAAAAAATGCGTCAGCTTAATTGACTCAATCGGAATTAATTTAGACGGAAAATGCAGCCAGCACGTACGCAATGCAATGGCCCTTAGCCACGGTTGATAACAAGCTGTATGTCGGCAGTCTTGAATTTACGTACCACTGTCACATAGGGCTTATTATATTATATATGAGGGATGGGATCATGCTAGCTCTTTTCTGTGTTTTACGAAGCCGTCTAGGTAGTAACTTTCTTTCAAGCCCACGATACACCTAAAAATTTCGTGCATCTCTTCATCAGGCGAATTATTTTACCGTTCGGTAAAAACTTCAAACGGCATTCCCGTCAGTCGAATCAGATCTTCGGTTGTGTTTATAAGTTGGTTTCATAATTTGAATTGTTTGCATTGGAAACTGGGTACGCTTGTGCAAGATTTCTATCGTTGTTATTATAGCAAGGAAATTGGTGAATAAATTTTTACCTCGTGGGGGCTTTTTGTGGCTTCTAATTTCAAGTCCTTAGAGTAGGGAGGGGGAGGCTTATTTCGAAGGCCGGGGGCCACGCGGACCACATGGGACTGGACGAAATTTCTGGTTGGTTGCACCAGCCAACATGGGCACAATATGGAGTAATGCCCAGCATGCACTGCTGTTGAAATGTTTTATTAAATTCATCAATGCTTTGTAAATAGTATTTTTACAATTTAAGCGATGTGTAAGTTTGTACAAAGGTCAGTTATGTGCATATGTTTACTGCATGAAAGTTCTGGTAGATAAAACGTCTTTGGTGCCTACTGCTACAAGCTATAGCTCGCCGGCCAGTGCCCGTTGTACTCACTCTGACGTTTGATTCAAAGTTTATATCATCGAGCTTATAAACTTTTTTGAAACAGGACGGCAGGTCCTGTACTCTGTTTTATATCGGGCTCACTACAGTACAACTTCCATGAAATGTGTTTCGTCCGCATGATACCTTTTATTCCGCACCTCATTCCAAATGAACGCTGTTTCAATTAAAGACGCAACACGTTACGCTTTCTTATTCTTAAAAGCATGTATTTTGTAAGTTGCATATTTGCATGTTTCATTTTTATTTTCCCTTGTTCAGTAATGAAACCAAGATCATTGGCAATGAAGTTGATATGGTATCGAATTAACAGATTTCCCGTCGTGACTTTGCCCGTCTTTGGTTTGACTTTCGTATTGGTCCCGTGGCAATCTCGTTGCACGTAAAAAAGCGATTTTTTCTTGAAAGGCTTTACAACAAAAAGCCCATGACTGTTTTTTAACTACTGGCGATAACGGAAACACGGAGGAAAGTCTATCACTGAATTAGTTAAATCTCAAACTAGATAACGTTGGTCACCCAACATGCAACTCAATGCTTCACACGAACATTACAACTTGAAACAATTCTGACCGTCATTGCAGGGAGTTGTTATATCGAGTTCCGTGCATAACATCAGAACAGGTAAACTTAACTGCTGAACATCGATCTTACGACAAACTGTACAGCTCAAGAGTTTCTTGACTCATCCTTTCCCTCATTGTTCAAATAAACTTGACCATTGATGAAATAATCCGCTTACCGATACAAAAGAAGTTCTTCTGGAAGACACAATAAGGGATAGGGACACGATGAATGGGTCAACTAGTTGAGGATTAGGGGCAACCAGGACTGACATGATTGACGTGTTGCTATTGTTCTATTGAAAATTCACAATGAAAAACTAGTTGATCAACGACCATTACTCAACTAACAGCAAACGCACGTTGGTGCGTTGAAAACGTGACAGACTTTGCGGCGGTACTGTATATACACTATATATACCAACAAGGTATGTCACCTTTCAGGATGAGACTCAAAGCTTGGCCTATTTTTACATTATTAGGCTCGCTGGGAAACTCACTGATTTCTTTCAATTACATTGTTTGATGGGTTAGAACATCTAACATCTCTTCGGACACAACTTAGGCCCTAGGCCATAAAATCACTTCTAGTCAGGATTATACGTAAAAAAAATGGTACGTCGGGCGCCACACGGCAGGCCAAATTCACAGAGCAGATAATTAACGATTGTAGCCTGCGTAGCTATCTATGCAGTCTCGAAAGCAAAAACACGCGGTGCAAAGTAAAGCGAAGCAAAAGATCGTGCAGTCGCTTTGCGGATAGATCTGGGTATATGTAATGTTCGAACGCCACAGTCACAATTTATATACCGGTGCACAAAAGTTGCAGCCCTGAAATACTGCTCTGTTCTTCGAACGGGTTACTGGTTAGTGTTGTTACTATTGATACTGATAGGCCTAACGTTAGGCTCTTCATCGGGGGGCAATCAAGTCACCCCCTAGCAAAGTTGCCCCTTACAAAGTCGCCCCCTAACTGTCACTCCCTTGGCCAACAAAGTTGCCCCTTAACAAACTCGCCCCTTACAAGCTCGCCCCTGACAAAGTCGCCCCTCAGTGGTCCCGGCAAAATTTCTTAAAAACAGTAATAATAGATGCAAAGATACAGTAATCGTTTTTATTAGCTGTTATGAAGTGCCTACGCACTTTTGTTGCTGATTTGACATCAGGCTTTAGCCTTACGCAGTGCCTTGGCCTACAGTGTTTTTGAAAGCAACATCTAGGCCTAATTGCAATTTTTTCCTTCTTTGGAGTTTAGAAAAATTAATCCTATAATTTTAATTACTTAAAACATTAACTTCTTTAATACCGAATGTTACTTAACGTTCAATTAGAGGTGTAAATTTGGTGACAATTCTGTGAAAAGTGTACATATATCGCTTGATCGCTGTCGATCAGTCGATTAGTTTCATACAAAATGCGTGAGTACCAGGGTTGTTGATTTTTTTTATTTTTTTAAAAAAATAAAAAAAATCGGATTTTTTTTATTAAAATCAGATTTTTTTTATTTTTTTAAATTCCGTAAATCCTCAATACAATTTGTTTGCAAATGTTTTTGAAATCTCTGTTCTGGCAGTTACACTGACTTATGTCATCATAAGTCCAATATTTCCCCTTGTCCCTTGTCCCATAAATGGACCGCAAACTATTTGACTGTTGTGGTGTATTAAGATGCAAGGCTGTGTCAGTTCTATTGTTAAGCACTGTGGGGCCTGTTTGTATACAAAGAGCTTAGTGGTCCAGGGTATCTGCCTCTATACACAGGAAATACATTCATAATACCCAGAAGTTGATTGGGGATTAGGTTCTTGTATTCCTTACAATGTTTGTTTACACTTGACTCAGTGGATTAATTTAGAAGTGTTACCCTCTTTTCAATGTTTAGACTCATCTAGGGAGGTTTATTGTACACATCAGTGTTACAGTTCAGTTCAGTAGTTTCATAGTGCATAGCAGGTCCAGTATATTTTCACCCCTAATTTCAACTGAGTTACAACAGTTAACTTTCTAGAAGAGTAGGGATTTTCAATGAATATTATCATGTCGGGCAGGAGACATGATGCTATTTGGCTCCATTTCCAAAAACTTCCATCTAGAACAGCAACAGGGTGCCGTGTTAAATGCAACATCTGTAGCCATGAGATGCAAGGATTGGTGAAGAGGATGAAGGTTCACTATGATAAGTGTTCCTGCAGAGGAGCTTCATGACAGACTTCGTCCAATAGCAGTAGCATTGGACAAGATGCAGAGAGACACCACTATGTTGGCAGAGTCTGTTGAAATTTGGAAGGATTTAGGAGAACAATTGAAGTCTCTGGATAATAGGGAGGTAACCCAAAAGTTTAACACACGATATAGACAGGCTGTGACACCAGCCCATTTGCTAGCAAATGTTCTTCATCCTACACAAAGAGGGACAAAACTAACCAATGATGAGAAAGATGCGGCACTGGAATATGCAAGTCAGAAATGGCCATCCATCATGCCAATGATTGTAAACTTCCAGGCTCAATCGCGTCCTTTCCATCCATCCAAATTCACTGAAGATGTGACTAAAGAGGTTAGCCCTGCTGCATGGTGGCGGTCTCATGAAGGAATCAAAGAAGAAAACTTTTTTTTCATCAATTCACTGAGTTTGAAGTTTTTCAATGCAAAATAATGAATTTTATTCATATACAGTAAGCAAGTGTATGATTTGAGTAACCAGGGAGTTGTAACAAACACCCTGGAGTAAGTATGGTTGACAAAAAATGTTGTGCAGGGGGTACAACTTGTGCTAAAATCATCTGACAGTGTGTAATTTGTCAAAGTTAGTTGATCCCAATGGTTGTATTTGATTTTATTCCAATTTTTCCATCCAAAAATTTAAAAATATAATAAGGGTGATTTAAATCAGTGATTTTTTTAAAAAAATCATTTGATTTTAATCGCTGATTTTAATCAGTGTGATTTTAATCAAACAACCCTGGTAAGTACAGTAGGTATGGGAACAGTGTACGCGATTCTATATCCCTGTACGTACGTACGTATGTACTGTAGTATTACCAAGGCATAATGCACTTACCAATTGAGTGACGCACCCCACTACCTCCGGGCATGGTCAGTCAAATGTGGGTCATTGACCAGTGAGAGTGTGACTCACATGTCCGTCATTGTACCAATATTGACCTCCTCTAGAGTGACAAAGGGGTGAGTCATTTTACCTCAGATGTCAGTCACTTAACTGACCAAGGGTTGAGTCATTGTGGGTCATTTGTTATCAATTGTTCAAAGATGACAACCTTCAGCATTGCTCCTCATGTACTTGTTTACTTTTGTCAGTCAGTTTGGTGACGCACATGTCGGTCAAAATCGCAAACTGTTCATCAATTTGGTGACTGAGTGGTGTGTCATTTTACACAAATTGTCCGTCACAAAAGTGACTGAGGGGTACGTCAATGTATATGTTTTGTCAATGAAGTTATGGACACTGACTGACCATGTCCGGGGGGAAGTGGGGTGAGTCATTCAGTTGATAAGTGCATAAGTAAGTAGGCCTATTGCACATAATGGTGCATGAACATAGACTGAATGATTATCTTTTTATTATTAATTTACTTGCATCATTTTTGATGAAAGTTTGCCGGTAGTGACTTAAATTGAACTGAGGGCGACTCTTTAGAGGGGCGACTTTGCTAAGGGGCGACTTTGTTGGACAAGGGGGCGACTTTGTTAGGGGTGACTTTGCCAGGGGGCGACTTGACTGTCCCCCGATGAAGAGCCTAACGTCAGGCCTATCAGTATCACTAGTAACAACACTAACCAGTAACCTGTTCGAAGAACAGAGCATTGCATTATCATCAGTATTTCAGGGCTGCAACTTTCGTGCACCTGTATATGAATGTGACTGTGACTGTCAATAAATCTTCTTGAACTTTCATATCTTTTTATTTCTGAAGAGTTAATCGATTTATCAAACGTTTCACCTTCTTTCACTTCACCGTTTGCTCACGTTACAGTTGATGTTTACAATTCGTGTAAACATTGCCAGTAACCATGTCCTTAGTGTAGGCGTGGTCACATTCCTTAGTGATAGAACACGTGACTGTGATGTCATGTCTACAGCGTCACACTGTAGCTCCATTTGTGTGTTAGCTCCATTTTATTATCATCATTATAATCATGGTCATCGTCTATTATTTATTATTTATAAAACTTTATTCATGAAGTCGGCTCATTTAACTGTATGTAGCTGATCTTCCATGAAAGTCTCAAAAATACAACATAACAGACAGAGAAAGATGAAAGGATGACAAAAATTTTGAAATACATAAGAGTATACAAACTTAAAAATGAAAAGTGAAGTTCAAAAGAAATACTGTACGTACTGTAAAAATGCTACGGAACTTGTTGGAAATTGGCCACGAATATAAAATGTAAGTAAATGGGGATAAGACTTAAAAACATAAACAGTAAAAATTAAATAAAACTTAATACTCTGGCAATATGCCATAATGACATCACTCATTTTCCATAATGCACTGTATCTGTGGAAAGAATGACATTTCTTTGAAAACTTGTTTCCTCCAAACGCAATGTGCTATTGAGATGCGGTTTTCAGCTTCCAAACAGAAAGATATTTTGTGCATTGTTTGAAATCATTGCATTTAATCCCTGGCAAATTCCTATGGAATGTCTTCAAAAAGTTTATATAACAGTACTGTTTAAAAAGGTAGTATATTACGTAAAATAGGTAGTTTGTATTTTATGTAATTTGTTGCGATCTTCTCCTAATGTGAGATGTAAGAGTTGATGCCATTATAATATGAAGTTCGGGTGTGCATGGACTGTAAGTGACTTGGGTAAGCAAAGAAGGGGTAGTGGGTAAGAGGGCGGGTACGTAGCAAAAAAAAGTTAAATATTTGGCATGGTTTCAGTAGAAAACATTGGTTTTATGGTAATCTTAATGACATTTAATTTTCTCATTGATTACCACCAAATATTTTTTTTCTCTTGCAGGTACACTTTATGGACGTCCATGAATCAACATCCAAAACCAATGTTGTCTTTCAGCTCCAGTATAGCCTACATCAAACCTTCTATCCAAAACTCAATTTTGCAACTTTGTTTCCAGAATTCATATTTAGAGACTTTTACCTCTGACCAAGACTTGTGTTTCTCTTGACAGTGGTTAAAAGTGTCAAGAATCCTGTTGAAATAAAGGTTTATTGATGCTGGAGTGAGTTCTTCCCCTGTTGCTGTGATTGTGTTGATAAGAGTGTGTGAAAGAACATCTCGTTGTACTCTTCCTCCCTGTGAGTTTGAAGAGCCTTTCTGCATTAAACCAGAAGGGCCCTGTTCATGTTATGGCTCAACTTCGGTACTCCAAGGCTATTGCGTGTGGAACAGCTATAACAGTTGGTCTTGTGGGTGCCTATCTTTACAAGAAAAGAAGTAATCGCAGAGTGTTGAGGAAGAGTTTAGGTGAGGAGAAACCAAGGGAACCAGAGAAGAAAGGAGAAGATTGCCGAGAAAGTAAGTGTGCTGAAGAAATTCGTTTAACACCACATCACCAATGCAAGGAGACTTGCACGGCAGGTTGTGAATGTGGGAAAGAAGAGGAAAAAGAAGTTGTCACCAGAGTGAGTGAGAAAGCAAAAAGAGATGCAATGGAAACTCCTGAGAGAAAACCAGTTGAAGGGAGGAAAGAGACTAATGATAATACACAGACTGATGAGGATAAACCAATGTATCTTCAATCGGCAGAACAAGCTATAGAGGACCCAATAATAGCGAATGATAAGACAAGTGTTGAGAAGCAGTCACCTGTTAACGATGGAGACAGGTCCGCAGCTCTCAGATTAGCAGCACAAGGTATAGAGGACCTAATAATAGCCAATGATAGGAAAAGTGTTGAGATGCAGCCACCTGTTATTGAAGAGACCCTACATGAAACTATTAGTCATCCAGAAGTATTCACAGAAAATCCTAGTTCATTGGACCAACAAGTACCCCATGTGTCATCTGAGAGAGAAGAACACTTAGGGGATTGGGCATCAGCTGTCAAAGAGGCTGAGAGGAATAAAGCTACACCTGTCAAAGCCAAGGTTACTGCAAGATCTAGGAATTCAAGTGCCAATGCCAGTGCAAATAACAACACAAGCAATAACCATGTTGACAGGTAAAGTATAAACCTTTGAAGACAATTTAAAATGCTCGAAATGTTAGATTTTATCAGTCTGTCACTAGGTTTTTACCCATTCTTTACCATAAGAATGCACATTGTTTGTGAGGTATATTTATACTTGCTTTGCTAAATGGTGAGGGAAGTTCATTGAGCTGTAAAAAATTGTGAGCTTTGAGCCAGTTACATTCCCTTGTGAATGACAATACTCAGCTGTGCTTCCTTTTATGAACCATTGTGACATTGTGGATGTTCTACAGTATACCTTTTACAGCCCTCAAGATTCAATAGGTAGCAGTACTATATACTGTTGTGGTGAACACGAGGTTGAGCAGACCATTTTGTACAGGCAGTTTGCTTTGTGCCAGGGTTCGATTTACCCGGGTGCACACATGCACAGGTGCACGTAGAATTTCCCACGTGCATGTATTTGTGGAGGCTTACGTGCACTTCGTGGAGGTAGGCCTAGCCTTGCCTGGGCCTAACTTCGTGGTCAAATCCTAAGTTACAGCGCAAAGTAATCCTATTATATTGGTTCAAATTGTCCATGGCATTGTAGTTTCTCGCTCAAGTTAGACAAGCAGTCATTTCACAGAAATTTGAGCACAAGTCTAGGGTCACTTTTCTTACTGCAACATCAGTATCAGCAATTACCATTCCAAATCTGTACTTTTTGGAGCAGCATTACTTCTACGATCCTTTTACACAGTAACTCAGTGGGACATTCTTGAACTTGAAATGAACAAAAACACACACGTTCACACGTTCGCGGCAAGACATCAGGAATCAGACTTGCTTTTAGTCATTCTCAAGTTTCGGTGTTAGTGATTATGCAGGAAAGAATATAAATATATACATAAACCCCCATCGTAAAATTAGTACTCTCCAGTGTGGGAAATAGAAACGAGCTGGTTCGGGTCTTGTGGAACATGTAACGTAAGAAAAGGAGCAAAAAACATGCGCATGTGGTTTTCACTCTCGGAGCGATAATTATGCTTGCATGTTTCTTTGCACTGGATATACACTTGCAAAACAGTTGCAAAACCTGCACGTCACATGATTGAACTGCTATTAAAGCAGTGTGGAGGCATGTATGGAATCACATCACACGTGTCCGGTTTTTGATCGTGATTGAATGAAAGTAAATGTATCAACTTTATTTGACCATGACAACGTGATTGAGATACTATCAAATTGTGAATCATGCCTCGCCACTTCAAGACTGTTTGGTGCGTGTAGAAATTTGGCTGTTCATGAAGTTTTGTTGACCTACATGCACCAGTGCATGAAGAAAAAAATTATAAATCGAACCCTGCTTCATTCTTTATATTTTACTCCTTTGTACAATCGTTTCTGTTTTCTCCTCCAACCCTTGGAAATGACACAGGATATGGTGTTTCATCATTTCCTTAAAATGTGCAGTATGCCTGACTACAGTATGACAATGGCATAATAAGAATAGACAGGTTAACAGATGAGTACTGTTTCAAATGGTCTTCATTTGCACATAGAATTTTAGTCCAGTTTCTATGTGCATGAGTTGATTTTGAAAGCTCTGTTGACTATTCTGTACAGTAGGGAGAATGGAAGCAAACAAGTTGTGCCTCTCTTTCTCCCATAACTGTGCTGTCTGTAAGGACTAAAATGATGGTGATCAACTTGTGTAATTCAACTGGATCTGCCAGCCTTAAAGGATGTAATAGTTGGTGTACTGTACATTCAGTTTACAGTAGATCTGGTAAAACAGCCCTGTCCATGATGCACTGAAATTGTGTAATTTACTGAAACAGCTTGACAAGATAGGAGTTGGTTGAATATTGGCTTGTTCTCTGTGATGATGAAAATGGTAGAAAGTTACAATGCAAAGTCACTGAATACTTGCTACCAAAGTTAAAACATTTTAAAGATCTGAAGGTCAGAACAAAGGAGATCAACACAACACAAAAAGTGCTGCAAACCTGTTATTTATGCCATACAGTAATGTACATGCAAGCAAGCCTGAGTTCTGAACATTACCCCATCCAGAGAAAAATGTTGTGAGCATGGCATTGGTTGCAAGGAAAAGAAAATGTCAAGTTTGGTTAAAGTCTTGAAAATAGGGCTGACAGATTGACTTTTATAAGATTTACAGCAAGACCTTTTACCCACTGTCGTAAAGTGAAGAGAACAAACTTTGTAAAAGTAAACTTAGTCTTAAAATAAAGTTGGTACAGTATGCCTAAGTTGCCTTAATCACAGATGGCTGTCAGAGCTTAAAGTCACACCAGGGTAATGTGGGGGTTTTTCCTTGGAGGATAGATGAACCTCCAGCATGGCTTAAGCCAGGGGTGGGGAAACCTCCACTTTTCAAAATGTTTGTGTGAGGTGGCTTACATTCAAAGGGGTACTTCTTTTGGCAAAGTTGAAGGTTTGAAACCCAGATGTATAATCTGAAAACCTATTTTAAAGGTGTATAGACAAACTGGACCTGTTACCAAAACAGCTGCTTTACTCATCAGCGGTAGAAGATCTGATGAAACATCTGTTGTTATGTGAATATCTTGTACCATTCTCAAAATATACACTCTTCAAAGTGTGACCAAATTTCTGAGTTTTGTCACCAGCTAATTAATTCCAAAATTGTGATGTGGAGTGCACAAGGTATGTAATGCTTTTGTTACTCCTTTATAAATTATCTATATAGCAGCTACCGTTACCATAGTTTCTAGGTAAGTCTTTAATGTGGACATTTTCAAAATACACTACAGTAGTTACAAAAACAGCATGTAATCACAGTATCTTAGGAATCCCTCTTTCCATGTTACAATTTAATAAATAGTTCATTTATTTTTGGTGTAAGTGCAAAATCATTGTTTTGTGAAATAGTACTTAGTTGATTGATTTTGATGAGATTTTTACTACAGGATTTTTAACATTTTAAAATAAAGTTTATTACATCAAGTAAGCAGGCATGACATTTACATGACCACGCACCGATTTTAAGAAAACTTTTTTTGTTAGAGTGGGGAGTGGAAAATTTTGTGGGGAGGGAGTAGGGAAGAACCTGTTTTTGGGGTTGCTACTGTGTCACAGATGTCTTTGGAATTAAACTGCTTTCTACACCCTCTTGAGTATGTGGTTATCACTTATCAGTTAAACGTTTGTGGTGGACATTTTCGCTGAGTGGATAATTTCTTAAATAGAAATACACTACACTGTAATGTAGTGTTGGATTGATTTAATATTAGTATTCACTGGGTGTCGGCCGGTATTCCACATTTTCATCCTGTATTGGTATTGGTAAAATTTACCTTAAATGCTGATTTTACCTCACAGTATTTATTGCTCCATATGTCATGAAAATGGTACACTACTGTATTTGAGTATTTTTGAAAAGATCCAATATTTTACTGTCATCTCGGTGAAACAACACTTCATTGTGGTGCCCTGTAGCCTGTGGTTAATTGCCATATGCTTGTTTCCTGATATCAGTATCGGTACAGTACTATTGTAATTAAGCTTACAGCTATGGTTGAGAGCAAAGAACTGTAAAACCTCATGCTTTACATATAGGCTATGGCAAATAATAGTACTGTACAATGGGAAAATAATTTGCTAGTCAAACAGGTAATTCTAATGTAATGTCATCTGTGAATATTTAACTTCCTACTTTTCAGGCATTTATGCCACATTTTGTTCTGGTGTTTATTGTACTTGTTGCACAAAATGTATGGAGTACCTTGCCCTTGAGATGTTATGAAAGTCATCTCTGTACATTTTAAATTGTACACATGTTGTTGCTCAAAATTACAGTATGTGGGTGAGTAGTTTCAAACAGCAGGATGCTTTGCTTTCAGTGAAGTTACACTGTACTTGACAAAAATATGTACAGAATGTATCCTATTTGTACAGGTAAATCCCTTCCAATTAAGAACTGTTCTTGTTTTTCAGCACTACAGTATATTAGCTATCTTATAGAGCAATACATGATGTCAGTACAGTGCTGCACTTGATGTACAGTAACAAATTGATTGTGTCTACTGTACACTTTGAAGTGCAGATATTGTATTGTATTGTATTGTATTGTAGCAGGTTCACCTGGCTTAAAGAGAAATATCGCATTTTGTTTTACAGAAGGTTTTGGTGTTTTTTAAACTTGTTTGTATAGATACACAATGATAGACAAATTGTAATAATGCAGCAGCATTCTTTTCAAGATATAAGGTTCTTGCAGAAAGAATTCAGTTATTTGATTCTCAAGAATATTTTTTTTTTTGCTCAAACTCAGAGAATCATAGTGGCCAGCTGCAGGGAAAACTTGTGATTGAATTGAGGAGACCAAGAGCCAATGGTGTTGTAATATATTAAAACCTGTCAAACAGCACAGAGGTGAACAAAAAATGTGAGTCTATTTCGCTCCTCATTACCTCCTATTTACATATACCAATGGTATACTAGGATGTATACATATGTAAATAGGAGGTAAGTATCGGAGCTCATAGACTCCCAAACCAGGCGAGTTTTGGCGATTATTGAGCATGTTTAAGATGTTTTAGACAGAATTAAAACTTACCCTGGAGTCATGAATCCAAGGAAATGGACTTGCTCTTGACTCAGTTGCTCTTGACTGACTGGCCAGGAGTCCCCATTTTGAACATTTTGAGCCTGATAAACCACCAAAGCCTACTGTAGAACATCCAGAAAGGAATTCGGTTAACCACAGAGTTGTCTGTTGCAACTCACTGGATTAACACTGAAGAACTACTGTACTGTAGTGTCTTCTCTTATTTCCCCCTGCACACAGATAACAAGCTGAGTGACTCCATAAGTCTACAAAGAACAGGGTTGTGAAGCTATTTATTAACATTGTTTATGCAATTCTCTCATCAATTAGCCTTTTACTTTACATATTGAAAGTGCAAAAATATTCCTTTTTTCGGAATAGGTTGGCAACCCGCCCATAAGTACATGTAACAAGTGAAGGTGCTCCATACACAGTAGGCAAATTTTGTGAATACTTGGATTTTGTAATTCACCCTTCAACGTTATGGGAGAGATACAGTATTACTGTACAGTAGAAGGGTTTGTGTATGGTGTACAGCAGGGGTGTGCAACCTGCGGCCCGCGACTTCCTTCTGTGCGGCCCGCGAAGCAGTTTCAATTTGCCTAATTTTTGGCCCTTTTACGTCTTGTTATTTGACCACCACTTACTTGACGTAAGTACAGGATATCATGAAAACAAAGAAACGATCACTTCCTTTGATGTAAGGTGGATATTCTCGACCATTTCATTATTTGATAAACTAAAGAATTCACTTGTAAAACGCATTCTAAATCTGAATTAACATATTTGTCAACAAAATAGAGATGCAATAGACGGGACAAGTTTTGCCAACAACTAGTAGGCCCATACTACAATATTATTCGAGTGCATGTAGGTCTGCCTATAGATGGGCACATTGGTCACTAACGGGGGAGGGGTGGGGAAAGGGTGGGGGAAAGGGGGGAGGGGGTGGGAAAGGGTGGGGGAGGGGGTGGGAAAGGGTAGGGGGAGGGGTGGGAAAGGATGGGGGAAGGGGTGGGAAAGGGTGGGGGAAGGGGTGGGGAAGGGTGGGGGAAGGGGTGGGAAAGGGTGGGGGAAGGGTGGGGGAAGGGGTGGGGAAGGGGTGAGGGTGAGACGCCACCCTCGTTTACACATCTCTGTTCCACTGCGGCCCCCAGATGGTCACAGCAACATGATTTGGCCCGGTGTTCGAAAAGGTTGCACACCCCTGGTGTACAGTATATATGTATAACCTTCATATGGGTGTATCCATAAATTAGGGGTCCATGGTGTCCCCGTCACATCCGCCACTTGTGGCATATAGAGAATGGTTAAAACTGAGGCTAGAGGTGATTCCTGTTATTGAAAGTGTTTAATATTCTATGTGTTATCACTAACTGTGGTATCTCAATGTCCAATTACGGTCTGTTGATCTATCGTTTACAATTTTATTAGCCAGCATGTATTTGGTGTCCCACCAGATTATCTGTAAAAGTTGTGACATTGGTAATTTACTTCAGTTATTACAATATAAAAAATTTATTCTATCCTTTGGATAGCCTAAAGTTATGTCAGATGACTGTTAGTGTTGCCCACTCGAATACAGTACTCTGTAAATGCTACGTGAAACCTTTTATGCATTGTTTGTGTCAGTGTTACTGATTTTGGTGTCCCCGTCACACCCGACACATAACGTCTGTAACCCAGTTACTCAAAAATGTAGATATTTGGATGAATTGGGGACAACTCTGAAAAATGTTATGTTTTATGTGTTCATTTATTTTCAAGCAGCTACTTGCTCTATCTTTTGGAAACTGTACACATAATAAATATGTTTCAGTGTAAATATTACATGATTTCCCTTACCATGGTGTGAGCTTTTATTCTAAATTGAGCATACAACCAATTTCAGTGGGTGTAACTTGTTTCTGTTATAAATCCTTGCCACTTATGCCTTACCAAAAGTGAGGAAAAGACTTGGATATATTACACAGTTATAAACTTTCTAGGCATATATTGCCAATTTTGGTGTCCCAGTCACCTCCGCCATTTTTGAAAGGAGCTTTGAGATAGAGTTGATCAATAACCTGGATGTCTTAAACAAAAGCCAGGACTGATATAAATTTTAGAAATAGATACATATACCTTCTTGAAAATATACTTTACACCAGTATTAAATGGTTTTTAAATTTTGACCCCTTTGTCACACTTTGGACCCCTAATTTATGGATACACCCATATAGATGCAGAGGGCAGTCCAGTGGTACGTAGTACTTGTGGGAAAGATAGTGGAATGTAATATTTTTCAAACCAAATGGTCAACTCAGTGTTTTGCACATTCTTAAACTTGGGCAAGTGTATAAAGTTGAGTTACCCTAAAGGCTGGTATATTTGGCAAAGCTTAGGTTGCAGCCTGGATATAAGGCTCTGTGGACATGTACCTGTACAGTAAATGCCACACCTGCTAAATTCAGCGTAAAAGCATTGTGAAAAAATGTACAGATTTCACTAGACAATTACTATTTTTGCACTTTAATACATTGCAAATTAACAGATATGCAAACATACAAATTTGTGGGGTAGAAAGAGGGACTTATTAGGTGTGTTATGTTATTCTTTGTTTAACCTAGGTAAATTAATTTTAGTCTGCTAGCCATTACACACCTACAACGGTGTATCCCGTTTGCGGAGAACTGTTTGTAGTACTGCACCAGAACCAGAACCACTAGAACCTTCCAAGGACAGTTTTGAGGGTGGCATGCCCTGCAGTGTTTATTTTGGAAGTAGTTACTTGCTTTGAAAATGTCCAGAAACTAGCTAGTAACTAATTGACAGGTAATTTATAAAGGATTAACAAAAGAAATACAGACACTGTGCAACACTGCATAATTCACAATTTTTGCCCCCTGTATGAGAAATCTCAGAAATGGTAAAACTTAGCCTGTATCTTGAAAGCGGTTAAAGATTTTCAAATAATTCCAATGGATATTTCATCAGGGGATCTGAATCTGTAATTTTTTAGTACTGTAATTTAAGCAGCGACTGTTTTGGTAACATTTCCACCAGCCCTGATGTCCACATACCGGCTTTAGAGCTCATAGCCCGTCTCACTGTCCTTTATAGTTTTGCTCTCCACTGCATGCATTATTCCCTTTTCATGTGGTATCATACAGGATAGTATTGCAATATTTTGCATTTTGTATGCCTACATTTTCAAGGAGACAAAGTGTTTTTCCAGGGAGCTGCCATTCTATAGCAGTAGCAGCCCCTGGTTGTACACGCTGGATCGGGAAGGTCCGTAGAGAAATACATGGTGGGTAGAGAAACACATGGTGGGCTGTTGGTAATTATAGAAGCAGTGACCCATTTTCTCAGTGCAAGTAACAATGCCACACATCATTTAAATTTACTGTGAGGGGTAGGAATCTCCTAGCAGTAAAGTAACACTTTGATCTGCAGGCATGGTAGTATTAATTGTTGGCTCATCTTGCAGCTAGTCCTAGACATGATTTGTCTCTACTCTTTCAAAAACGAAAAAGTTGCAAGTAGTTAAGTGACCTTTTCATCAGCATCAGGGCGTGAATTGTTGGCATACCTACAGTACAGTACAGCATAAGCTAGATGTGAAGCAGATACAGTATTAGGGTAGCAACGCTGAAGTGGTAGTCGAAGTACTGTAGTATTAAGTCTGTTGTTTGTTAAAATGTGTGGAACCTGGGGATATTGTTACATGAATTACAGGCACAACTGTAGCTACTGTACTGTAGCGAGTGATAAAATGTGTGAGACTGTAATTAATGAAAGCAGGGGGATGTGTTAGGATCTGCAAATTGCACTGAGCATGCTCTTTGACCTGATTTCTCAAAACATCAAAGATACTCTTAGATTCTGTCAAGGCATATCCTGGCACTGACATGAGCTCACCAGTGTAGGGGAAATAGTGGGTTCCTCTGGTATGGTAATTAGTGGTGAAATTGCTGAATACCGCTCCATGGAGGAGTAACCTTCAGTTGTAATGGTGCGTACTTGTACTGTAGTACAGTGATAGTATCCACATTTTTTGTTACATGAAAATTGTACACTCTTGAGTCTCTGAACTTCAAAGGAGGAAATAAAGCAGTGTGTTAACATAAAACATGAGCACATCACTGCAAATGGAAATTGAACATGCACACTTTTGCTCTTTAAGGTATTGGGGAAGTTATGAAAGTTGTATGTCAGTACATTCATTGTATTGAAAATGAATTGACAAGTTAAACTACATTAGTATGTACAGCTATTCAGCTCTGAGAACTGTATGAAGTTACTTATCCTTGACAGTTTCATTTGTAAGGAGCAGGATACAGTGAAGTTTATTCAGAATTAGTTATGAAATACGAGTTGGAAAGTACAATGTACAACACATGCTTCCACTTTCTAAATGGGGTCCCAAAATGCTTGTATTAATTTTGACGAGGAGGAATGAGGTCAGAAGTATGGCTGATGATTGTAATATTACAAATACTGTAAGGGTAGTATTGTAGCTCCATTGTAGACAAAACAGAGACTGTTTGTTTGGGTGGATTCTTAGCAGCTTCTGTCATCTTCAGAAGAGGAATATTTGTAGTTTATTGGGGTGCCTTGGAACTGCTTTCAACATACTCAACTCTAGCCTAACTCCTGGGTGACAAAGTCCCCCCCCCCCACCCCCACTCCTCTCATTCCTTCATGGTCTCTTTCCTTTCCTCCCTCATTTCTTCATCCTCTCCCTTCCCTTCCACTATCCTATCCCCCTTCCCCAATTTAAAAATCATGGTCAATGGAGTCGCCTCTGTGCTACAGGTAAAGCTTAAGTGAACACTCTAACTGTTCCATGGTGTTCAAAAAGCCTTGATACAGTAATTCAGGCTCATCTCAAATTGTGTAGAGCTAGACACCCCTATTTAGTGTGGCCATAGACAGTCCACTCCCGAGGCAGTCAGTGTGTACAAAGTATGACTTACTCAAATTTATGGTTGGATTTTCAAACAGTGCGGTGTGTACAGAATTTCTTTTAGATCTGTCCCAAGCGGTTACTTTTGGTACAATTCTTTATAATGTATATATGCAGAGTAACCTTTCCTCCTGTGCCCTGTGTCCCTGCTGGAATTATTTGGAGATTCAGAGGTACCATTTGTTTGCTGTTAGCTGATAAAACACTCACTGGTATTACTTATGGCTTGTCAATGGCACAGTTGTAACTTTATCAGATGTTGGAATAGAAAAAGGTATCTCACAACTAGTGCACAGTGTGAACTTGTGACATTGTAAAATGTTTTTTGTCAAGGTGGTTTTTCACAGATTGGAATTACTGTAGTATAGACTCGGTGGTTCAAGGCAGCAAGTAAGTTTTTTTCCCCTTTGATTTCACTTTTGACCAGGGAACCACAGTAGCATCATACTGTACAGTATGCAGTGAGTAGGTTTCCATCAGTTGCACTGGACTTTGGTATACAACTGAAGTACTCACAGGAAGAACAGTACTGTACTTGAGGCTGTGTGCTCATTACTCCCAAGATTCTTTCAGCGTTAGGTCAGAGAGTGCAAAAGTAATATTTACCTTTGCCGTACAAAATGTTTTTCCAAATTGTCTCACACGGAATGTTTTCATATTGATAACAGCATTTGTGTCTGTAAATTTTTGTGAAACAATATTTGGTTTTAAGAAAACCACATGATTCATTTTCCTTCATTGGTTCATCAACGATACTGTGTGTGGCTCAAATATGAGGAGGAAGTACTGTAGTAATCAGTGTGTGTCCTATGCTATAATTTTGCAAATTGTTTTGTATCTGTAGACAATATTGTGCTGAGAAATTGCAGTACTTCAGGAATATATTCAGTGCAGTGCTGTGCATGAAGGCCAGGCTACTAAAATTTAATTGATGTAGGCCTAAATCTGGCATAGTATTCAATAATTATTATGTACAGAAGTCTTATCAGAAAACCAAAGTTTATTTTCTCTTGTGGAAAATATTTAAACAAGAGAGTGTTTGTATTGTATTGTAGGGAAGTGTTTGATTAATTTATGCAGACTTGACCTTTAAAAGGAAGGTCACACTAAGTCAACCTTTTTCAAGGTGAGGTCATTTTTGGTATTCTTCCCTACACTTCAACTAAGTAATAACTTCCCTCCTTTCTTTTGGCTGCATTAGTGATTACTCTCAGCAGTACTGCTTCAATTAAATTATCATGAGCGTATACATGGTATCTTTATTCTCTCCTTCCAATTGGCCCACTCTTTGAGTCAGAATGAAAAGGGTGATTGCACATATGCTCATTTGACATACTCAAACTGGACACACAAATTATTGTATGCTGCTGTAGTTCATGCATTAAGTTCGACTAGTCTTTTGGTAGAAAAGTAAGGGAACCCCAGAATTGATTCAATGTTGGAATTCTCCATTATTCTTTGCCTCAGTGAAATACAGACGTGTAGACAGAAAAAATTGTGGTAATGTGTGTGTGTGGGGGGGGGGGGGGTCGACTATTTCATGGGAGGGAACATCTTCATATTTTAATGTGGAATCACCATATACTTATATACATTTTTTCAGTCTTGGACCTTCCAGGGGGGTAGAGGACTTGTGGGGGGATCATGCCCCCTTCCTTAGCTATGCCATTGCCGAAATAAAAGACTTTGCGGTAGTAGAATGTAGTTGGGTGAGCACAAAGGGATTAATGTTGTACACGTAGCTGCCACTTACTGAAATGCCCCCCTTTAGCTGGGGGAGAAGGTCATGTGGGAGATTGAATTGAGACAAGAAGTTGTAATCATCCTAAATATTTCCTTCAGGTCCCAAAAATAATTACCATGTCAGAGCTTCCCTGAGCCAGCAAATAGATTGTTATACACGTGCAGTACTGTATAACAATATGATGTGCTGCAGCCGTGAGTTAATACATTAATGGAGCCTTGTGGTAATGTACAATATTTGTACAATAACTTTTGTACACTTTATAGCAAGCGTGCCAGTAGAACATTGTTCCAATTTGTCCTGTAAGAGTGTTTAGACTCTTTAAAGGAAGTGACTCACTTTACTTCTTTGTCAAGGTAGTCTAGGAATGAATTCAACTTTGAATTTTAAATAAATTTGATATGTCTGCGATTTGTAATTGGCTGTTTCTTGTTATGAGTTGTGTTTATAGTGCTGACCTTCATTGTGGAAAGGGTGACTTTCAAAAGGGTATATGTTAGTCTCAATATAAGGGGAGGGCACAGTACTAGTAATTGATATACTGTAATGAGGCTCCATATACTTAAAACTGTTCAGTGGAAAGTGAGAATTGAACTATATACAGTACAAATCTGTAGGGGTTTGAGAAACAGTATGAAGGAGGTACAGTAAAATAATAAATTTTATGGAAAGAAGTTAATTTGTGCTTTTATTAGTGCTGAAGAACTTCAGAGCAACATTTTCATAGATCCTAGATGAGTATTTATTAATTAACATAGTTTTGATACAGTAGATTCTCTTTTAGAAAAAGTCTCCAGTTAAGAACACATTGCTACACATGGCAAAGTTCTTATGTGATTAAAACTACATTCCAAAAGTGTTTAAAATAGTCATGTGCCAAATAGTGTATTACTGATTCCTTGCCGAAGGAAGACAAGGAATCTATGCAATGGCGATGTTGTGTATTTGTGTATGTGATGCCTAGCTTGTAAACATGATTATCTCCAGGTAGCAATGACCGATACTTTTCATATGTGGTATATGGATTTATCATGTTGAGAGGAAGAACCCTATTGTTTTTTGTAGAGGTCAAAGGTCATCTGAGGTCACCAGAGGTCAAAAATCAAAGACCTTGTAAACATGATATCTCAAGATAGCAATTACCGACACTTTTCATATATGGTATACAGATTTGTCATGTCAAGAGAAAGAACCCTATTGTTTTTGGTAGAGGTCAAAGGTCATATGTGGTCACCGGAGGTGAAACTGCCAAATCCTCATAAAAGGCTTGTAAACACGATATCTCATGATGGCAATGACCGACACTTCATAATGTGCTATATATATTTTTCATGTTGAGAAGAACCCTATTGTCTGTGGTAGAGGTCAAAGGTTTATCTGAGGTCACTGGAGGTAAAACTGCGAAAACCTTGTAAATCGCTTGTAATCATGATATCTCAAGATAGCAATGACCTGCACTTTTCATATTTGGTATGTAGATTTGTCATGTTGAGAGGAAGAACCCTGTTGTTTTTGGTAAAGGTCAAAGGTCATTTGAGGTCAGCGGAGGTGAAAAGCCAAAAAGCTTGTAATCGCGATATTTCAAGATAGGAATGACCAACACTTCATATACTGTATAGTATATAGGCTTGTCATGTTGAGAGAAAACCCCATTGTTTTCGGTAGAGCTCAAAGGTCGTCTGAGGTCACTGGAGGTAAAAAAAATTTCCGAAGAATTCCCAATATTGTCATATGGGGTCACCAGATGTCAAAAAGCAAAATTTTCTAAGAATTACCAAGATTGCTACATGAGTTCACAGACTTCATAAAGCAAAATTTCCCAAGAATTCCCAAGATTGTTATTTGGGTCACCAGAGGTCAAATAGCAAGAATTCCCAAGATTGTTATCAGGGGTCACCAGAGATCAAAAAGCAAAATTTCCCAAGAGTGTCATCTGGGGTCACTAAAGGTCAAAAAGCAAAATTTCCCAAGAATTTTCAAGATCCAGGATCCATTGGAGGTCATCAGAGTTCCAAGACCAAATGCATTAAAAAACAATACTTCAAGATGGGTGTTGGATACTTGTAATATTTGTAAATTTGAGAGATAAACCTCAGTGCAACAAAGCATCCCCATACGGCAAGGAATCACTAAGGCTTTGGGCTTTCTGGTTGTAACTCACGACAGGATTCCGTGAAAGTTTGCGTATCTTCTTGCAAACTTGAAATTTGTTAAAAACTTTGTACACTCCTAGTATTGGATTACATACTGTACAGTATGTTGGATGATCTACATATATATACTGGATGGAGATTATAATTAATGTGCTTATCCCTAAGCTTCATGTTAGTATAAGTTGAGAATAAAATGTACACTGAATGGACTACATTCAGTCAGTGTTTACACTAGCACCAAAAATCTGGGGGGATTCTCCCCCCCCCCCTTTCTTAATTCTTTGGTGGGGATTTTGTAAATATGGAGGGGGGGGGAGTTAAAATGTTGAAATATTTCAAAGTTTATGTGTCCTTTCATATGTTGTTACAATATTATTATTACTTCATGGTCATTGTTACTTTGGTTTGTACAGCTACAATCCTGTGCAGTTCATGAACTGTATTCACTTCAAAACACACTGCCGGACAGACTTGTAAACTTGTACTGTCGAGACTGTTTGTTAGATCTACAGTACAGTAGCTGCCTTTGGGATGTGCATATATTCACACCTGCCACGCAGCTTACTCGCCCTAGCCAAGGAAATCACGTGCATCCCCGCCAACAAAGTCAATGTACATTTACAGTAGCATAACGTAGAATCTCTGCTCAGTTGGTGCTTCGTTATACATAGACCTTGTATGCGATGCTCGTAAGTTATGGCTATAAACACTCACTTGCTGCCAATAGTATTATTCAAAACAGGAATCCGCCTGTTGAATCAATTTTGCGATGTCACATGTATACAAAAGGAAGAGGTTTGCCAAATCGGGTACACGTCGGAACAATGTAATTTCTGAATGAAATTTTGTTCTGTTTTTACTGTTTTCCTTAAAGGTCGTGTGAAATGAAAATAACATAGTTGGATATTTGATGTAAAAAGCATCAAAAATCCAGAAAATAGCCACAATTCCCATTAAAATCCATCAAATATTGACCATTTTACAGGTAAATTTCTATTTCACACTTGTATCATGAATAAACATGAGCTAAATATGCAAATATGTGACATCCAAAGAGGGACATACCATATATGGCACATGTTAGCCTTTGTTTTTTCAACCTTAATTTCAAGGACACTATTAGCATTGTTATTCCCCGAGGGGTTTATTATAAAATTTAAAATTTTTTCCTTGAAAAATATTGATATCACTCACCAAACTGTAATCTGTAGGCCCTATGATAAGTAATTAAGAGATAATTTATATAGGGTTAACAAAAGAAATCTTCACACTGTGCAACACTCCACATCATTATTTTTGCATAGGCAATTAGTTTCTTCAGAAACCATCAAACTTTGAAGACGTATATTTTGAGAACGGTAAAAGATATTGAAATAATTCCAACGGATCTTTGATTCTTTAACTGACAAGTGAAAGAGCTCTTTTTGGTGCCATGTCACACAACCTTTAAAGCAGCACATTGAGTTGTTGCATGAAATTCACCAAATTTTGCCAAACCTGTTAAGTTTTCTTCACATACTAATGACAGATGGTCAAACTTAAACAATCCCCACATCTTGCAAACAAATAAATGTTTCATAAGTGAGTAATAAACGATTCAATTCGGTTTTCAAAAGTTCGTGACCAGACACTTTTTCAAATTATGCACACAACTGTTACAAGCCAGGATACCAAAATTTTAGCTTTATGGGTAACTACTGTACAGTATTGGATGTGAAACTGGACTAATTATGCTAATAATAATCATTGTCATGTGTTAGTACTCTTCAATACCCTCGTTAAGTTATTGGTATCAATTAAATATGCCCCTTTAAAAAAGTTTGCAATATTTCTGGTATTAATTGAAATATTTCCAGTGCTGCTTTTCATTTCTTCATTTCTTTGTATCAAACACGTTGTGGGAATTTCCCCACAGTGAATTATTTTTTAGTGAGAGTCTCAATTTTTTTTTGCAGGAATCCCGCAATCCCATGCTCTGCATTCACTACTTCTATAGAAGTGTGCACAATCCACTGAGGAATGTAACATAGATGCACTTTATGCGAGCTACTGTACAGTATTTAGTCTGTAGTCAGTGGGAAAATTATCGTCTAGACACTGGATGATATCATTAATAATTAATATTCATGAATATTAATAATTTAGATGGATTATCTACTGATAAGTTTTGCTGATAAGTAGCTCATTCATGACAAGATGGCCTGATATCAGGACAATGTAATCACAATTTAGTAGATCGCCTGATAGGTAGCTGTACTAACCTTTACAGCTAGGCTGCATCTTGATAACTTGTAATAAATTATTAAGACTGATTATTATCACATTTCATATCCATTGATAAGTATTCAGACTGTTTTTTAAGTGTGTGTGGAATTGTTCTTTATTAGTTTAAGCATTGGAAACTAACAGTCAGTGTCACTGTATTCAATTATTTGCAGAGTAGTTAACTTGAGGTTCAGAGTTCAGGTTGTGATGCTATTTATAAATGCTGTCACATGTGTAAGGTGTGGCGTTTCCAAATTTGAGATGAGACTTAAACTGCATGCAAAAGGCTCTGTCACTTGCCATGCTGATAACGATAAGCCTATACTGTATATTAATAGCCCACAGTATACTTTTTCAAATTAAGGCTTCAACCCTCTTTTGTGCTTCTTAAAACGTGGAAAATTTTAGGGCTATAGACCTAGTATGATATTTCACATCAGGGAATCTGCACTCTGCAGCCTGAGGAAAGGGGTGCACCCTGTCTCTTTTACTAAATTTTTTCGGTTTTGACACTTCATTAATGTTGAATGGTACAACTTGAGCTACTTGTGTTGCACCCACACCAGTGACTCTGAAGTTAAAGTTAATCTAAAAATGCCCTTAATTTTCTCACCCATACCTACTGTTGGCATATTTTAACGGACATGCTGCCTTTCTGATTTCTTGAACATATTTTAGGATGTATGGAGGTGGGAAGGTGACGGCTCAATAAATTTTGTAGCTGAGGCATTAATTGCCAGGAATCTGTTGTGTGTTTATGAATGCCTGTACATTGCCACATGTGGTGTTATTGTGTATGTTTGTATGGCCCATTTTTAGCTCATACCAGCATGCTGGTGTGAGCTATTGTAATCATGCAGCGTCACTCTATCTATCTATCTATCTATCTATCTATCTATCTATCCTTCTATCTGTCCACACTTGTTCAAAATGCTTCTCCTCCCGCATGCTTTCATCGATTTGTTTGAAACTTGGACACAATGTTCCTTGGGTGGTGGGCCATTTGGGGTGTTCAGGAATTTTTGGTCCTAGGTCCCATGTGGGCCCTATGGCCCTTTTTATGAAATTCTGCAAAATGCTTCTCCTCCTACAGATTCTCTTGTACAATGTTGGTGGTTCGTCATAATGTTACTCTGTTAGTGGTCCCTTCAGGGTGTTCAGGAATTTTGGGTCCAAGGCCCAAGATGGGCTGTAGGGTCCCTTTTGTGAAATATTGCAAAATGGTCAACCCCTCCTCCAGTTAATGTTAAATAGAGTTGACAGTTTGTGATAATGATGCTTGCTTAGTGATCTGTGTATGGCATCCTTGAATTTTGGTTGAAGGTCCCATGTGGGCCCCAATGGCTCATTTTATGAAATTTTACAAAATGCTTTTTCTCCTACAAATTGTGTTGTACAATGTTGATGATTTGTCATAATGAAGCTCTGTTAATGGTTCTTACAAATTACTTCTCTAATTTGGGATAAAGAATACTTTTGATACCTTTCTAACCAATGATGTGCCACCCCTCTATTTTACCAGTCTCACAAAATCACTTTACTACCTACATATTTCTCTGTACTGCACTCTCTTTAAAACTGTCTGTGTACAAGAGGTCAGTCCTGTGCGGTTGTTTAGGTTAGTTTAAAGGGACCTGCTGGACAGTATGAACAATTCCTGTATTGTAGGTCTGTTGGCATCATAATTCATCATCGTGCATGAGTGGTAATTGACAATGCCTCTTCCTTCCAAAGTTACCTGTTCCTTGATAACTATTCTAAGTTCCATCTGAGGTAGTACTTTCATGGTTCCATGTGGCAGCCAGAGAGCTAATACTAGATTGTTTACAAACTGTTAACTTATCAATAATGTGTGTAAAAACCAGAAGCTACTGGACTTTTAGATGTTGTAATCTAGCAGTTGAAAGCAAGGATTGCACTGCTAAGGTCAGACAGTAATCAATTATAGTGTGTTCTCACGTTACCCGCGCTCGGGGTAACACCGTGTTACCCTGAGCGCGAGTAACGTGAGAACGCGGGTTTACTCGGGGTCGGTGTTAAAATTTCGATCCACCTCCGAACGGAGGGTTCTGCGGTTTTAAACACCGTGTTTGTGTAATTAGTCATGCATCACTGGTGGTCTACGGAGCTATGTGACCTCTAATTCTGTTTCAGGAAATGTGCATTGGGATAAGAGGCTGTAGTAGAGTGGCAGCTCCCTGGTAGTAGTAAGTATACGGCAACGTTACGCAATAGTACAGTGCACAATGCGAGGTTCGTAAAGTTAATAGTTAATTGTAAATGCTGTTGTACTCCTCAAATACAATATTTGAAGCTGTATTTCTTACTTCACCAAAAATGGCTCCCATTGTTCGGAACTCGGCGTTCGTGGCCAATCTCCAGAGTGTTATATAGCTCCTCTTCTCAACACATACGGCCCTCCTCATGACGGTGTCCTGTTTTTCTATAGTAGGTCTCAATCGGTCACACATGAATGTAAACGTCTCCCGATCCACCCAAAAGTTCTCCTTCCATTCCTAATCGTTGAAATTTGCCCACATTGTTTCAAACACTGCCGATGTACGCGGCCTCATCCGTACTGATCTTGCTCTTGCATTTCGCTTGCTCGTGAGCATCAGCATGACAATGTGCCGCACTTGACCATTCATATTAACTTGTCGACTGAAGTTTTTCCTAAGCAGCAGTTGTTGTTTTACGGCAGTTTCCCTATATTTTCTTCTTCGACGGTTCAATTCATTCCTCCGAATTCGAATCAGACGGAAAGCAAACACAGAAATGCAAACGATGCTAACAGGGAGATGGTGGTTACTTCCATGTTGTAGGCATTTACGCTGCAAGCTATAATGAATGATTTAAGTTTCACCGGCAATGTACACCGTACAGATGATAACCACGACAAAATCCCCGCGAAATATTTGACCTCGTTACTATGGTAGCACATTTAAAGCCTAAGCCCATTTTTAAAAGTTCTCCAAAATGCTTCTTATTTCCCCACCAGTTCCAGCTACTCAACTAGTGCCAACACTCTTTGTTTATCAGAATCAATTCAATTAAGTCTTATGACAATTTCACTATCATGCCACCCCACCCCCACCACAAATAATAAACACCATACGACAACAATCATCAAAAGTATGAGCTTCTGCACCATTGGTGCTCTAGTTTGTGAATCACCTTGTCCATGCTGGTATATAATAACAACATGGTTGGAAAATGTTTGGAAGGTGGTAGGCACCTTCCAGTGAAATTTGGCTATTTGGAAGGAAATTTTGGCAATTGAAGGGAAATATGTCTTTTTTGCACACGAAAACACAGTACAGGAATTGTGAAAAATATGACACCTTGTTCCTGGGAAATAGACATTTTTCCAGCTCTGGACTGCTGTATCAATATGAGGAGAATGTGAACAGACTGTGTATAATTTTTGTATAAGTGACAAAACTGGCCATAATACACCATCCAGTAGTAACTTTATGCACGTCACTTGTGCCATGAATTAACCTGTAGGCCTACATTTATGTGCTATGTATTGATCAGCTATTTTAGCAATCATTTAAATTCTCAAAATATTGCAAATGGATACTACATTGTGTGTATTTTAGCCCCACATAAGTACTGGGAGCATAGTAATATCTGGAAAAATTCATTGATACTGTACATTACTGGGATACTGTTTGTGAGAACTCTACCATGTGTGAAATTCTGAGCATACAACCTTTACACCCAAGTTTGTAGTAATTGGGTGCTGTTAAAGTGATGTTGTAACCAGATTGGCTGCCCAAACTGGCTAGACCAATTCATCATCCCTGGTAGCTGATAAGGGGGTTCCCATCTGGCTGGCATCCTGCCAACCAGTTTGTACTTTGTAATATACAGTAGTAGCAGGCCAGATACATGTGATTCAGAAATGAAAGCACACATGTTGTATTCATGTTCTCTATAGTAGTGAAAAGTCAGCCTGTCAGATATAGTGTATGACAGCAGTGTAGTTCAAAATCCTGAGAAAAAGTGGATTAAATTAGTGTTTTATTGGGCAAAAAGTGCAGTGGACTCTGCAAGTTAGTTTGTCATATTGGTCATAAAGGTGTTTTATTGAGGTAAGTATTAGCCATACCATTGTACTGGATATTGTTGCACAATGTGTCAATAGCTGATACGATGTTTTTAATTCTCAAAATCAGCTGATACCGGTATGTGAAAATTGAGGATACTGTGCACACTAAATTGTACAGTATAAAAGCACTGCTGCTAAGTTCTGTGTCATTTTGTAAGGTACAGTGTTGGAACTAACAATCAGACATTCTAAAATAATGTATTGTTTTTTATGAATTATGAGACCAGAAATAGTGGTCAGTAGCATTTAAGGTAAATTTTACGGATACCTGTAAAGGCCGAAAAAAGGGGATATCGGCCAATACTGACGTTGAATAATGATGCAGTAAATCAGTCCAACACTACAGTAGTACTGTACTGTGTGAAGCAAGTGGATAATTTTTAGTGATTTGTAAGTTCATTTTGATCTGGCATGTACTGTATGTAATTAACTTTGAAGATTCTCAGAAGGAAGTTTCATACAGTAATGAATTCCATTTGTTGAACATTGCCATCATAATACAGTTTGTGTTGCACAGTACCATTGAAAGTGGGTACATGGGTATTGTATATAGGCCTGTAGTATCAATAGGGCTCTGCTTTTTGTACCTTTACTGAACAATAACCTTGTTGTTTATATTTTGCAGCTCCATGGCAGGTTCTGATGGTGGTTCTGAGGGTTCAAGTGACAGTGGACATGGCTCCATTGATACCTCTTTAGTCGGTAAAGACCAGGCAGCGTCCCCAGAACTGCCTCCTTCGCCCATCTTGTACCAGTTTGAATTTCCGACCGATCTCTGTGGTAGACTGATTGGCAAACAGGTAACGGGTTTTGCTAGGCCGTAAAAATTGTTGAGAAATCTCTTCTTGCTCTAGGAGGATAACATTCATACTGATTATGGTCATACTACTGCACCCCTCCCACCCCAGGAGTAAAAATGAATTTTCCTCGAGGACCATTTTAAAATTTGCCTCAATTTGGCAAGAAAGCAAAGGGTTCTGGTTCAGATATTTTCAGGGGTATGGTAAGTTGCTGACTGGACTCCTGAGTTTTGTGGGTTTGCAGATACCAGAGCACACTGGTCTACGAAGCCGGTTGGGGTGCTACTTTCCAACCTCACAGATGGCATTACCACCCGACTATTAACCACAGTGCCGGAGTCTGGACTCTGGCACTGAGCTGTCATCCAATCTTTCCCTTAGTGCTATTCTTGCTCTTTTTTGTCTTTGGCCTAGAATATTCTGCCTTTGGAAGACACACCCCCCTCCCCCCCCCAACCATGTGGCTAGGTTACTTTTCTTTTCCCCTTGGCCCTTTCCAGAAGGTGGGAGAATCTCAAAGGCTAGGGGGTCAGAAATTCATGTTTTAGCCCAAGCTTTTTCCCTGTAGGCCTGCAGCCATGAGTTGATTTCTTGCCACTGGTCCAAAGAAAAGCCCATGCGTCTCTCGCAGAGGTCAAGCCCCCTGTCATTTAGAGATACTGGGCAGACTGAGGGAGGATCCCACCCCTTCCTAGGACAGATTTGGGATTACAAGGCACGGGGGAACCCTAGGAAGACATACAGTATGGCAGGAAAGGACTAGTGCTAGGCCACAGAACAGACACTAAATATGGACAGTAAATACACTGAATTCTTACTTTGACATTAAGGGTAGCATGAATGATGAGGAATCAGTAAGGGCCTGTATACTGAATAGGGAAGTTCCTAACGAGGATACAAGGCTAGGAGAACAATTTGTAAGATAACAATAGAACAGAACGTTTCACAGGGGAGGACATTGTTTAGTGCATGTAAAGGCAAAAGGCTACACTATATAGACCCAGTGCATATGCTGAAGATAGTTAACAAAAAACTACTGTTAGTCTATTAAGCCCAAGCTACTGGAAATCAACCCACACAAGTGGAAATAACACTCCCAAAATCTCTTGCACTAAACCTCACAAAAAAGAAAAGGGCCAAAGTTAGAGGCAGTGTGATTTTAATAGCTATAACTGCACTTTGCATTAATCCTATGGAAAACAGCAGTGAAAAGTCGAAGACTTTCAAAGCCAAATAAATCTCTTGAGGAGCAACTTTGTACAGTAGCAGAGGGAGAATGAGGGCTACTAGCCAAAATGGCAGACATTTTGGGGTGCAGTGTCAAAAGTCAAAAGCACACTGAGTTGCACACAGCACACGACATGAATGCAAGTAAGATGGAGCAAGGAGTAAGCATAGTCACTCATGAATACTTACATCGGGAAGATGGGCCTAACAAACTTCCTTCTGTACCTGTCTCCCATTCTAACAATGATGCTACAAGCATTTTCCAACTTACAATTTTGTCATGTAGTTCCACCCAGGTATGAAACAGCTAGAAAGTTTGTGTCAGATGGAAATTGGAAGGTACATTTAGCACTCTCGTCAAATTAAACTGAAATGAAATCTTCAACATCCAAGTTAGGTATACCATCTAAAGAGATCTTGTATTAGGACCTTTCATTAAGATGGCTGAATTCTTGATGCTTGCTTTTTATTGTGACAGACCTACTTCATGATCCACATTTAGAAGTCTACTGACTACTAGTTACTACTAGTGTGTAGCAGGTGGGAGTTGTAACTTTCTGTACAAATCTTCCAAGTTTACAATAGATAGTGAACAGTAAATTTAGAAGGATTGAAGTTTGATGCCTAAGAATTTGATATCAACTTACCAGTTGGAGCATAAAAGTATTAAAGGTAGAGACCTAGTGATGGAAGAGACCTGTATGGTCATTGTTTAAATTATACATCTTCTTACCAAGGGTTGGGTATTACCAAAGGTAAATTTGCTTTGTAGCATATTTGTTCAGGTCACAGATAGAAAATACTATTTCTGGTTATGGTATAAAAGTTATTTTCCTTTTGTCTTTTACTCTTAAGGGACGTAATATTAAAGAACTGAGAGACAAGACTGGAGCAAAGATCTTCCTAAAACCTCTGGCAGTGAGCACGAAATATCAGCTTTGCATTATTGATGGTAAGGTTCAAGTTCTCTGGATATATCAAATTGAAATGCATTTCGTTGTGTGGTTTCCATCCCATTGTCCTTGTAGCCATCAGATAGATCATTCCTCCTGCCCGATGTAGCCTTCAGATAAATCATTTCTTAAACCAACTGTGGCCGTCAGGTAATGCTGTTATTACACCAGCTGTTATGTACCATCAAGTAAGTCAGTCCTTACACCAGTTGTGGCTGTCAGATAAATTGGTCCTTACACCAACTGCAGGTATCAGGTAAATCTCTGGTCTATATAGCAGCTGTATGTAGCCATTAGTTAAATATGTCCTTACACCAACTGTGGCCATCAGGTAAGTCAGTTCTCACACCAACTGTGACCATCAAGTAAGTCAGCCATTACACCAACTGTGGCCATCAGGTAAAATCAGTTCTTGCAATAAATGTACCTATCAGGTAAATGACTATATACTAGCTGTAGCCATCAGGTAAATAAGTCCTTACTTCAAGTGTAGGCATCAGGTGAGTCAGTCCTTATACCAGCCTTTGGTGTCAACCTGTCAGGTAAGTTGGTCTCTACACCAGCAGTAGTAACCATCATGCAGGCCTCGATTTTAAGAAAATGTTATGGTCGTCCATTGGACATCCTGTATGCCTTTTTTGGTTGTCCAAAATAGGGCTCACCAGATGTGGTTTTTCGCTGCCAGTCTGATGTCCGATGTTTTTATCACAACATTGGCTGATATCTGATCCGATCCGATATTTTCGCAATCCATGCTTTGACATTGTTTCACAGCTCGATCAAACATTCCTTATTCCTTGTGAGCCATGCCTAGGCATGCACATCAGCTTAAATGAATTTCCCTTTAAAAAAACAGAAGTTTAGTATTTTCCCCTCCATGTTTTGCTTTGATACCTTTCATTCACAAAACAATGTTTATATGACAATTCAGTGACCAAATAAAGCTTTGAAAATAAGCAGTCCGTGGACTATCGGTGACTCTTCATTCATAGCACATAATTCTGATTGAACTGACTTTCACCTACTCACAACAGAATGCAATACCTTTTTATCCTGTTCATAGCAGTAGCCCAAATTTGCTTATAAACTGTACACACTAGGGTTCAAAAAATTGATTCACGTGTTCTCTGTTCGTAGCCCAAGTCGCTCACACTAATGAATGTTAAAACAGAAATAAGCCCGCGCTATTTCAGTGCATCATGTACTTAACCTTTTCATACCATCATACCATGCTTTACCTACACATAAACAGATTGTGTAGGCTTACACGTGTAAATTTGTTTTTGGTGTTTCATATAGCAGTACGTAATACATGCACGCATGTACTATATATCTGTACGTAAATATTTGTTCCATGCATGCTAGCTAGAATGAAAGCCATAAAAGTAGATGGCACACTTAATTTCACACAAGTGAACATGCATGTCTTACATAAAAAGCATCCACCGTAACTACTGCAAACTATGATGTAACAACTGGAAATTTAGTCATACAAGCAGCAATCAAAAAATACTGTTATTTCCTAGACCACACCCCATGTTCTTGCTATGTACATCAACGTCATTACAGAGCAGGTGTGTAGCCTAAAGTATGGGTGTTTGCATACAATTACAGACCTACACATTCACTGGCTTTACTGTGCTTTCATGGTGCATTTCACTTGAACTTCTCTGTATAGAACACGGACATGCCTAAGGTATCTGTGTTTGCGTACATTTCGACCCTATATCAAACATACAATTAATGACTGTGAATTCCACACTTTGTTTCGTTCATTGATAAATTTTGGTGAATTGAAAAAAGTGGGTGACATGATCGCTGTCTGACTCTACGTACAGATTTTAAAAGCTTGTGCATAATGCAAATATCATAGTGCTTGTCAATAGAGCCAGTTTACGCAATACACTGTTGATACGGAATTTAGTAGATTAAACGGAAATTGACAGCCCTAGTCGATCACAAGGGCTATTGTCAGTCGTAATAAAATGATTAATCCTGTTTACTGTATTTGTTCATTTCTTTGTTGTAAAAAACCACTATTACTTTACTTCCCCTGATGTGCTTAAATGAAATTTTCGACTCACAGAACATCAGCAAACATCGGCAAGTGCAATTTGCTATATTTGGCCAATCCGATGTTTTACCGATAGTCTTAAACATCGGCCTGATCTGATATCCAATCTGATTATCAGTTGACCCCTATTCAAAAAGATAACTTAGTAGTCCACAAAGAAAGTAGCAGCAACCCTTGAAGCAGTCTGTTAACCTGATGCACAACTTTGGTTGTCCAATGGGCAACCAACCCACCATTTTTGGTTTCGATGATAAGAGAAACCAATGCATTCGTGATGGCGTATGTGTGTATGTATGTGCGTGTGTGTGTATGTATGTATGTGTGTGTTTGTGACACTTTGCTCGTTAACACGATATCTCAAAAAGGGAAGCTCTGACAGTTCTCAAACTTGGTACATAGATGCCCCATATTGAGAGGAAGAACCCTATTGTTTTTAGTGGAGGTTAAAGGTCATCTGGGGTCACCGGGGGTCAAACTCCGAAAACCTTGTTAACACGATATCTCGAGATAGGAAGCTTGGATAAATTTCATACTTAGTATGTAGATGCGTTATGATAAGAGGAAGAACCCTGTCGTTTTTGATGGAGGTCAAAGGTTATCTGGAGTCACCGGGGGTCGAATGCTGAAAACCTTGTTAACACGATATCTCAAGTTCGGAAGCTTGGATAAATTTCATACGTAGTATGTAGATGCGTTATGGTAAGAGGAAGAACCCTATCGTTTTTGGTGGAGGTCAAAGGTTATCTGGGGTCACCGGAGGTCAAACTCTGAAAACCTTGTTAACATGATAGCTCAAGTTAGGAAGCTTGGATAAATTTCATAGGTAGTATGTAGATGCGTTATGGTAAGAGAAAGAACCCTATCGTTTTTGGTGGAGGTCAAAGGTCATCTGGGGTCACTGGCGGTCGAATGCTGAAAACCTTGTTAACATGATAGCTCAAGTTAGGAAGCTTGGATAAATTTCATACTTAGTATGTAGATGCGTTATGGTAAGAGGAAGAACCCTATTTTTTGGTGGAGGTCAAAGATCATCTGGGGTCACCGGAGGTCAAACTCTGAAAACCTTGTTAACACGATATCTCAAGATAGGAAGCTTGGATAAATTTCATAGGTAGTACGTAGATGCGTTATGGTAAGAGGAAGAGCCTTATTGTTTTGGGTGGCGGTCAAAGGTCATCTGGGGTCACGGGGTGGAATGCTGAAAACCTTGTTAACACGATATCTCAAGATAGGAAGCTTGGATAAATTTCATATTTAGTATGTAGATGTGTTGTGGTAAGAGGAAGAACCCTATCATTTCTGGTGGCGGTCAAAGGTCATCTGGGGTCAGCGGAGGTCAAACTCTGAAAACCATGTTGACAGAATATCTCAAGATAGGAAGCTTGGATAGATTTCATAGGTAGTATGTGGATGTGTCATGGTGGGAAGATGAATGCTATCATGTTTGGTGGAGGTCAAAGGTCATGTAGGGTCACCGGGGGTCAAACACTGAAAATGTTTTTAACACGATATCTCAAGATAGGAAGCTTGAATTAATTTCATACTTAGTATGTACATGCATTATGGTAAGAGGAAGAATTCTGTTGTTTTTGATGGAGGTCAAAGGTCTGGGGTCAAAAAGCAAAATTTTAAGAATTCCTAAGATTGTCTCATGGGTTCACCAGACTGCAAAAAGTAAATTTTCCCAAGAATTCCCAAGATCATCATCTTGAGTCATCAGATGTCAAAATGCAAAATTTCCCAGGAATTCCCAAGATCAAATATGAACCTAAAATTATTTTTCCAACATGTTAAGATAGCACTTGACCAGTGACTGAAAGATATGGGACATCATGGCATTATTTGGAATAGAACATATATCATCGAAACCTCAATGCATTTTTGCATTCTGGTTTGGTTTTCTGTTACAAATTGTAGTCACCATGGGCAACCGAACAACTGTTAAAATTAAAATCAAGCCCTGCATCTGGTTACCAAAAAGTAGTCCTTACTTCAGGTGTAGCAGTCAAGTGAATTGATCTTTCTTTCCTTACACCTGCTGCATTGTTTGGCAAACAAAATTTTAAGTATAGTGAAAGTGTAGTATTCTTTAAGAAGTAAAGATATGAAATACAAGTAGATGCAAAAACTTGTGTAAATGCATACTTCAAAGCATATTTATAGTGCATAGACAAGGATGGCTTGGCTCCCACAAATACTTCCAATTTCACTTAGAAATGTTCTCATGAAGCTGGGTGAGGGTTTTCTCAATAATAGTGTAAAAGATGTGTCTGGTTGTGTACCTTAGTTGTGTGACTCAAGAAATTAGGAAGTTGTCTGTTTCAGGTCATTGTTTGGTGCAGCTGATGCTATTGTTCAAAGCAAGGGTCCTTTACCCTTCCTAGTCTTTGGGAAAGTTGCTAAAAACTTGTCACAGACTTTGATCTATCAGATGGCAACATTGAATGGCTATCTCAAGTTTTGACTCGTACCTCAAAGGTCTGAGTCAGAACTTCGTAGATATTCAGAGATAAGCAGACTGTGGGTGTCCCATGAGAAACATAAGGGTCTAGTTCAGACCTAGACATGGATAGCAGTGGGCTAGCAGCCCATGTCCCACACAGGTCATAACTGTGCTTTGCCAATGTAAAGAAACCAGCTGGACACACCTACAGCTATATAGAAAACCTGCATAGTCAAACATTAAGAAAAGGGGAGAATGCTCAGGGCTTGAAATCATAGAAGGCCATGGAGGCCATATTCTTTATATTTTTGGCAGGGGCTTGGTGCCCAACAAAATGGCATACTTTTCAAGGCTACCTTGGCCATCGTGACCTTCCTACAAAATACAGCCATACAACTTATACCAAATTACTTAGATTTTTTGTGTGGCCTTGGTACCTTTTGAGATGCATAAATGTTACTTAAAAGCAAGTATGAAAATGGCCTTGCCCTCATGATGTCTTATTTGCAGCCCTGGATTGCAGATTAAAAACATTTTGATCAGAAACATTTGTAAAAAATGCTGTTTGGATAGTTTGATTCTAATTGTGATGTGAAGAAACTTCTAAAACCTGCTAGATGTTTACCAAATAATAAAAGAGCACAAGCATGCTCAGACTTGCAAAGACAGCAAAAGTTGGCGCATCCTCTGAGAAGGCATCTTATTGCTTTGAAAATAAGTTTGACAGATGGTTTATTGCAGGTATGGACCCAAGAAAGACAAACAAGTAAATACAGGAGCTCATTGATCCTTATACCAGGGGCAAGTCTTGCAAAGTCTATTTTGCTAAGTTTTGGTGATTTTATGATGTTGACCAGAAGACTTGATGTAGCAACCACAAGAAACCAAATAAAGCAAGTTTGTTATTGTGCATTAGTTTGAATTCAAAGCAAGGTACTTGTAGTGCTATAACAAATGAGTATTATGAATTTGTGGGGTGGGTGATTTGGTTGAGAACCCTTCAACCATTGTGGACATTTTGCACAAAGTAAGGATTGACAGTTTTCTCCTTCTCTTTTAGGTCTCCCAAAGAGTATAGAGAAAGCCCTGGAGCTAATCAAGAAGAGGTTTCCAGAAGTAGACACCAAACGTCAGTCTTTGACAGCAGACTCCCATGGCCAGAATGTCAAGATGCCAAGCATGTCACAGGTAAAATGTCCCATAGTTTAGTGGGGTATGTGTCACAAATAAAAGTCCCTCACAATCTTGAGGGATGTTTGTCACAGGTAAATGCCCCTCAGTTGGGGAGAGGGGGTGGGCATGTCACAGGTAAAAAAGTCCCCCAGTCTTGAAAAATTAGGCTACTTTCACCTGAATCAACACCTTTAATACAACCTCAGAATCACCACTCATTACCTCAGGACTAGACTCGCCATCTCTTAATCCACCACCAGGTATCCATGTATAAAACTTCATTTAATTTTACACAATATTCTTCACTGAGCAACATGGCACTTCTTACATTTTGTCACTCAGTCAATGGATATAAATGTTAAACATTGACAGAGCTGTAGAGAGTAATCATTGACCTTGGGATTTACTTGTATAAATAGATATGGTTTTATGGCATTTAACTTGTAAGGGGAGGTAATTTATCACACTGTCACCTTAGTATGTCCTGTAGGATATGTGTTATGACTAAGTGTTTCATGAAGTTAAACATTGTAAGGAAAGACTCGTGTTTTAAGCATGACATTAATCTATAAATCAGTGGTAGTTATAGATTGCTCTGTCAATGTACCTGATTCAAGTTTTTCATTTATGACACCCATGCTAAACAATCAGTGCAAGTTTATTGCAGACCCATGTGGAAAATCAGTTTGAAAATGTCAAAAGTTACAGCAGTGATTCTTCTTTGATTAAAACATCAGTTGTAAAGTGGTATTTATATTGTGTATGATATCAACCAAGTGTAAGGGGATCATCCGTTACTTTTCATTATTTTGGAAAGAATGCAAAGAGGTTTTTGGAAGGGGGAGGGAGGGGTCAAAGATCTGTGTGTTCTTTATGAAAATAGATATAATGATCACTTTTCAGTTTTCAAAGTACAATATGGGAGTGTATCCATAGAAAGAGTATGTTATGAACCATTGTGAAAGAGATAAAAAGTGGGTGACCCCTTAAAGAAGCTGGTCATCATTTGCATTTGCAAGGTTTGATATTAAAAACAGGTGAATGTAAAGATAGCACATGCTTTCATTACAAACACTATTTGTAATACAGTGTCCGTAGCAAACCTTTCACAGCCAGACATTCTGTTACATATCAGGCTAATGTACCATTCACGGCCTCTTACGTGCTATTTTGTATCCAACCTACCACGCTTGAAATGACCAAACTAGCTATGAACATACCCCTAGAAGTTTGCGGACTTTCTGAATAGCTTCTACACATACTTTGTGTGGGTGGCACTATTGAAATTATTTCATTCCTTGAACTAGTGATGATGTACTGAGCAAACAAAATAGCAGCCTCCAAGAGCAAGTCAGACTAAGTAGTGCACATTTTTGAATCAGCATAGGTGGCCTCAAAGGAAAAAGATGGTGAAATTGATTCATATGGTATGTCCCCAAACACACTGGATGGTAATTGGGGCTCTGTCAATTGTCAGAATGCTTTTCTACAGCCAAATTTGTGATCCCAGGGTTGATAAAGATGCATTAGTACTGTACATGGGCCAGTTTGGCGAATTTAAGCAACGGCAGCCATTTTGAATTTGTTCGACCAGAATTGCATTTTAAATCAATAGAAACTGATAGAGAAATGTACATTCTACAATTTTCATGTTCAGATCACCTTCCAATCCAGTTTTGGTAAAAGTTACTGCATGTTAAACTGCCAAAAGTGTCAAGAACTGTGTGAAGCTAGCTGGCTGAAAAGGGCACAATAGGAAAATTGAGGATGGCTTCGAAAGGGTTCAAGTCTTAAATTGAGTCTGAGATCGATACAGCTGAAGAAAAAAGTACTGTAGTGTAGGGAAGTCATTATGAAGCATTCCCTTTTGTGTAATTTCCTGTTTCTCAAACCTGTAACCACTTGGCATTTTGGACAATTGTTTTTATCATCTAATGGAGGGAGTGTTTGCTGTGTTATGCAGTTTGTTCATTGCTGGTTTCTTTTACATTGTGATTATACAGACCAGTGTATCTGTGATTGTAAGTGGTACCCACAAACTTCTAACAAGTGGGGCTTTGGCAGGCAATATAGAGCTTTACAGTTACGTATTTTTCTTTTGATTTCAGCTGCACCTTTCTGATGAAGCTGTCAATGCTATTATCCTCACCAGTGTTGTGAGTGCGGGACATGTCTTTATGCAGCAGCCTGGTCATCCCTCGTTTAGCGCCCTCAACAGGTTAAATAATTGTATGAACCAGTGCTACTGCCAGTCAAATGCGGTGCCTTCGCTTCCAGAACCCATTGAAGGTAGGTTAACCCATAGCACAGTCTTATAAATCTATGTTGAAATCTTCAGAATTACTTGTTAATTTTTGAGAAGGAGAATTTGCTCAGAAAGTTGTGGAATGTTTACATAAGTCATGAGCCAGCAGCAGAATTTTACCAGTTAGAAGAAATAAATGTATAACTGTTAATCTTTGCAAGTGTTAATGCTGCTCAAAACTTTCCTGTTTTACTCTAGTGGGTATTGTGTGTGCAGCTCCTGTAATGGACAGCTGGTATAGGGCCCAGCTGATCAATTATTACCCAGGAGAGAATGAGGCCGACCTGCGGTTCTTGGATTATGGTGGTTACGCACGCATTGATGCCAGCTGTTTGAGACAGATTCGATCAGACTTCCTCTCCCTTCCATTCCAGGCTGTGGAATGTTATCTCTCTAATGTGGTACCATTACAAGGTAAAATGTTTGTTTAGTAGGTCCTGCTTCTGTGCAGACATTTCTGCTATTCTTTTAAAAGTTACTGCTAAGTGCAGGAATGAAATTAATGTCAGCTGATCTGATCTAAGAGCACTTCAGACCCAAACTTCTTTTTGATTTCCTTGTTTTTGGTTGAATAAGGAACACTTTGTGTTTACCAGGGGTCAGTAACTAGGATAGTCTACAGGAATTCACACACCGTGTCTTTTTAACTTCAGATTGATAAATACCATGGTACTTTATATATATTGTAGTACAAACATTTTATGAGGGCTTACATAGCACTTTTACAGCAATGGTGACTTGATGAGAAATAAGGCTTTTGGAATGTCATCGGCCACTATTTGCCAAGACTTTTCTCCTGTTTAACTAAAATGTTAGTGTTACCAGAAGTCTCTTGTGGTTGATCTGGAATCAAAGAGCACCTGGCTCCTGCTTTTCTCCAGCAAAGGCACTGTTCAAATGTGAACAGTATTTAAAAGAAATCATTTACTTTGAAAGTCAAGATCTGCATCTATTTTAGTGGAGGCTGTAATGAAATCTGGACCTGTGATGAAGTTTGGAAAATGAGATTGTCCAGCCAGGAGATGACACTTAGTTAACAAAGATTAGGAAAAAAAATGCCAAGGAAAAATTATGGCATTGAATAAACAGATTTGAAAAGCATGACAGGGATGTAGAATTGCTTCAGATTTACATCTTTCCAACATTTGCAACATTCGTTTTCAAATTCTTTGCCATTTTGTTGGTGAAATAAGCTACATTGTAAACACACAGTGTAAAGTTCATAGTGCAATCTAGCCCTAGGAACACAAGGTCAAAACTTGAAAATTTTGTTGTGGAGTGGGTGACGGAACTCAGATGAATGTCTTTTGAATGTCATAAATAATGTTAGTGGATTCTTAATACAAGTACACTATCATACTGGTAGTCATGAAATCAACTCCTAAATTAATATCATGCTGATGCGATATGTACCAGAAGTGATAAAGTATGGTCTAGGACATCTGTGAAAGTGAAGTTGACAAGATCCAGGAATTAAAGGACAACTTTGTAATCTCTCCCATTTTGAAAAGTAATTGAGTCGTACAGTACTAGTGGTTGGGATTCCTACAGTACTGTTTCTTTCGTGTATAGAAGTCCAAGAGTTTTACCTTAAACTTTAAAGGGACTGTTGCAAACATATTGAGGAATCTCCCTATATCTCTACAAACATTGGTGACTGCACTTTGTTTGACATAAATTAAAACATCATTACTCATCAGAACTAAACATCAAAACTGAATGGAAATTTCACCAGAATGCTTAGATCTGATTCCTCTTTCACATATCAAAAATCTCCTTTTGCTTAAACCACCCTTTGAAGGTGGGTCCAGAAGTAAAAGTTCCCAAGAATTACCAAGATTGACATATGGGGGTCATCAGAAGTCAAAAAGCAAATTCTCAATTGGAAGTGAACTTGAAGCAAGCACATGTGACATAACCTTAAATTAAATGCTCAAGCTTTCTTTTGTTTTTCTCAAAACTTTACAATCAGTTTCCTTTTCCATAATCTGATGTTATCATAATGTTAGTGCCTAGAGGCATGGGAATTTCACAAACTTAGAATTTCCCATCGGAAGCTCATATCCGTAAAAGAAAACAAAGCATCACTCACATTTGTGAGGAGATGCTATAACCCCTGCTTTCTTCTAGCTCATTTCAGCTAACAAATGTAGTAACTTCATTTGCTGATATCTAATGAACTACACATCAAAACTGAATGGAAATTTCACCAGAATGCTTAGATCTGAATGCTCTTTCTCAATTGCTTTTGCTTAAACCACCCATTGAAGGTGAGTCCAGAAGTAAACTTTGTGGGGAGAAGTCTTACTCTCTGGGACAAGATTATTTGTCCATACATGTGGCAAAATATGAAACCTTTGGTCAAAGGATTATCTTAAGACTAAAGCTGCTGAAGTAAGTGTTGGACATTTAAGTTTAGTTAGTACTGTGTGATCAATATAGCAGTTAGACAGTGGTGCAGGACATTCCCCACCCTTCATAGTCTTTGAGTAGTGGTACAGTACTAAACAAGTTTTCTTCCCCACTACCCTTCGTTAATTTTGGGCAATGGTGCTTAGCAAGGTTCCGTCCCTCTTGCAGCATTTAGGATAGGTGTAATCCTGAGGGAGTGCACTCTTTTCCACTGTATGTGGATGTTACTAAGCTTAATTAGCAAGTTTACTATTTTGTAATATTTTAAGTGAAGGAATCATTTCGAATGACCCACTACATTTGATAAAGAGTGGTGTGCCATCTTTTTACACTCAGGTGAGGCCGATTTCTCAGAGGAAGCCAGGCTATTTATAGAGCAAGTGGCACAGAATGTAACACTTCTCCAAGCAAAGACTGTTGCCTACTCAATGGATGGCATTCCACTCATTGAGATCTTCTATGAAGAAGCAGAGAATGGAAATGTAAGTGCTTTTCCTTCTGAATAATTTTTTTCTGTGTGTTTCTAATAATCCCTTGCGTAGTTGGGTGTTGAAAGGTGGTGAGGAAGAGGGGTGATGGATGGGGGAGGAGATCACACATGAAAGACCTCCACCTTTTCTAACCCCATTTGTTGTATATAAATGGTATGTATACATTTATTCAGCTAATGAGAAAATGTAGCATTGGTGTTCAGGTGACCATACAAGCTCCAAGCAGTACAAAATGGTAAAATATGAAATGAGTAATTATAATATTAAACAAGTAAGAATAGGCATCAAATTATAAGATCTCAATGAATATGATACAGAAAGTAAAAACCCCTGTAAAAAAATACAACTGCATTATAAAATCAAATACCAAAATACTTATAAATCCTAAAATCTACAAATCTATCAGACATGTGGTTTGGAGTAGATTGAATTGCTTTTTTACTGAAGGATAAAAATGGGTGTAAAATGTTTTATCTTTGTGAATTATATTGAATGGATGTATGATGCAATGGTGTGTAAGGAGTAAATGTTTTTTCCCTGTTAGATAGACTGATATGTCATCTCTGTTAGTCTAATGCTGTCTCAGCTATCTGGCACATAACATATCTGAGTCTCTCTGTTAGTAACCACCAAACTTTTGTGAATTTGAAGTACTCTTCTCTCTTCATAACATGAACCTCATTCAATATTATCTTGTTACAGATTACTTAAAGCCTGATTGTCTCTCATAGAAAGATAATCATGGTCTCAAGTGTGTGAGCTAGTCTGGAAATATTTTAAGCACTCATGGTTGTAACTGTTTCTATGCTAGACGACAGAGTGCAGTAAGAGTGCAGAAATTGATTTATGCAGGTTGATTTCAGTCAACCTCGCAATCAGCATTCTGATTTATAGACAAGCACATGGAATAATTGTTAACATTTCACACCAATACTTAAAGGTTTCTACAACTAATACTTGGCCATTGTGCATGCTTTACTTTTGCCAGTTGCAGCTCGTACAATCCCTTTTCAAGTTTATTGCTACATTTCTAATATTTGCATGGAATGTACAGAAATCTGTTGCCAATGAAAATAGAACAAAATTTCTTCTGTGATGCTTGCTTTGTAGTGTTCAAGTTTAAAGTTAGATAGAGAAGAATTGAATGATGTACTGGGGTGGAAAGCACAATACTTTCAATGGGCCCAAATGGTATTTTAAACTAAAGGTTACAGACTGTGTATGCCCTGTAAAAGAAATGAGCTTTCACCCAAGCTTACTTTGAAACATAAGCTGAATCTAACAAATTTCTCCATTTCCCTTTCAAGTATTTTTCATGATGCATCAGAACATAAATACTGCATATTTTTGATATTAAAACAATTACTGTATGAATTAGCCTGTAGACAATTCCATGGATATGCTGTGGACTCTCTGAGTTTCAGATGCCTGTGCCACATGAAAGTATATTGCCTAGTAGGTTTTACAATTGTTTAATTAGTGCTGGGTGGAAATTTTATGGTCTAGGAAGGGCCTTCCAGTACTGCCTGCCATGAAGAACATCCCTCCAGTTAAATGTTTAAAAGGTGTCACGTGATTACAAAGAACCTTACATGAATTAAGAGACTCGGTTATTCCATTCCAATATGGAGTATCTGCTTTTGCTTTGAAGGTATTAGCCTGTAAGTATGGACAAACAATTTACTAGGCATCTTGTTATTATTCAGGTTCACTCAGTCAACCGTGAGTTGGTGGAGAGAGGCCTAGCTGCTTGGTATGAGGGCTTGGAGGAGACAGTGCCAGAAGTTGCTGATGATGCCTTCATGGTACCCGCTACATAGCAAAGACATGTTACAGCTAGCACTGTGTGGCAGAACCCTTGCCAAATTACTTTGCCCTTACCTTTGTGTTTTAGGGCCTTGTTTTATCAAAACTTACCTCAGTAAAGGCTTGTTTTGTGGAGCAATTTGATGAGATACCTAGACCATGCAAGAAGCCCCGGAGTGATACTCAGGAAGAATCCCGTGAAAGAAATGCAAGGATCAGAGGTGAACGACCATTGTCAGTTATAGGAATGCACCTAAAGACACTGAAACAGCTGTCAACACTTGTGCTGTGTCAGAATGTTCTGAGTAGGGCTACACTTTTGATAAAAAGTTGGGTAAGAATGTTTGTTCCAAGATTTTGAAGGGAAAATATAATGCCTCTGTAGTTGATAGTAGATTTTGTTACATAAACCCGAAGAGATTTGGTCAAACATTTGTATATGAAAGGGAAGGAAAGAATAGGAATGGGACAATTTGGATGTTGGAAGAGGCAGAAGTAGTCTTCATTAATCTAACATCTTATGTGTACAGTCCAGATAAAACTTATCAATATGCTGCATACTTAACATCTTAAGTTTTGAGATCAGTGACCATTTTGTGTGATCTTCTTTTCTTGGGTTTCTTGTTGCAAATTTCTGGGTTTTTCATTGCATCAAAAAAGCTTCACAAAATTTTTCAGATTTGTCATCAACAATTTTGGGATTGTTTTCTGGTGTTTTGGTATGCTGTGCAAGAAGTGTAGAAGGATCTTACTTGGAGTCAGTCTTCATTGTGTAAAGTAGTTCATAAAGGGAATTTCAAGGCATGTCTGGTGTTGAGGTTGAAGTGATTTTAAAGAACATTCTTTTTATCTGCGTATATCGTGATTGGACTTTAATCGTTAACTTATTTCTACACGTGGCGGAAGTCATGCAGCAAAATTTGTTATATGTGCGTCAAGTACGTAGATTTAGGGGGAAATCTCAAGTGAAGTACAAAGTTGTGTAAATGCACAGGATATGAAAAGGAGTGTTGGGGTGGAGGTAATGAGATGGTATTGACATCCCATCCAGGTAATGCATCCAGGGAGGTCAAAGTGCCATGTCCCCTTTGGTTGGATTACAATAGATGGGAGTCATACCCTGGTACTTGTACTTTGTTCGTGTGGATAGGGTACATACAAGTGTAGGGTGAATCCTGCAAGTGAAGACACTATATAGCATAACACATGAACTGGGCAGGATCTTTGCCAGGAAGAAAAATTTAAAGTCGATTGTTTACTGGTCTTCCTGCAGGTACTTCAGATTGGCAGAATAATTAATTTAGTCATGTGGGCAGTCAGGTTTTTATGGTGACCATGCCTAGTTGGGGTGGGAGGAGAGACAGCTAGAGTATTCAGAGAGGTGCCCAGAAGTCTTTTAGACTCTCTGAGGTCATTCTGGACTCCCTGAGAGTCCGGGACTGCCTCATATGTTGAGTAGATTTTGATGGAAGTATTTTACCAGTATCACCCATTTAGAGTCCATGAACTCACATCCCTGGCTTAGCAAGCATCAGGAGGGCTGTCAGTGGGAGAGGACTTTTGCAAATTGAGTAGAGAGCACTTTGGAAAGTACATTAAAAATTGTTTCTTACTCATGGGAGTTGGTTACTAAAAGCTGAAGGTTCCATAGAAATGTGAAAATGAGTTCTTAATGTTCATCTATGACCATCTTGCCCTGAAAAAATTTCACCTTCAGTATCATGTACATCAGTGGGAAAGACTAGACTAAGTCTAGGTAATTGTAACTTTCTACTGACAATACCGGTATTTAAAGTTTCAAGATGAGTTTGAGCTCCTTCCACACACTCCTTACAACCTCATTTTGAGAAGATGAGAATCTGTGGTCTGTTGAAGTGTAACGTATCGAATAAAAGTTAACAACCTTTACTTTAAGGTCACATTGTAGTTATAACATACTTTTTGTCAAAATTGTTGGTTGTGTCAAAAGGAATTGGATTGTGGTTTTATACACCAGTTTGTCATCTATAACATCTTTTAGCCAGCAATTGGCTGGGCTGTACTCAATAGCATTTTATTCTGTCTAGAGATGAACACTGTAATATATGCATACATAGCCTTTGAAAGCCATCAGCAGACAGAAATGTATTATGAGAAAGGGTACTGATTTTGGGGAAATTATATATCTCAAAGACTAACTGAAGATTTCTATACAACTCAAAATGCAGCTAGCTAATATATTTTGCAGTTGAAGATTTGTGTAAAGTTTATGCTTCACCTTTGCTTAGTTTGAATTTCCATGCTAATCTCTTCAACAAATGAGGTGAAGTCAGTGTATTATACTGTTATACAATGTGAGTGTGTAGTAGATCCACATCATCATTAACCAGTGGTATAGGTTTATTATTATGCATGGGGACTGTCTGAAATCCTTAGAATTAATTAATGTCGCCCTCTATTTGGTAAAAGTTTAAACAGGTCATAAAACTAGCAGTGTATTGTGTACAGTCATGTGGTTTACTTAATTAATACTGAAGAAAAGAAGTATCAGATTTAAAGTAGAACAAAGATGTTTAAATTCTGTGTGAAGCTTAGACCTTTTTTGGTAGTTATTTTTGTGATAAAACTAGCTCCCTTGAAAATTTTGAGTGTAATTTTGATGTCTTATGTCTTGCAGCTTAAGTTTTCTTCCTCAATTTCATGTCTGTATGTGTTTGTGTAATGGGTAGGTGTACATCTTAGTAATGGACAGAAGTTAAGCATAGTATGGTGTCAAATTGGCATACCAAAAAGTTGGCTTTCCAAAGATTGTTTACGGCAAGAACCAAAGTCCTTCAACAGTGCACATGGTGCATTAGTGTGTAATCTATGAAGAATGTTAGTGGTAATTAATATAAGTGGAAAAGATTATTTTATGTATGCATGTGTATACTTTGTCGGTGGAAAAGTTGGTTAGGGTAAAGAAAGTTTTTGTTGTATGGCATTTTTTTTGGTAAGGCTTTAAGAGTGACGAAACCTAAGGAAACTTTTTGCTGTTGGAAATTTCTAGATTTAGAATAGCAAGAAAGTGTGGGTACCAGTAGAAAGAGTCTAGCTTGGAAAGTCAAGTAGAATTGAATTGCAGAATTGAAAAGAGCAAAACCTAGGAAAAGTCATTGTATTCATGATAACTGTAGGAGGCCTGAGATTTAGCATGTCTTAGCCTATTATAACAGAGAGACCAAATGTGTGTGGATGTAAAGTTAAGTGGGAGAATTTTTGAAGATATTTGATTTTGGTACTGGTTGGAATTAAAGACTCGGGTCAAGTAATTATTGCAGAAAAATACTGAAATAGAATTAAGTATTGAGTGTTCAACTGTTCTTGAATGTAAGTTTTTGTCCCTTATATTAAGATTGGCAATTAGGCTCATTGGTTAGGGATATGCCATTAGGTTTGGCATACCTTAGCATGAGATTTCAGCCTACAGCAATGAGTGTTTATTGAGCAAAATGTGTTTTTGTGGTTGTACTTTAAAAGTATTGTATGTGGCATCAAGGTGAACATTGTCTTGAGATATGTTTGTAAGATAGAGGGAGCTCTTTATTCATAGCAAAAAGTAACATGTAAAGAGAGGTTGAGATAGGGTCAACATAGGTGTAGTATAAATGAGCTTTAAAAAAAAAGGGTCTAAGCTCAAATCAAGGTTTGTTATGTTAGAGGGGTACTTATTGTAAGCATTCGGGTGAAATTTGCATTGAAACGTGATGTGTGGTTCTCAAGATATTAGCAATTAAAGTTGTCATATTTTCAACACAAAGTTAACTTGAAGCAAGTACATATGTCATATTCTCACATTAGTGAGCAGTCTTTTGTTTTTCTTTAAACCTTGCAACCAATTTTCTCCTCCACAATCTCACGTTATCAGAATGTGATTGCATGAGAGGCATGGGAATTTTACAAACTTTACATTCTTCATGGGGAGCCCTATCCCTATTAACTTCAAGGTCAGCACAGCAGACTGAAAAAACAAAGGAAACAAAGCATTTGTCATCAGTGTGAGGAAGTGATATAATCACTTTGGGTCACAAATGTAGTAACTTCATTTGCTGATATCTCGAGTACTTACAACATGTCTGATTTGAATGAAAGTTTTACCAAACTGCATAGATTTAGTTCATCTTTCACATATGAAAATTATTATTATTATTTTTTTTTTGGTTTAAACCCTTCCTTTAACAAAAATGAAAATGAAAAAGCAGTTCAATACATGAAGCTATTTTATTCTCACACCTAAATATTTTGAAGGGAACCATTGATAAAGTTCTTTTGATACCAGCTCTTTTCTTTGCAGCCAGTTAAGAATGGATACACCATCATGTAACAAGGGGCAACAGAATGTCACATTCAGTTTGGTATCCCTTCTTGGGGCCGTAACCCCGTTTGGAGTAGCTCATTTGACTTTCACCTTCATAAGTTGTGGGGACTTAAAAAACAAATTGATGTGACTTCATGTTTCAGTATATTTCAAGTTATTTACATTTTATTAGGCAGTAGAGTTTGCCAAATTTGTAAGTAGCTTGAGACTTATTGTTGTAGCAAACCAACATTAAGGTATGTTCCTGTGCAAAAATTGTGTTGATTAAATGCAAACAGTGACCGCAGAAATGGGGAGGGGGGGGGTGAGCTTAGCCCCCACACTTTTTCTGCTGTGGGCATTTTGGGCCACATTAAACTGGGATGATAGGCTTTTATTTTCTAGAACATATATTGGGCCGCTTTGATGATTAGCTCCCCCCCCATTTCAAAATTGGCTCCGCAGCCCCTGGCACATTCTGAAATTTGTACTCAGCTGTTAGATTGAAATCCTGAGGCTTGGGTCTACACCACGGGTAGAGCATACAATTAATTTTGTTACCAAGACTCAAGTTTTGTTATCAACCAATGGGCAGCACCATATAAGGTCATAATTTTATGCATCTTTTTAAAGTTTGAAAGAATGCTAATGTTTCAGGGGCCATGATAATTGTGAATATTATCCTTTGGACCAGATGAGATTTGCTTGAGGGCCAGCCACATCTTGCCTATATGTGGTCTACACTGCACAATATGTCAGAGCATGTTACTGGATGCTCCCTGTGAGGTCAAGTCACTTGTCTCAAGATAACCATGTGCTTTGACAAGTTTGCTGTGCCAGTGACTGTTATGAAATGTGAAATTTGATGTGATGACCAGTGCAAATGTACACCACTGATCCACCGTGTGACTTTACCTTGAACATCACACTAAATGAAAGCTAAGAAAGAGTATTTTTTTTTGCAAAATCTTCCCTATAATGCTTAAAGAGAGTATGTCAGTTGTTTTGTTTCAGCTGTTAGAGGGGCTTTCCCCTTCCTTCTCAGGCCCTCTACTCTTTGGTATTGCAGGTAACCCTTTGTGAAGAAGTATTTGTGGGAACCTTTCTTTGTTAATATGTGAACATTATGTGAGAAAATTGGTCCATCATGGATAGAGGGGATATGAGGTATATTACAGTTAACATAAAGTACCCCAAATTAATTTGAAAGCTGAATGTGTCGGTTAACAAAGGATTAAATTGTTAGTAGACTGTATGAAATAGAAACAAAGGTACTTTGTTATTCAATGATGTAAACCTCCAGCTGATGTTAGTAGAATGTTAAATGTTGTTGCTTCCCCCTTACATTTTTCAAGGATACTGTTTTTCAAGAAAGTCAAGAATCATTCAAAATGGCAATAATTGGGTAAAATATTTCATTATATTCTGAAAGGTAATGACTGAACTCGTGAAAGTTAGTCTGAAAAATAACAACGTGAAATATCTGTCATAAGTTTGTCATAACCTGCTTCTAGATTTATGATATCTTCTTAGGGTATTGTAGAGCTAACTGGCAAGATTCCTTACAACAAAATTTTCAAAAAAAATACTTCAAATTACTCAAATAATTAGGGATTAACTTTTGGATTTACTTGGTTCTTTGTGTCATCTGTAAAATATATAAATTGTCTTTGTATATGAAAGATATATTTTAAAAATGTTTAGAACAGAAAAGATTAGTTTAAAACCTTTAAGATTTAGGAGTTGGGGTGAAGCATGCTTAGTTTGGTTTGGGTTTGTCAGGTTTTTGATTGTAGATAATACAACTTTATTGTTTTGTCTCCCCTCATATACATCACTTAAAGTGTCCACTATTGGTGTTGAGGTATACCACAACTATGTTGTACTTTATTTAAACTCCGCTTAAGGAGTTTTATTTACTTAAAGAAGTAGATATTAATAGAAGTGTTTTCAAAGAAAAGTAAAGACACAAGTTGCTTGCATGGATTATATAGAAAATTAAAAATGCATTAATACTCAGATAATACTTGTCATTGTCCGTCTTTGTTTATGGCTATAAGAATAGAGGAATTTTAGTTGGGGTAGCATCCCGTAGGTGTCTGTGGATAGTAGGTGCCACGCAGCCATTCAGAGGCTTGATCCTGCTACCGCAGCAGGGATGATGCCCTAGATAGGGAGGGTCTTAGAGGCAGGAGTTGTAAGGTAGTGATGAACCTTAGATGGTATGTACCATATGGACCTAAGAAAACTTGAGAATTTGGTAACCTGTAGCTGTTGGACTATAAGTCGAACTGACTGTAAATCAGTCTACGGGAAGACCTAACAGATAGGGGAGGAGAGTTGGCTCAAAGGGTGGCGATGTTCCAAGATGTAGTGTTGGGAACAATGCTTCCAGGTAAGATGCAGCCATTAACGTGGTGTTATGTTTGATGCACAGTGGCACATCAGATATTATGTCTGCTTGTATGCAATTGAGCTATACATTCAGGCTTGTTATTGTATTAATTAAAATTCACTTCAACGTGTACAATGATACCTGATCTGCTGTGGTGCCTCATGTGTGCAGCTCTCTTGCTCTTTTGGAACTGATGTTGACAATATTTCCTGTACATGTATCTCCCATTTCCTCCCCTCCCCTCCCCTCCATCAAAACATGCAGACCATCCTATACATTTTAAACATAACTTTAAAGGTCATGTGTGCACCCATATAACCTTCTGTAGTAGTTTTCATCAAATGACAGTCTGGACAAATGAAGGCATGGTGCTATGGGGGTGAGGGCTAGGGTACTTTCCCCCAAATACTTTCTAGTTCCCACCCCACCCACTCCCTCCAAAAAATCTTAGAAAACTGTATTTTTCTGAAAAGGGGAATTTTAAAACCATGGTTTCTCGAAAACAATATTATGGAGAAGTGCCATTTTATGCAATCTGGGAGGCAATTTTTGCAACAATTTCCCTGTTAGGCTATGTGTCAAATGATGGTGGTGCACCTCTTAGAGATAGTGCTGCATATTATAGCCTCCCCCCCCCCCCCTTTCCAGTTTGTCAACTGATGGAATGAGAACCAGTGGTAGAGCTTGGTGGTTCAGTCAGAGGGGTGAGATGGGTGGTTTTGGCAGACTGCTTTGTAGGGTCAGATACCCAATGCTTCACCTGTGAAAAGCTAGGGCCACACTTGTGGGTTTCGGTCACAGAGGGATTGACTACATCAGAGCAGTACATGAGTGAGGGGTCTTTGTCTCAGACTATTGGGAAGATGCTAATATTTCTTGTAGTAGTGGGTTTGCTGTTTGCAAAATGGTGCTTACTATTTGTACATTTTAAAACAGTTAATACTGAAGCACAAGAGTGGGGCTAGGGTTTGAAGAAAGTAGGTCCACATAAGACCACCAAAGGTACTTCTGATGGCAGGGCCTAGGATATTGTGAGGACAAGAATCCCTCAGAACTATGTGATTTCATTGGCTCCGAAGGCCATGAAGTCATAGGACTATGAAACTGTCAGCACTTTGGAAAACATAAACATCAAAAATGATGATAGACTATCAAAGTATTTCAGAAGTGTCATTGTCTTGATAATTCAAGTTTGGGAAATGGTTATCGGGTTTGTTGGTTCCCAGCTGGACCTGCGCATGAATCATTCTGTATGGTTACAGTCAATTCGTTTCTAATGGTCCTGGTACTATTTCAAAAGCACCCACCATGACTTCATATGCACATGCTCGGTCATCAGTGAATTCAGAATCACAAAGCCACTTTGGTTGAAAAAGACCTCTTGCTGAATTATGGCCTGACGAAATTTCAACTGCAAATTGTAGTCAAAAAAAAGTCAAGGCCCGCAGGTAAAGAATACTTGGCATCACCTCTGACATGTAAGTGACATGCTACCATAGGTTGGCATACTTGGCTTGACACTATATAACAATTTGTGTGTTGGCCTGTGTGTCGTTAAATTTCATCTAACCATAGGTTGGTGTGTGAAGTATTGTAAATTTTTGACTAAATTTTTCCTCCTAGATCCCCACAAATGACCCTTCCTACCAAGGCATTTAAGTGACAATAATGATTGCCATTTGAATATTTTGCTTGCTAGGCCTCAAAATTAATGCTACTTTAAATAATCATATTAATTGCCAATTATGTCACAAACCTAACAGATCTGGAAACGGCCAGCAAATAGCTGAAAAGGGTCAGCAGTCCATTTATGAAACCACTCCTTTTGGCCAAATGGAAACTCGAACGTGTAAACAGTCATTGCTTCGGAAAATTTAAAGAGGTTAATGGGAAAAGGGACGAGTCTTAGAAAAGTGCATTGTGCTGTTACAAAATAATTTTGCTATTATTCAAAACTGGACAAATGGCCATATGTAGTGCTGTGTGTCAAGTCCCACACTCTGGCGTCATTAAAATAGCTGCTGCTCAAAGGCTCATATTGACATCCAGGATTTTGTAAATACCTCAAGAGTTGTAATAGTTTCTCTGCACAAACATATGCAAAAATATTTAGATGATTGTATAAAACTTTCCCATACAAGGTGTTAAGGGATTTTGCATCCAAAGCACTTTCTGTACAACTGGTGGAAACAATCAGATTAATATTTTTTTTTTTTTTTGAGATAAAAGTCAAACCATATTTAGAGCCCATCCTTCCATCCATATACTGATTTCACTGATGATTTTCCATGTTTTCACCATAATTTGTAGGATCACAACAGTGGCCTCTATGATTTCTCCATTTCATGCAGATACCATATAAATGACTTTTTGATACTACCATATTGTACATGAAGACTATGTCAAAAGTGAGTCCTGAATTTATGATATAAACCAAGTCAGACTGTTCCCGTATCTACTATACCCTATGGTCACCTTTTAAGAGGCAAGATTAATGCTTAAAGGGGCAATGAGTTCTATGATACAGGCAGAGGCGGCGCCACAGGGGTGGCAGGGCAGGCATTTGCCACCCCTATGGCTTTTAGCTCAAAATATAAAATCGTCTAAATAACGTTTTTAAGGCATACTTTGTGGGGGTGGGGTGACAGTACAAAAATATAACAAATGAAAGCACCATTTGGCATCTAAGCAACCTTAAATTAACAAAATTTTCTCAAAAAGGAGGGGTATCCTTCTCCCCTTTGACCCCTCTCGCAGGACGGCGATTACTCACCCCACGTTTGCCACCCCTTTCAAAATACCCTGGCGCCGCCCCTGGATACAGGGCCTTTAATAGGTGTGAAAAATTTAAGTGCAGTAATGGTTGGTATTCAGTGGCATAGTTATTAAAGTTTGCTGCCCCCTAAAAACTGCTGACCATGGAATATTGTCCCTGTAAAGCCCCTTGGCTATGCTAGTAGTGGTATTCCTCCACCCATCCACTTCCCTGTGGTCACAGGACTTGCCTTCTTCATTTTGGTTATCTTTCAACGTAGTAAACCTATACTGATCTAGGCAATTTTCAGGGAGGTGGCTTTGCCACATGTATTGTGTGATGCACAGTTCGGGACAATAAGCAAATGGACCACTAAAATAGTAAATCTATTATGTCACAATGTCCCACACAACTTTCATCCAATCACTGCAGACTTTTCCTGTGAGAGTTCAAAAAAGAGTCTTGCAAAACATTTCAGACCCAAAAATATATTTCCTTGTTTACTAAAATCTGTAAGAATTATATTTTGCATTGTATTTCTTGTCAGAATGTACATTCATTGTAAATAAACACAGACATATTTTGCAAGTATGGTGGTATTTGGCACTTCCGAGTCACTATGAGTTTTCTTTGGTAACTATGTACATTACTACATATAACTTATATAAAAATGTTACTTGTCAGAGATTAATACGATAAAGCATGCTGTTTCCTGTTGCAACATATAATAGTGATAAATATGAGATAGTGAGATTTGGTCATTGTGAGTTGCTATGGCAATAGTATATGTACAATTAGTTTACTTAAAAAAATATTAATTAAAAGGAAGATACTGATTAGCTTTAACAATGGTTACAACAACTTACAATTATGGTTGTAGGAACAATAATGAAAAATATACCAACTAATCCATTCCTACAAAACTATAAGCAACTGCAGCTGGACTGCAATTCCCAATGGGAGGGGGCCAGGGGAGCAGTCCCACTAAACAAAGAAGTGGGAGTTTCCCCAACTCCAAAACTTTAAAACTTGTAACAGATAATGCCATCTTGTATAGGCAACTTTGGAAAAATCAATACCCCTACCTGCCTGCTAATTCCCCCTCCCCCACCCTCTGTGCCCCTATGCCCCTCCTTACCTCCTATTTACACTTTGTAATCCCCACTTACTAGTAAGTAGTAATTGTGAAGTATGTATCCAACTGGTAATTATAACCAGCCCGGGAGATTCCTCCGTCTGGGGGAAAATAGTATTCCCCCAAAGAGTGGAATTTGTATTCATTAGGCATCATGAATAAACAAAGCGTTGCTTTCATAACAGCCGTTTCGCATGCACACATGGGGTGTCGGGTTGCAGTGTAGGTAAAACGAACAAAGGAGGCTGCGTATGGTTTGTGTGCTGGATTTTAACGAACAGCGGCGTTGGTAGGCCGGAAAGTGGTGAGTAATTATCCTACATTACTTGTAGTACGAAGGTTGTGTCGTAGTTCGGAAATAAGTTGCATAGTTCCTAGGTATCTCTTAAGAACTGTAGGCCTGCAATTCTTGTACAACTGTTAATAAGCACGTAAAGCGAACGTCCGTAGGATAACAAGGTGCATTGAACAGTGTACGAGTTCAGCTGTCGCTATGCACACGAAAGGTGTATGCACGGAGAGACGACTGTACAATGTCTACTAATAAGGTCATACTGCCTTCTTTCAAGATTTTTGCAAAACGTGCACGGTGGGCTACCTTTCACCGCCTGGAAAAGTTGTAGGTAATGTGACCAGCTACATGAATATGCAGGTTTTGAACTTCCCTCCGCACGTACAAATTTTCGAGACGGGTTTGAAAAGATTGACCTTTTGTTTTGTATTGTCCAAACGGTGTGGCATTGTGGGTAAAATGCAAAATGGTTGTCAAATTTTTCCCCCAAACGGGGGAATCTCCCGGACTGATAACAGTATGCAATAAAAGGGCCTACAGTGATGGCATACATGAAGTAAACAGTAGTGTATAGTTTGTTTTTTACTTTTTTTTATTTTTTCATCTTCCAGTCCCATATTGCAATACAAATGGCCATCTCTATACAAGTACCCCTATGCTGTGTTAATTCCCCCCCCACACACACACACACACAGTCATCCTCTGTTACTAAATTGTCACTGTCATACAAAATGAGACACAGTTGGCTATAAATACACATATTTTAACAAAAGGAGCAAGAATCACTACTAGAATTCTCAGCAACAACCGCCCTTCAATTCCTCTAATGACCCAACACATACAATTAGAGACAGGCTAATTGAATTATCTGATACGTAGCTTCTTGTTTACAAGGTTTAGTAGGAAACATACTTTGGAAAATCTTTTTTGGTAATTGCCCAGAGGGCTAGCCATCTTCTAAACCCACTTGCCTGCATGATATTGACTCATACAATCCGGAACCTACATGTTAATTATGAAACACCCTATTTGCCATGTTGCTGCCCAGTCTACAAATTTCCCTAGTCATGGTGAATTGGGTGAATGCATCTGTTTGGTAGGTTTTGCCGTCTGTGCTATGGCACAGTTTAAGCAAGCATACCCATGAAATCTGAGTCAAACTACCACAACCAATTAGCTGGGAAATTGTTCCAGAAACTGGCCCTTGTGAATGTAAATTTCTTTACATCTAACTGACAAAGATTGTGAAACCTGATTGGTTTTCTTTTTGTCTGATCATTAAAATGTTTTACCCATAACACTCAGTACATCAGCACTACACTCAGTACACTGACTGATTATGATGACTTAATTGCTGTTTGAGCAGCTTATGGCCAATATGATATTAGTACCACCTGCAACCAACTGTAAACAACTAGAGAACCAGTTCGACCCAAATCATTAAAAATATGTAACAATATGGTACAATAAATACTCTATTAATATACATATTTTACACCTTCCTTGCCTAATGTACCCACCCGTACCAATATGTGAATGAAATGAAAATCCAAAGTATTGAAGAAAGAAAACAAGAATGGAGGAATTTGATATAATTACAAACTTTGGTAATGTTGTGTATTGAAAAACCAGTCATTGCTAAAGTAAATATTAATAAAATTGCATAACTTGTACTATCCACACAGCACCTTTATTTACAAGCAGGGAGTCATTCAAAGTCCAAAACTCCACAATGGGCCGGCCACTCACCTCATTTCATGTCACACCTCCTACGTACCCCTCTACAAACTATCCATCGGACAATTCTAGCTATATTTCTATGCTTTACAATTATACAACATTTCAACTATTTATTTAAAGGCAGTAGGCAGTCGCCCCAAAATCTGCTTTGAAAAATCAGCAAATTCTTGCAAATTTCCTCTTACTGCATTACAAGCACCTCTGAAGACATTTTGAACGTAACTATTACAAACAATAGATAAAGCAAGGAGAAAATTCTTGAATGTCACAATTCACTAACAAAAACATTGTCACATGATCGAATAGGCCATTCATGAAATAGAGTAATGGGGCAAACTAACTCTGATTGGGGTGACTGCCTATTGCCTTTAAACATGTTAGCAACCCCACGATACTATTCTACAGTTATGGACATATCACAAGTAAAGCTGTTAATTTTTATTCACACACAAGAGTGACAGCCCACCACTCTTATTTAGTTCAGGACAACTGAAGATCTAACACTTTGTAAACAACACTCACTAGATGAATATCTTCATAATGACACTAATTTAATTGTCCCCAGTCCATCAAAGCATATGATAAATTGGTTACCTCATACTGAGCACTTGATACTAAAATTCACATGCATACACCTGCTTGTAATTCTCATCCCCTGACAGCTCCTGACGCAATATCCATCAATCATTAATGAATATCTCATTTTCATCCCACCTATTTTTGTAATGAAACACATCGATGTCCATTAAGTTTTTTTTCTGTTATTGAATACCACTGCAACTTCTCTTTGCAAACTTTTAGAAGATGCACTGTGCTTAGCAGATTTATGCTTGGGGACTAGCAGATTTATGCTAGGGGACAGGATTGCCTAAAGCAATTAACAGTTTCAAGTTGTCTAATAGAAATAAGAACTTTAGTAATGAACTAACTGCACAATAACCAAGGAACGGCTGTAAATACACTACTGGCACATTTATAAAGACCATCATATATTGCTGGGGGAGAGTACCATTACTGCCCCCAATGCCCCCCACCCCACCCCGGTGCCCAAACAAGGCTTGCAAATGACATTTTAATGGGTAGTGTGACCTTTTTGCCCAATAAACCTACATTCCTGATGCAGCTTAAATGAACATGCTAGAAAATCACTATCAAAAATGATATACTGCAACACTGTACGGGAAGGTATCACTTTGATTTACTGTAGGATTGTTTTACGACTGGACAACCACGGTTACAGGGTAAGCATGGGCGTCCGGAGGGGGGGCAAGGGGGGCACTTGCCCCCCCACCCCTGGAAAATCAAAAACTTGAAAAAACGAAGAAAAAAATAAAGAAAAAAATGAAGAAAATATAACATCAACATTTCTTAACAGTTCAGTCAGTGTGAATTTCTACTCTCAAAACAGGAATTGAATAAAAATATCAACACTCAGGCCCCAGCAGCCCCCCGAGCATATTTTTGGTATTTTTTAAAGTTTATATTTACGATATTGCTAGTGTTTCCCCTTTTTATATGCGTTAAATAGGCCTTGGATGTGCCATTTCCAGCGATCTGGGAAGCATTTTGGGCCAAAATTTTCTTGCACTCTGTGCCAACCCATGGCGGAGCGCTGAGAGTCTGTCTATGGGCTTCGCCCCCCCCCCTCCCCCCCCCCCCCCTTGACAAATTCCTGGCTACGCCTTTGTCAACACTGTGTGGAAGTAGCATCTAAACTCTTTTCTGGGAGTAAAATATTTCCCATGAAAAAAGTTGGGCCCCCTAAAAAATTTTGCCCCCCCTTGAATTTTTTTCTGCTAACACCCATGAGGGTAAGTAGAAAGGCTAGTATGGTTACAGTGTGGTTGTGAAGGTAGGTGTAATTCTTTATATAAAAAACCTTACTGGCCTGGCTTTGTTTATGTTTATATTCTCCATCCTAAATATCAACTGCCCATTGGGCCTTCTTCATAGAATTCTTACTGACCCATCACAAACTTTACTGGCCACCAGATAAATTGTAACCTGGCCTGAATAGATATGATGGAGATAGGCGCAAGCTATGGTATGTGGAAACCTTAAAGAAAAAACTTTAAAAAAGAAAACAGTAAACAAGGAAACTTTCAGACCCTCAGTAAATGTAGTAGGCAACTGTTTAGTAGTGAGCCAACACTGCCTGTACCAGGTGCGTGTCCAGGATTTTCAGCAGGAGGGGGTCTAGCCTGAGATTTTTCAAATGAGGCTGGTATTTTTGTTCAAAAACTCTGAAAAAACTCTTAAAAATTTTAAGGTCAGAGCGAGCAAGGGGGGTCCAGACCCCTGGACATGTGTCTGCATACAATAACATATTCTTCAGAAAGTGCATACATGTACACTGGATTTCAATAAATGTAATTCAATTTTCCAGTTCCATACACAATCTGCAATTTGGACAACTTAATGGGTAATACATGGAGGATTAACCCACAAATGAGTGTAATATATGGACCATGTGTAATTTAAACCAAACCCACTAGTACAGTGTCACTACATCTTATATATACTTAAGGCTAAAAGAAGCATGAAAGTACCAATACTTCCACTGACATATAAGAGAGGGAGGGTGCCAGGGATTTAAACCCCCTTCCCATTCTGGCAGAAAATTTGCTTCTTTAGAGCAAAGTGTATGCTAGATCTTGCCAAACTTGCATTAACATTCCAGGCAAAGTGCTGCATTGCCTCTCCCCTCCCTAGTGCCTCCCCACTCCCCCTCCTCTACTGGAAGCATAGCCTCTCCACTCCCCCTCCTCTACTGGAAGTACTGTACTCTTGCATGCTTCTGAGTATATGTTCACTCAACAGTTATGATGAATAAATGGAATATTTAAAATAACTACCGTCTTTCCAGCAAGTCCAATCAAACAAGAATAATGTCTCAAAATTAAATCATTATGTATCATTTGAAAAACCTCTATCCAGAGGTAAGAACATTTTAAGTGACATGAAAATTTGGTGGTTACATTTAGATGTTACTGTAATGAGGCTTTCGTTCTTGTGGTGTAGACCTGATAAATTGACACCACACATCATTTTGGCAGTTAAACAATGAAGCACACCACATGAATGACATAGACTTTGCACACGCTCTTAGCAAAGTTACTCACATATCCTCGCGGAACACAAATCAGCTGTCTGCATTACATGGTGTGGGTTGCAAGGATAGGCTCTTGCCTCCACTGGAGGGTCCACTTTCCTTTTTGAGATGTTATATGCATAAGGTCTACAGTGGTATACTGCCACATACTGCATACTTGCTTAAACTACTGGTACTTTAATTCATGACTGGGTTTCTTTCCCCCTACCCTAAGCAATTCCCACCTAGAATTCTCCACTCCCCTGGGACAACTTCCCCCAGACAATTCCCCACAAAATCCCAGCCACACAATTTCAACCATGTCACTTACTCTTCAAACAACTCCCCCCCCCCCACACACACACAAGAAAATTTGGAATTGTACAGGGTGGGAATTGTCCACAAAGAAAATCTTCCAGGTGGGAGCTGTTCCAAGAGAATTATCAAGGGGAAGATATCTGCATTGTTCCAAAAACTATCTAAATTACCCACTGGTCCAGAAATACACAACTTTTCCCTCTACTACTGTGAAGCAGTAGTACCTGTGAGGTAGTACTATTTGTGAGGCAGTACTACCTGTGAGGTAGTACTATATGTGAGGTAGTACTACCTGTGAGGTAGTATTTCCATAGTTACATTCAAGGTTACTTTAACTGTAATTGGTAATGATACCTTCAATTGTCTATGATTTTCCCAGTATTAAGGTAGTTACTAATAATACTTGCAGCATCCAATCTATTATGAATAAGTAATACTTTCATCAACCAAGTAAGATCTTTTTGTTTTCTTTCCATTTCTCTCAAAACTTCTTCCAAGGGACTGTCCCTTCCTTTCATGTATGGTATGAGGCCATCTACATTGAGCTCTGAGGCAATGATTCTCCAGTCTTTTCCGAGGGGACAGGTAGGCTCCAGCAAGGGAACTAGCACCATTTTTAATTTATGGGGAACCACTGGTGAGGATTCAGGACTGGAAATATTTTGCTCAGCAGGCATTTTTTCCAGAAGTCTTAACGTAAGCTTGTGCTGGTTTTTATCTTGGAAGGCACACAATTTAACACTAATGTCTTTTGCTGTTTTGTTTTCGTGTTTGAATACAAACGATGCATATGGACACTTTCCATGCCAAATATACACAAATGGAATAGTCTCTTGTCGGTCGTTGATGCTCATGGACCATCCTTCACTGACAGATTCTACTTGAAGGTTCATGTCACTTTCATCTCCATTGAAGAGGTATTCCTGCGGACACTTCAGCAGCTTAAAACCGTGCCTTCTTTCACTCTCAATAGCGAACTGGAGGGCACAGGGTGTGTTGTTTACCACATAAACTCGAATCTCATAATGTCCACCTACTCTCATCTCTCCCCCAAATGCTACCAACTGAAGCCACTTTTTCAATTTACTACCCTCTGTAATGCAAGTGTACAGTGTAAAATGTGATATGTAGACTTGACATTCTGTGTCCAAGATGGTGTGAGTCTTTACGTCACTATCTCCATGATCTGTTTCCCTCCACACTTTGTGTTCCATAAGATGAGTCTCACTTGCATACACTTTGACCTCCTTGGGGTCAAATGCACAATGGCGAAAGCTCAGGGTTGCTGGACGCTTGAGCTTCATGCCATGAGGACCTACATGAACTACAGGACTTATTATGCTTTGTGAAATCTCGAGTGGTGGAAAGTCCCCAAGATCCCAATTGAGAGCAAGGAAAATGATTTCAGGCTTTTCAAGTGCACAAGGTGGAATGTACAGAGAAATACCCATCTTATCAAGAACAAGCTGGCCTCCAGTGTGGTCAATTCTCCGAGACATGAACACAACCAATTTGGATCTAATCTCCAATAACTTGCTTTCTTTCATGTCTGGCTCCAACATTTCTTTAAGATCTGTGTCTAACAGGAGGCTGGCTGCATCAGGATCTGTCTCTTCATATGCAGGATTGATCTCTCCTTCTGCTGCAACACCCGAGAAATACTGTTCCAAAGCAGACACCATCTCAATCTCGGAAACTGAATTCTCAGGGCCATAAAACCCTGGAGCCTTTAGTGGTGGTGGTTCAAGAATTCCCACATCATAACCATTAAAAACAGGAGATGTATTGCTATCTTGTTCCACTGTAGGTATAATCACTGTTTCCTCTACCTGTTTTTTGTTAGAAATGTCACCATTTTGTACCACCACTGAAGTATCTCCATCCTCAATCACGGTGGCTTGAGAATGGCAGCGGTAATAGAACAGTTTAATGAGTAAAAGGATGACAAGTAAACCCAAAAAGGCTGACAAACAACTCAATACAATAATGAGTTTCCTCTCATCATCGCCACTACGGCGGCATTCCCGTCCCCCCAACGTGACCTCATCACCCATCATTATTGTTGAATGAATTATTCCTTCCACAAAAAGGAATCACACAAAGATCACTTTTTTATCCAAAGCTTTCTTTGGATATTTTGCGGTTTGTTGCGATGAGACGTTGATACGATCCAAGGAGGCACCACTCACTATGGTCACTTGTCGCTTCCAACTCACAATATTATAGATAGTGTCAATCTTAAAAGAATTGGCAGAATGACAGGATGTTGACTGAATGGTGTCAAATTACCTGAAAAAAAAAAGAAAAAGTAAAAAGTAATTATACACTGCATATAAAAGTACTATATATGTGGTGTGAATGGCAAAGACATGACAATTATTATGTTTTCTATAATACCATGTCTGCATATTTAATGCCATGCAAAAGCAGCCACTGAAAGCCTTACCATTTCTCATAAATTGCAACTTTTAATCATCACATTTCCCTGCATGCTCTGCTCTTAAGCATTCACTAATTTTTTTTTTTTTTTTTTTTCAAAAGTCGTAACAGCTAAGGCTGAAGATAAAAACAACAATCACCCCCAAAGGGTGTAGCCTGTGAACAGCTCTCGGCCACCGTACCTCGAACTATGTACCCACTGAGGACTTCTAATGTTTGTTAATGACATTTCTTTAAAGGGAGAATGCAGTCACCCCAATAAAGAATTGTATAGTAGACTATCCTATTTCCTGAATGGATCTTGAGAATCATGTGACAGTATTTTTCTCACTCAATTGCAAAATTTACATAGAGCAACTGCTTGGTTTACCTTGAATATGCAATATTGATGTCCTAAAATATTATGAAAGATAGCTGGAAGAGAAATAAGAAGAAATTTGTGACATTTAGCTATTGTTTCCAAATAAGTTTGGGGCGACTGCTTTTGACCTTTAAGAGAGTAAAAATTATGCAGACAGACAGACAGGCATATACCATAAACCTCTCAGTGCACATGCCACTCATCCCATAATTTGCATAAAATGCACAATAACTGCACGTTATTAACCAAACTAAGCATACATTGTGGATTTCTTGTTCTTCTGCCTGAGGAGGGGAAGGGGCCGGGGGATTTCACAGATGAAGTGTCTGAATCTTAAGCTTTATATGCTAGCTGATGCATGCATCTATCATTTAGAAGTTGAAGTTATATGCAGTGGTGTTAAAATATGCTCACCATCAAGAGTGACTTCACATTTTTATTTGTTCCTCCTTTTTAGCTGCTGAGCACCGTTACTCATCCTTTTACTGTATTATGCACAGCCTCCATCAAATCTTTTATGTCAGTCTCTATAGATGCTGTACTAATGTGATACAGCAACCAGAAAGTTCTACTCGGCGATCTATTTTAAGTCAATACTGCACCTTGAAAAGTTCCTGAAATTCAAGAAATGCAATGATGTGCTATACTAGCCTGCAAAGCTAACAGCTTGTCCTTCCTGGAAGTGCAGATCCTTTGTGCTCAAGATTTGTGTGTGCTCGCTAACCATAGAGCAGGTGACCTGGCATTAATTGAGCTTTCTTCCATTCACGTTTAGGAGTTACCAAAATTAGTCACAGTGGGTAAACCTTTAAACAATATTGAAAACATTAAAATACTAAAATGGCCTGTATTCAGATGTTCCACTTTATTCAATTTAAATATGTCAAATACTACATCTCACACTAAGCTTGTATCTCACCTACAATACTGTGATGTTTCTTGTCCAAGGTATACAGCTGTCAGGAACAAAGTGTGCACGTGCAAATCACCTACCAGAATACAACAACAGCACCAGGGCTAGCTTTACGCTACTGTTTTTGTATTTATTTACTGTAAACACTAAGTAATGGTCTCCAGAGTGACAGATAAGAAAAGGATGTTAGGCCTGTAATGATTGATATCAGATTCTTACCTACAGTTGTGCAGTACAGTATGTGACCTAATCTAAATCTCACATCATCAGGGAGCTGTCAATGGCAGCTCCCTGCTTACATGTACACTGCAACTCCCAGGTGAAGGGAATACAATGATACACCAGGGCTAAAGACATCTTCTGCCTACATTTGACAGGTATAATTTCAAATCTTGCTTTTCTCCAATTGCTTTTCCCCAAACCTTTCTCACTAATTAAATTAATGCCATCTCATTCTCAAGACATGAGGCAATCCACTCTTTGACCTTGAAGCTTTTTATTTATGGCAGGCTCAGGACTCCACATGGCTTGCAGGTATTACACATGCTGGTGACAATGGGAATTCCCCAATTTCCTACCATGGTCATTAGCTGGAAATTATCCCATCTTTCTTGTTATTCCCTCTTCCATGTCAGATCTCATAATCTACAACTGCTGTAAAAGGTTAGTTCTGATGTTGCAATGGTCACAGATCTTCAAGACTGCAAGTTCTTTAAAAGGTCAATGTACTTTTGCATATTTGCTAACATTTGAAAGTGGCAAAGTGGTAGATTTTGCGAGGGAGCAAAGTGACCGAGTCCGAGCGCACTTATGTGTGAAGGGGAGGTTGTGTGAGGCGGGTGTCCCCCTCCCACGGTGTCAAGCTTTTTTGTTTTTCAATTTGAAAACAATGTGATTTGGTGCATACTTTGTACGGTATTTTGTATGCATAAGCCTGGGAGACATGTATTTATGAACTATTTTGTAGGAATAACCATATAGAAACCAATACACACATGTATACAAAGACTGTATAAAGGTGACAATAACTGCTGCGCTGCATCCAGATCAAAATTTGTATGGAAGTAATCTGTAGATGATGGGATTATTTCAGGCCGCGAGCCCCAGCATGCTCTGATCACAAAAGATAGAAACAATCAAGTTCAGTACAGTCGGACTATCCATGCAGGCTAGTGCCATACTTAACATTGCTACTGCAGAACACCGTACACACGTACGTACGTGGGTAAGTTTGGATCAATCCATATCTCTATCCCAGCTCAAGCTCGATAGATGAACGTATTTTTATAGCAACATTTTCTGAGCTGTTTTTGGGTGAATTATGCACAACGCACATGCTTAAACAGCAAAGTGTAACTTAAATCATACTTTCAATAAATTCTATGGCAGGTTTGCCAAAATTCAGTAGATTAGAGTAAAAAATTGGTAGGCAGTTCAAATCTCTAAAAAGTGGTATTTTTCCGAAATCGATAGAGTTAATTGGCAGTTTTGTTTTTGATGTTTCATTAAAACCAGGGAGCTGGAAGACATTACAGCAATGCGCAGCCATGGGGATGTGATCATGTGACTCAAAATTGAGAATTGCACAATTTATGGTGACAAAAACTTCTCAGACTGACACATCGGCATCAAAATTCCACCAACTTGGTCCAAAATTCTAAATTCGGGGAAAAATAATCCGTGACCCCCCAGAAATATTGACCCCCATATGCCTATGTTTTCAAGAGTGAAAACTGGTTAAGTTTTAGTTCCCTTCATCAGTTACAATAATATTTTACAACTGTACACATGCAGGGACATTAGAAAACATGGTCACAACAGCTACAATATATATAGTCTGGCTACCTCTAGTTTCATTCTGAAAAATTTGTGTGATGTGGATGTACTTTTGACCATGAAGGAATGTGAAAATGCTTGAACATTGAATGTGCCAAGAAATCAACTTTTCATCTCTTTACAGATTTGTAAGAAATAGGTACCTTCTCTCACAGCCAATTATGTAGAACATGAACTAAACAAGTTCTATTAATTGCATCAAGCTTCCATTCCACAAAATATGTCAGTTGGTGAATGTGAATAAGTGTCATTAGACCAGGAAGCTGTCACAATTGATCGAGGGGCAGTTCCCTGATTAGACTTTATGGACATAATGGAATGACCCAGTTTTGGTGACATGCACAACAGCCTTCTTTAGGCCATAATTATATTATGTAACTTTGATCTTTGACCTACTTCTGACACAGAGGCTGCTATTTCATACAGTAACATTACTGGCCCGTCCATGCCTTTTATGACATAAAGCTTGCAAAAACCCTGTGTGATCGCACTGCCATTGCTTCATGCCATGCAAATGCCCATAAGCCTACAATCCCGAATAGTCCCCCACAGCCCGGGAAAGTCTTATTAGTGATGGTCAGTAACTTTCACATTCTGTGGTTTTAGTCCAGCCAGTTGTATCTTCACAACTGTGATCAATCTGGACATATGATCCGACCAAGCCCTAGTAGCCACTGGAACTACTTACTAAGCCCCACAAGTCATTATTCGCTTGAGCGCACATTGTGCTGATAGAGCTGGAGTTCTGTTACCTTGTTATGATGCAAACCTGATTAACTGTGGTCAGCTTCTACAAGAATTTGGACTAAAAGACCTTTCATGTCATGTTGACAATCTGCACAGAGCTCTGCAATTGGAACAAAAGAATTAAGGGTTGTTTTTGTGTTTGGTACAAAAACAGTACAAATTTAATGCTTAAGTAATTTCTCTTCTATCAGGTCTGGCCAGACCTTTATCCCATAGGCATGGTAGGCCTACATACTGTGCCAAAAGTCCTTCCAAGAAATAGGTGCCAACAAACCAATGAAGGCCTGTGAAAGTAATACAGTGTCAAGGTATTTTACTTCAGTTCTACTTCGCCCTTACACCTGTAAGGCCTATGTAATCTGGGCCTAATGGGTATGTGGAAGCAGTGGTGTAGCTACAGGGGCCTTGCATAAAGGGGCACATGCCCTCCACAACAAAGCTGTGCCACCCCAGGTGCTCCCTACAGAAAATTTTGGCAAGTACAGAAGAGTATCAGCCTGCATGAATGCAGCCTGAGTGAATGCTCTTAATTTGACATAGTAACATAAACTTAAAATTAAAACAGAGCCATTGTTTTGCCAAATTTAATAAATTAACCAGAAAGCCAAAGGCTTTGTGATTCCTTGCCAAATGGAAATAAAAGGTATAAATCTTTGCATCTTAAACCTACTGCATTTACTAGCAATTTCACGGTGTTTCACCTCCAGAGACTTCTTGTAACCTTCTTGTAACCTCCATCACAAAGAATGGGGTTCATCTTCTGACCATAACACATCCACACGCCAAGTATGAAAAGTATACACACTTCTTATGTTGGGATATTGTGTTTAAAAAGGATTCAGTTTCTGACCTCTGTTGACCTCCAACCTCCACCAAACTCTATAGTATTCTTTCTCTTAATATGATAAATTTATGATGATCAAAGTACCACCCATTCCTAAGTTGAAATACCATGTTTACAAGGATTTCAGTTTTTGTCCTCAAATAAATAAAAAAATATCTTGAAATATTGTGTTAACAAGCACATTCCAAGTTTTTGAACTTTTACCTCAGTGACCTCAGATAACCTTTGACCTCTCGCAAAAACAGCAGGGTTCATTTTCTGACTATAATGCCTCAACATGCCACGTATGAGAAGTATCCACCCTCCCTACTTTGAGATATCCTGTGCACAAGATTTTTGGTTTTTTATTTCTGGTGACCTGACATGACCTCTGACCTCCACCAAAAACAATATGGTTTTCCGCCTTACATGATAAATCCATATACTAGGTACTGTATGAAAAGTATCCATCATTGTTATCTTGAGGTATTGTGTATACAAGCATTTCCCAAGGTTTTTGATTACTTTCTGTGACCTAAGATAACCTCTGACCTCTACCAAAAACAATAGCATTTATTTTCTGTTTACTTAATGTATCCAAATATATGAAAAATAACCATACTTTCTACCTTGAGATATCCTGTTTACTAGGTTTGTTGTTTTTGACCTCTTTTGACCTGACATAAACTTTGACTGCCACCAAAACAATGGGTTCTTCCTCTCTATATGACATATCCATATATCAAGTACAAAACAGTACCCATCATTCCTATCTTGAGATATCATGTTTACAAGCCAAGCATCACAGACACACATACACATACACTTACACACACCACTGTGACTGCACTGATTCCTTCTTGCATTTGGCAAAGGAATCAAAAACATCAGGTTGAAAATGAAACTACCTGGTCCAAATCTCAAGGAGACATACAGTAATTATCATATGAAAATCACCAGGTATATTTTTTGGAAGTTCAAAGTCATATGACTCAGTCTTTTGGAATCTGTCCTAGCTGTTAGTCATGAGGTTAAACATCAACAAGTTTGATTTTACAACATCTGGTTTACAGTTGTATTTAGATGTTTACATGTGAGATATATAACAGTCTGATGATTGCCCAGGGGACGATAATGATATATGTTTATAATATCTGAAGACTACACTTTGCTAGTAAACAATATCAGGTTCATATTTATAGGGCCCTTTACAATGCCTTCACAAATACTGGAATGCTGTGGCTGATGCTGAGATAGATAATGTGCAATTGGACCATGCGCAGGTATTAACATGAGCACTAAGTATATCAGTTGATGTATGACTCATACCACAAAGATGATTACAAATAGGCATCCCTTCAACTTCCTGCAAGCATGAGCAACAACAATGGAATAGAGTTCTATACTTTTAACTATATGTGCTACAGCTGTATGTGTGTGTGCGTGTGTCTGCGTGGGTGGTGCACTTTAATTTGCCCACATTTGTGAGCATATGGCTTGAAAAATATAAAGCATAGTTTTCTCCGCAATTTGGACATTGTGTTTAAGGTCCTTACTACTGTTGCTTTACAGCAAACAGAAGACCTGAGTAATTATATATGTATCATGGGGATACAAGGACTATACAACTTTTCAAACTCTCAAGGCAATAATTTTATGGTAAAGGCTGGCTGAGTGTAACTTGAGTTCATATATTACGTTCAGAATACACTGCAATTAACAGCAACTGCAGGGCTGTCAACTTTTTGTGACTAGTGGGAGTGAGATTCGCTGGGAGACTATACTGACGCAGAGTGCGACCATCAGTTCGCGCGGAGCGTCCCGCTAGGGGGACTTTTAACAAAAATACCCGTAGACTGCAGGAAATGGCACTTCCCGTGCCTCATTACTGCATGCTCGCAATTACCAGTTTTCAGATGTTTCATGTTCCTGGAAATTTTGTTCACATTACAAATAGGCCTATGAAAAATTGGAATTTCTGCGGCCTACCAGTTTGTATTGCTGACAGCCCCAAATCGAATATAAATATATCCAGTGGACTCAGATATAATTGTTCACATTTGGGTTGAAAGGGGCTAGCTCGATGATGGCAAAATTTAACGTACTATAAACTACACTACTCTCAGCTTACGGCAGATTATGATTAGTTGAAGAAACTCAGGTAGCGTGATTACTGGCGTTTTACCAACACCCAACGCATCGTTGCGTTATGAGTGATTTGCTTTTCACCATATTGAGACATTGCGTGAGAAACTGATGCTTCATCGTGAGAGCGTGAGATTGCCCCGAAATGCGTGACTCTCACGCTGAATGCGTGAGAGTTGACAGCCCTGCAACTGTGAGTATAACCCTACGGGCCATTCAAACTTCTCCCCTCACCAAGAGGCTCTCCTCCTTCCTAGGTCAAGGAGGACAACCTCTTGGTTATGGGCGAAGAAGTTTGAACACATTCAAACTAATCTGATCACAGCTCAGTGAGCGCTCACTGAGCTGTCATCAGATTGCATCTCCTTGGTGAAAGGGGAAAGGTCATATTCAATTGACTCATGGACAGGGATAAAAGCCTCTAAGATTTTTTTCTAAGAGGCAATTGGGTGATTATTTAAATTAGGGTACCAATGGTAAAATATGCTTTTAAAGGCAACTGTCTTGCTATTTTAATCCACATGGTCTTTGCTATGCTTTCATTTTGTCCTCACTATTTATGTAAGTGCGTATCTTCCAAAAAATAAGTATCATTGTAGTGAATCCTCCCAATTTTGATGAAAAAATTGGCTAAAATTAGCAATTTTGGGGGCAAAAAGTGTGACATTTAAACTACCATAGCAGAAATTAGATTTTCCCTTATTTTTACACTTATCTTGCTCAGTTATTTTAACTTAAATGGTTGATGAGGTATCAATTGTACCCTTGAAACTCATATTTTATGAGAAACTGACGTTTTTCTCTTTCCTGGGATTCAACGAAAGAGAGGTTCCACGTGTAACATTTGGTGTTACCATTACAGTGTGAAATTTCAGTATCTTATTTTCCAAAAATTACGTACAGTAAATACTAAATCTTTCTTTTTTTAGTGGTTTATTGAAGCCTGTGCAATTGTTTAATGCATATATAGGTTTGGACAAAAGCAATTGTACAGAAAAGAAAAACATAGCCATTTTGCATTTTCACAGGCCACTTTGGTGTCACAGAAATATGTTACATAGTGAACCTTTGCAGTTAAAATACTACTACTTCCTAAACTTGATATGTTGTCATTTTTAGCTGAACTATAGTATTTAACATAGCTTTTAACTTACAGGTAGTAAAACTGTGCCACCTTGTTTATGATTTGAAATATCATACAATATTACTTTGGTGTTCTCCCAATCTAGGTTACACGTGGAACGTATTGTTTGTACCACAGAATTGAGATGAAACCCTTGACTAAGTAATCACAAGAGGTTTTAGCTTCAGACTGCTCAGATTAACTATAGAAAACCCATAAATGATATAAAATAACTCAATAAGTAGTCTTAGTGGGACAACATATTTTTGGTGTTCATGTTACACTGTGAAACCTATAATTTCTGTGCAATGGGGCTATTTTGAGGTCAAACGTCATCTGAACATTCATAAAACAACTTGTACAACATCATTTAGGCCTAAGCCTACAATGAACAAGTAAATATAACAATTCCACCCATGGTTTCACATCAAAAATTATGATACATGTCACAGTCTGGTACCCTAATTAAAATAAACACCCAATTACAGACTTTTGCTGTAACAGCAGTAGGGAATGTACTGACACACATGATGAATTTTCTGCCCAGCCCCATACACCTTCCCTGCCCAGCTGTCCATGTACACCTATGGGTGGAACTAAAACTTGAAAGATATAGCATGTATGGTTTTGAAGGTGCATAATCAGTTTCATTATTGTTCCAGTAAACCTAGCTATAGCTGGCTTCTGCTCCGTACCTAACTGAGCCAATTAATCCAAATACTGTTGCAGGAGAAAAATGGGTTGCTAAGTGATCCTGAAACAAAATAAATGCATAAAAAGTGAAAAACTTATAGAATTAGCTGCCCTATTTTTACAGTCACAACACTGATGAGACTTCTGCAATATACATCACACCATCATTTCTACAAGACCTTTTTGTAGTGTATGAAATGCACTGCAGTATAAAGTGAATCATTCAAATTTCAAAGGCTAAGGCTGAACAATTAATCTCTGAAGAACTTACTGTAGCAATTCTGGCACATTCCAGGTAGCCCCCAGTATATATACTCATTTATATCCTATTTTTTGTCATGATACATCAACCTCTGTTCAGCCAGTGTCTGTAGCTGGTTTGTCTCAAAGTCGTACTTTAACTTGGTCGTACACTGTCTACTTTGATTACCTAATATAAGATGCCAGATTCGAAGCATTTTCAGAATGTATTCTATGCAACCGCAATTGGTCAATGGCAGATGAAGATCAGTGATTGTACTTAGAAGATGAACTGGCACCTGCATGGCAGAGAGCACTGTATACAGCAGGGGTGTGCAACCTGCGGCCCGCAGGCCAAATGCGGCCCGCTGTCCCGCTACTTCCTTCTGTGCGGCCTGCTAACTCATTTCGATTTGCCTAATTTTTGCATGGCCCTTGTACGTCTTATTTGACCACAACTTAAACTTGACGTAAACTGTACAGGATATCATGAAAACACAGAAACGATCAATTCCTTTGATGTAAGGTGGATCATATTCTCAACCATTTCATTATTTGATAAACTAAAGAATTCACTTGTAAAACACATTCGAAATCTGAATTAACATATTTGTCGACAAAATAGAGATGCAATTGTACACAAGACAAGTTTCGCCAACAATAAGTAGGCCCATACTACAATATTATTCGAGTGCATGTGGGTCTGCCTAGATGGGTACACTGGTCACTAAGAGGGAGGGGTGGGGAAGGGGTGGTGGGGGAAGGGGTGAGGGTGAGATGCCACCCTCTTATACACATCTCTGTTCCCACTGCTGCCCCCAGATTGTCACAGCAACATGATTTGTACAAGTGTTCGAAAAGGTTGCACATCCCTACAGGTGGTATACAGGAAGGGCATGCACATTCAGATGTCAAATTGCATCAGGGAAGGTTGTCTGAAAATACCGGGAATGGAAGAAGAGAGCTTTACTCAATATAAAGCTGTCTCCAGCTCCCTGGTGGGAGGTGCTTAGACAGTTATTCAGATTTAGATTTGAGAAGAGGTTAGCTAAGTCTGGTCGAAGGGAAATTTTAACATTTAGTGAGCGGGAAATCAGCTTTTGCATCAACCATCTCTCTGTAAGGCAATATCTGCCATTTTCATAAGATGTACCACTGTTGTCAGTTAAGTTTATATATCTTTAAGGTTTACTTGCATAATCACTGTTGTCACAATTTCTGGAGCATTACACCACATGACAACTTCTTAATATTGAACCTACAATGGCACTGCCTTGCATGGGGAGGGCCGGAGTTGCTAGTATACAAGGTGGGCTACCAATATTTGCTACATGGTGCTGTATCACTCTGACTTTCCAGTAGATCAGTGACCACTGTAGGAAGGGTGTAAATCAGAGCCTAGTGGTGTTACGTGACTGAGCATGTGTACTCAATTAAACACTCAGGGTACAGTACATTTAACAACAATCTAACCGGCTCTACAATGTGCCTCTGAATGGAGAAGAACTTAGTTTTAGATTGTCAAAGAATTGACTTTTAGGAGTTTTACTAAAGTATGCCCAGAACCACCAATCAAATGGATGAACAGGCTACAGTTACAGTCATCTACTAGTAGATAAAGTACAAAGTTCACTTCTTGTGCTGTATAGTTCCCTAGCTCTCATACACTTCATAAAGATCTAACTGATATGAAGTTATTTTAAGCAGAAAGATAATTGTTCCTGTTGGCTAAATTCTGCATGGTCTTGATGTCCAGCCATGAGACTTTAACTACCAGGTCATCAGCATGTAGGTGCTGAGAGCTTGCTTAAGTGGGTATTTCCCTGCAAACTGAATCAACACTTGAGCTTTCCAGTTTTGTTAGCATTTTACTTTACTGCATCCCAAGTGGCTTTTTGCCTTAGTTATTGAAGGACACATTAAGTCCACGAGTGAAAAAATTAATCAGCTTTCGATGACTGTGTCACACAGAGCTTAGACTGCCAATGTGTTCATGAGATACTGTATATTCCGTAAACATTTTACCATCAGATGGACGTAGGTTTACGGTCATTCAGAATCAATGTCAGACTGATGTCTTTGTAATTTCCCTTTGCAAAACCGTCTATCAGTAGCTGACGTTGAATTGACATTGGCAAGAACATCCACCAGAAGTTGTTGAGAATAAAATTTTGTTCAGGCCGGGTCTATCTGACAATACTGCAGACAGTAGCGTCAATCTTTACTCGAATGTGGGGGGGGGGGGGGGCATAGCCACTTCTGTCAAAAATTTACTGTGTAAAAATGTCACTCAAGTCAATGAGTGTATTTCCAAAATGTGGGGGGGGGGACATGTCCCCCGTCCCCCCAGGACTGATGCCCATGACTGCAGACTTCAACATTATTTTCCAACATCCATCTGGTTTACATTGTATTTGAAGGGAAAAATACAGTCACGTCCCCAATTTACCTTTGTATACCTTGCTCTCCTAAATCATGAATGGCTGTTTTTTTTAACCCTGTGACAATTATCTCCATCACTGAACTGTTTGATTTGCATAGAATCAGGGATGTAGCTACGGTGGGCAGTGCTGGGCGGTGACACCCAGCACTCGACATTCCCGCCCAGCACTCCAGGCAAATGCACGTCCCCCCGCCGGCCCGCCACCACAAATCTGCCTACCGAGACCTAAAACTAGCCCTAAATTTACTCCTTAAAGTAAAATGAGGGAAAAATGAAAAATTAATGGCTGAAAAGTGGGGTAGATGTCATGGGGTGGGGTGAGGTGCAAGTTCCCCAGATCAGATAATTAACCGGCACTCAAATTTTGCAAGCTACATCCCTGCATAGAATAACTCCTTTGTCTATATACCTTTAATATGCAATGTTTATGTTATGAGAAGTAATGACAGATATTTTCAATAGAAACAAGACAATATTCAGGACAAAAACACTTAGCTAATGTTTCAAAATAAGTTTGGGGAGTCGACTTCTATATATTCCCTTACAGTTATTAATGGGTATAAGTCATGAAGGGATATCAGTCCTATCTCAAAGGGACTTCCAAGTATTACCAGACCTCAATTTGACCGACTGAACCAAAATCCAATGTTGGTCTTACAACAAAATGTTTACTGGCCGGCAGCTCTTAAAAAATGTCTGCAGCTATTATATATTCTGATGTACAACTACACTGTATGATGAACTTGAATAAACAGTTCATTCCACCCACTATTTCTTAAGTGAAGATCATAGATCTCGAACTAAATATGACGCATCCACATACTAACATACAAAAATGTGCATAAATCCTTCCATAGCATGCTGTTCACAAGGCTATTGAATATGGTCAAACTTTCAGTAGCAGCAAAACCTCAATCAAGTCACTCATGCAGGATGCAGCCAAGCTGCAGAGGCTGTATGCCATATTTGTTCACTACCTATACACATGACAATAGCAAGATCAATTTACAGTACTGTCATCCTACTTGGTAATGGATATCAAAACAAAAAGCATGGCTCCAACTGCTGCTGCTTGGCTGAGGCAGTTGCAGCATTGCTACTTATGGTGTGCATGTCTCACCCCACCCTTAACAAAAGCCCCACCTGCAGCCTCCTTTTTCACTTTTCCAAAAGACCAACAATATTGTTTTTATCTAAGTCAGATTTGTTATAATAAACTAACACTTAAAAATTGCATTATGAAGAACTTGCATGCATATAGACCAAATTCTTTTGATCATCATATTTCCTGCCTCTCCCCCCGTCTCCCCTACCCCAGACCCCCTTCCTACCCCAAACCACCACCATTAAATAGTAGTCAGGGGATCCTAACGCAAACTATCTCACAAACGGTGTCACAATTCAATACACACTTTAAGCTAGGTTTAGTTCAGAAGTTTGATAATGTACACTCACATATTTTTAAAGATGTATAGTGAAATTGGGGTGGGGAAGATGGGTGGTTTTGTCTGTGAGCTGAGGGGGTGCATCAAAGCATACACAACTGGGGGTTCCCCCACTTCTTACGCCTATGTATAAGTGCTGACAGTGCAATTAAAGGCTTGCACTGATCTGCAAAGACTATAGTGTAGGTTTTGCTTAGCTACGAAACGAAATTTGTCAATTTAAAGGGGAATTTTCATGATCCTAGACAGTTCCAATTCTCCCAACTATGCATCTTCTAGCTCCTCCCATAACTGTATGAAGCTTTCCCTTGTGCAGGAATAAACCTGTTTTATTGCTTAAGGCCATGTCCTGATGAGCATACAAGGCTATAAAATGTAATAAAAGCACTCTCTCTGCCTTGTGTGGAATGTGAGCTACGCTGCATCTTTCAAATTTTCAAGCTTTGATGTCAATCAAAGAGCAGTCACCAACTGAGAATTTTGATACCCCCACACTAAAAATATACTTTGAGGTGATGACTGTCTGTCTTTAAACTGATGTTATTCAATGATAAATCTAACTACATGATCGATATACAAAGACGACAACATCTTGACAACAACTAGATCTACTTTGCTGCTTACATTTTTATCACAAGTACTGATTGAGTGTATAGTCCAGATGGAAGTGTCAACATAAGAAGAGCTGTGCAAGCGTTAAATTTATTTACACTTCATTGCACCCGCACAATTAATAGATATAGTACAGCACTGACTGAACTCATATCTTGTGGTCGGTGGGGAGGAAAATCAACTAATTAGCTGTGAGAATCACAAGCTAATGTGGAAGGCTATCAATGGCTGAGGGCTATCAATGTCACCTAGCAATTAACTCCTGCCACTTATTTCATAGCCCCCCCCCCTTTGTTCCTTCTATGAAGAATGTTGAAAGTTTGCAGTATATATCATTATTTTTCCCAATATTTGCCAAATTGCATCTAAATAGGCCTACCCCCAGACACTCAGAACTCTTCAGAGAGGCAGGGGTCAGGACACCCCCCACTTACACCCTCTCCCAGGATGGCAGTCCAAAACATGTTCAGCGTCCCCCCCCCCATGGCTACCTAACTACACCAAGAAATGCTAGCTGGCTGAAATATAACAGTAAGTAAATTATAATTAGCGAACTTAACTGAAAGAAGCAAGCCCCTGTGGTTTGACAGGAAGCAAGATATCATGGGAGGGGGGGGGGGGAGGGTACTTTTCAGGTGTGGTAAACTAAAATGCATTTTAACTCAATGGTACTTTGCCGTCCCAGGTACGAGTTTGGCAAGGTTGTGTTTCGAAAATTGTTCCTTTGGCCACCAATAGTTAAAGAAAGCTGGAAACTTGTAAAAAACTTAAAATTTTCAAAAAATACTCATTTCATATCAGCACATGCACAAAATTAAAAATGCGGTCCAGAAATATTCCTAGGTGCTTTATCTCCAGACCCAGATGTTTAGTTAATACCCCATGACCAAATTAGTTTTCTCTGTTCATTAATTCCCCTGGGTTTCATTGTCCATAGCCAAAACATGGTGTACTAATTTAGTTTGGACCTTGTCAGTTCATCTGTCCGGGTTGTTAATTAGGTTTTGATGACTCCCTTTGAGTAAATTATATCTAAAATACCTGTTTTTACTTTGGGTATTTGCACTTAAAATAATTGACGATGGTCAAAAGTGGTAAAAAGCATTCCTGTTTATCAGTCCAATAGTGGCTTCGTCTATATTTTTTCACTTAGGCTAGGCCCTGGTTTACCTTGAATTATATTTGTTATTATTGCCTGTTACTGTAACTTAGCTTTGTGATACTGTGATACGTCTTACACAAATCTAACCAGAATTTGTCAGGACTGACAAGTTGTATCTGAATTATGCCAACAAAATATCCCATACTTTCGGAAGTCACCATCACAAACAAATATGCATACTCCGAGTGTGAAATTCTAAGGTTTCTTTCGAATGTGATTACAGAAAATTGGTAGTTCGGTTGAGGCTTTTGCCTAGCTAGCTGGTTGGTGAACTTTTAGAAATGCAACTGGCACACATACATTTGCCTGCATGTATGTACATCCCCTATTTGTAATTGCTTTCTACACTATAAGGATTCAATATTATCACAGCTTACGTGGCAGGCTAAGTTTTCATCCACAGCTTGGCCGGCTGCAAGACAGTGTAGCGTACCGTAAGGAGCCAAATGGCGTGCTCAGCTACACTGTGCAGCACAGTGAACTCCAAAGTCTTGGTCGTAGCCTGCACAGTCCCTTGATCTTCTATCTGTAATACTGTAGTGAAAGCAGTGCACTAGAAACTGTGGGACTTCCATGAGGTCATCTCCTTTGTTTGAACACACTGCAGTATTGTAGAATTACAGCGGCCAGACCATCCATGAAATAGCTGCGATAACTGGCGGATCAAGTGTGAGCAGGCCAGGCTTAGGGGAAAATCATGAAGCGGGTGCATGTATCTTATGTGCTCTAACTCAATCGCATAGGCATACTTGATCAGCTTGGACATGTGCCCCACAATCATACATAGGGGGAGATTTTGTGCTATGGAAAATGCAGTCCCCTCAGTTTGGATTAGTGTTCCCCGCCATCCTAATTCAGGATTGGCTCCTATCAATCATGTGACAATATTTTTGTTACTTATTAAAATTCAAGTAGAATAACTCTTTGGTTCTCCTTCAATTTTCAGTGTTTTTATACAGAACCATACTTGTTAGAAAAATAAGAGATTTGTAAGATTTAGCAGATTTTTGAAAAAAAAACTTTGGGTGACTGCTTTCTCCCTTTTAAAGTTGTAGGCAAAATGATTAATTAACAAAGTACATAGCAACAATAAAGTTCAAAACTTTTCTACATATTACAAATTTGAGCATTTTCAAAGCGGTGCATAAAGTGTATCTTAATTTTCATTACAAAAATTCCACCTCAATGTAAACCATCAATTTTCTTAAGAGATGAGTCATGTCTTTAAAAACTGAAGATAAATCTTCAATAAATAAACTTACCTTGATTTTAACTTGGGTACATTTATGTTAAGTAGTGCACTAGGCCTTGTAAGATTGCAATCCTATTTAATATTCAGCTGCTGTCTGTTTTGCTTTCGACTCCCAACAATGCTTCTGCAGTTTTACGTCAAGATGCTTCACTGCAAAAAAAAAGAAAACATATCCACAGCTCCTCAATATGAATAGTTTGACTAGATTAAAAGAAATGTATTGCTACACTTTTTGTCAAATTATCACAGTTCCCTTTCAACTTAATTTAGTCCGTGCACTCAACAATGAAGAGTAAATATGAAGGCCTCTGGCAGGCATGTCTATCCCTATTGGTTCTATCCAATTCAAGGAGATGTGAATGAGATAAAGCCAACACATACAATATCCATCCTACTGTGATTCCACAACTTTGCAGCTAGACAAAAGTTTGTCAATATGTGCGACGTTTTTTTTTTCTTCCTTTTCCTAAGTAAACTAGCGAGTGTAAAGTTCAATAGGCAAAGCACTCCGCTGTTCAATGAATGTCAACAAAACTGGGCCAGCTTCAGTAGCTGAGCCAGAATTTGTTAAAAAGGGGAACCTGACAGGCAAGTTTAAGAACAAATTGAAACACCGAAATGTCGGGTATAAAACACAGGTACACAATATAAAAGTATCTGTTAATAGGTGTTTTGAATATTGAAGCTGGGTAGTCTCAATTTTTTTTTTTTTTTTGGCATGCACTACACTAATAGGTCAGTGGCCACAATAACATCTCCCATTGGATAAACTCTAATATTAACAGAGTCACAGCTGTGAAAGTCTTTAAGAAAACTTTTTTACTGGTTGTGCAGTCTGCTGACTTGTGTTATTTCAGAGTTTTAACAAAAAGTATTAAAGTAATGTACATTATCATATTGTTTCTTTTAAATCATTTTGATCAAAATAAAGTAATACCACATGTGGCTGTATGCAGAATTTTTTTTTGGCAGGGGGTAACATGCTAGGCAAAGTGCCACCAAGAAAAAATTGCCAAAAATGCTTCCCATGTTGTAGGTACAAGTTGCATGTAAACAATCTTTCTGCATTTTAATATAACCAAAGACTTCAAAAATCAATGTGATGAAAAGTTTACTCTGCAATTTTTTCTGGAGGGCGGTGGGGTTGAAGGGGGGGCCAATGCCCCTGCTGCCTCTCCCACCACATACAGTCATGCCCCACCAGATTCATTTTGTTCACTACAAAACAACTTGTCAAGTGAAAATTCCTGGGCACTATTTTACTATTTCCATAAGGCTTTCTTTTCTTTATAGGCCCACCTCCACTCATTTCCCTTTTAGTCTGATCCTAGCTAGGCACAGTGTCTCTAAATGGGTAAGCTCAGCTCACATCCCTTGGATGGATGTGTGATAGAGTCGGCAATAATTTTATCCCTTCCAATTATAGCAAACACAAGACTGAACTACAACATTTTTAAGTGCATGCCTACATAGTCTCTAATGGCCAAATAAAAATATACCCATACTTAGAAATCAAATCTGCTTCCCAAGAATTGATACTGTAAGATAAGGAATATGCTAACAATAAAAAACATACAATGAAGCAGTCTGGTTGATGACTTATTATTCATCAAGCTTAACTGTTCCCAAAATTCTTACTCTAGATAATGCAAATATAAATGAACACTGTTGATGGCACTGTTTTGTCAAAATGCCAAGATACACTTCTCCCACACAGGTGAATGATTGATAAAGAAATTAATGTTTGAAAAGATGAACATTATAAACATCGATGATCTGATAGCATTTAGTAAAGCTTTACATTGTAGTAAACAGTCTGTAAGGGTGTACTGAGTGGTGATCAAAACATGGGTCCTCAGATCAACTTTGAAAAATATACAATGATACCTCATCACACTAATATGACAAAGCACAAATTTAAGATTCATTGCACTTTGAGTATTGTTGTAAGAAAATTGTGAAATTTAATATTTGAAATAAATCGGCTAGCCAATTTCCCATAAATGTAAATGTGTGTGCCAAGCACATCCCAATGAAAGGCAATCAACTGGTGGGTAAACAGCAAAAGGGGAAAAAATTTGTTGGGATCTCATTGGCACGTCATGTTACACTGACCTGAACCCTTGACAAACTGTGCCCTTGTTCAGTTTTTAAGACCTGCCATAACTTGGTGCACCAACACGATCCCATTGAATAAACTTCACTTGAAAGAACTCAAAGCCCTTAACCTTACTAAGGTGAAAACTTGGTGGGATCTTGTTGGCACACTGAGATAATGGAGGGTCAAAGTTCAAGTTTTTCTAAAATATTGAGTTTTTACACCACCAAAACTCTGTGTGCCATCATCTCAAAATGATTTAAGCGATAACAAGTAACTGAGACAGATTACTTCTAATAACCAGAATGCAAAAATGCATTGTGGTTTCGATGAATATAGCACATAATGTGTAATCCCAAATAACGCCAAGATGTCCTGTTTTTTTCAGTCATTGGGTGAATGTGATCTTAAAGTGCTGGAAAATTACAGTTTCATGTTCATATTTGACCTTGGGAATTCTCAGGAATTTTTGCTTAATGGCCTCTGGTGATTTCAGCTGGCCTCTGATTTCTGCCAAAACTCATAGGGGTTTTCTGATAGATTAAATGCAACACCATGGGAAGTATTTAACCTTCCTAACTTGAGCTATCTTTAAACAAGGTTTTCAGAGTTTAACCCCAGATGACCTTTGACCTCCACCATAAAAAATAGGGTACTTCCTCTCACCATAAGTCATCCACATACTATGTATGACATCTATTCAAGCTTCCTACCTTGTGATATCATGTTAACAAGCTATTCAGAGGTTGACCCCCAGTGGTCCCATTTGACCTTTAACCTCCACCAAAAATGATATGGTTCCACCTCTGACCATAAGGCATCCTCATACTACCTATGAAATCTATCCAAACTTCCTACCTTGAGATACCCTGTTAACAAGGTTTTCAGACTTTGACCCCTTGGTAACCCCAAATGACCTTTTATCTCCACCAAAAAACAATATGCTTGTACCTCTGAAGATTATGCATCCACATGCTACATATGATATCTATCCAAGTTTCCTACCTTGAGATATCATGTAAACAAGGTTTTCAGAGTTTGACCCCTGGTGACCCCAAATGACCTTGACCTCCACCAAAAACAACAGGGTTCTTCCACTCACCATAATGCATCCACACACCAAGTATGAAGTCTATCCAAGTTTCCTACCTTGAGATATTGTGTAAACAAGATTTTCAGAGGTTGACCCCTGGTGACCCCAAATGACCTTTGACCTCCACCAAAAACAATAGGGTTCTTCCTCTCACCATAATGCATCCACACACCAAGTATGAAATCTATCCAAGCTTCCTACCTTGAGATATCGTGTAAACAAGGTTTTCAGAGTTTGACCCCTGGTGACCCCAAATGACCTTTGACCTCCACCGAAAACAATAGGGTTCTTCCTCTCACTATGATGCATCCACACACCACGTACGAAGTCTATCCAAACTCCCTACCTTGAGATATGGTGTAAACAAGGTTTTCAGAGGTTGACCCCTGGTGACCCCAAATGACCTTTGACCTCCACCAAAAACTACAGGGTTCTTCCACTCACCATAATGCATTCACACACCAAGTATGAAATCAATCCAAGCGTCCTACCTTGAGATATCGTGTAAACAAGGTTTTCAGAGTTTGACCCCTGGTGGCCCCAAATGACCTTTGACCTCCACCAAAAACAATAGGGTTCTTTCTCTTACCACAATGCATCCACACACCAAGTATGAAGTCTATCCAAGTTTCCTACCTTGAGATATTGTGTAAACAAGATTTTCAGAGGTTGACCCCTGGTGACCCCAAATGACCTTTGACCTCCACCAAAAACAATAGGGTTCTTCCTCTCACCATAATGCATCCACACACCAAGTATGAAATCTATCCAAGCTTCCTACCTTGAGATATCGTGTAAACAAGGTTTTCAGAGTTTGACCCCTGGTGACCCCAAATGACCTTTGACCTCCACCAAAAACAATAGGGTTCTTCCTCTCACTATGATGCATCCACACACCACGTACGAAGTCTATCCAAACTCCCTACCTTGAGATATGGTGTAAACAAGGTTTTCAGAGTTTGGCCACTGGTGACCCCAAGTGACCTTTGACCTCCACCAAAAACAATAGGGTTCTTTCTCTCACCATAATGCATCCACACACTAAGTATGAAATCTATCCAAGCTTCCTACCTTGAGATATCATTTAACAAGGTTTTCAGAGTTTGACCCCTGGTGACCCCAAATGACCTTTGACCTCCACCAAAACACAATAGGGTTCCTTTTCTTACCATGATGCATCTACATACCAAGTATGAAGTCTATCGAAGCTTCCTACCTTGAGATATTGTGTAAACAAGGTTTTCAGCGTTTGACCCCTGGTGACCCCAAATGACCTTTGACCTCCACCAAAAACAATAGGGTTCTTCCTCTTAATATGGGGCATCTACCTACCAACTTTGTGAAATGTCAGAGATTCCTTTCTTAAGAGAACGTGTAAACAAGAAAAGTGTCACAAACACACACATACACACAAATGCACATACACACATACATACACACACATGCCATCATGACTGCATAGGTTTCTCTTTTCATCGAAACCAAAAAATGAAAAAAGCAACTTGGGTTCCCTGAAAACAGTGTACAGGAAAAATTTTTTGAAACTTCTCAAAGTATCAGTATTTCACACATAATAGCCTAAAACTGGATTTGCAGTGCCACACTGGGCAGTCTTAAGGCCCGTCTACACCATCATACATTTGTCCATTAACATCGTCATACAAATGTTTGAACACTTGCTGGAAAAATAAAACATTAGGGGTGTACCGGATATCTGGTCCGGCCGGACTATCCGGCCGGATAATGAAAAATTATCTGGTTCCGGTTCCGGCCGGACGTTTTTAAAAATCCGGCCCGAACCAGATTTTTTTGTGAATCATTAGTAAAAGGCTCTACAAGTACATTTAAATAATATCATGTATGATGAAAATACGTTATTTAAACCAGTGTTGTCACCTACTGTAGTTGGTGGGAGGAGGATACAAGGAATTCTCTCTCAAACCGAGTCCCTCTCAAGGATGGGAGGACATCCCATCCATAAAAAGTTGTATTTTACTGTGACTAGAATGCTATCTGAGAACCACAAAGTTTAAAAACCTAGTACCAACTCTGGTCAAAACTAAAAATACAAACATTTCAGTGATTCTTTTGCTTGCAAATAAAAATAAAATTGTACAGTATGAAAGATATCTTTTGCATTTGGTCCCACTGGGTGTAGCAAACTCAGCAGAAAGTTTAAACTCAGTTGATCTTTTCGACCAAAATGTGAAAGATATGACTTCATAGATTTGTTTAGTATATCAAACTAAAGAATATATTTAAAAAGTACTTTATTAAACAAGTAACAACCAGACTCCAATGAAAAACATGGTCTTGCAAAGCTTAACTCAGAAACATGATATTATAAGATGACTGAAGCTAAATTAAATCAAATATGAGGATTTCTCTGAAGAACAGGCCACATAACAACTATTAACATCAGTATAAATCAGTATTCAGCAGATCTTTTCTCAGTGGAATGCCAATCCTGACTTTCTCACGTATAGCACTAACAGATAATTGTAATTTTTCAGCAGCCTTAGCAGGGCATGCTATTGTTAATGTCTGGCCCATTTCCTGTTTTGTAAACTGCCAAGTACAATTCCTTTATAACCAACAACTCAGTCTCACAATATAAGTAAAGAAAATTTCACCCAAAATGTTTAGTTCAATTAGCCAAAGGGTATAGCTATAAGCTAGACTAGCAATACCCTGTAAAATTATTGCAGCCCCCCATCGTATGTGTGCCCCCACCCCCTCCAACATATGAAGCCATAAAGGAGAGGTCCTGTACCATTCCAGTATTTGTAGAAGAGGTATGTGTATTGATCATTAAAATTTACTCTTAATACATATATTGCAATTGCTTATAAAGTAGAGCCTAATGGGTGATCTCAAAGCCCGACCCCTTTGCCACTATGTACCATTGATAGGCCTACTTCTATTTTACTTGGACCCTGATTTCAGTTACAAGACTCCTAATGAAAAAATCCGGTCCGGCCGGATAGTTCGTACTGTCCGGTAAAATCCGGTCCGGCCGGATCTTAAAATTGCAGATCCAGTACATCCCTATAAAACATGCAGCTAAAAGTTTGAACACCTTCATATATGTTGGATGTTGTTCAAATTTGTCGGGAAAGCAGTCCACACCATCATACTTTTATCCATTAGTATCGTCATATATATGCATGATGATGTTTTTGACCAAATGTATGATCGTCTAGATGGAGCTTTAAACATCTGTGCCAACATGATCCCATCAATATTTTGCCACAATTGGTTGATTTTTGTGTTTGTAAGCATATTTCACTTGATAAATTATTGGGACAATGTTGGTCACAAACTTAATAAAGGTGAAAGGATATATACCTGACTACCAATTTTATCAAATCTGGGACAATTTCGCATCACTTGAAGTGTGATAAGAGACGCCAGGAAGTGGGGTTATAAAAGTGATATCAAGTAAACCCCAATTAAAGTTTTTCACACCATCAACCAAAAAATATTTAGCTTTCATACCTTTAATAAAGGATTTAACTCTTTGAACTTGAGAGCCAAGATCATGCTAATCAGAACAGTTAAAATCAGTAATGGACATAAGACTCTTACACCAGTCAGATTATAAGGAGTGCTAAAAAGCACTCTATTAGAGGAATATTGAAATTCCTACTCTCTTCCCAAAGAGAAAACTTGAAATTTTGTGAGAATAAGGTTAATACAACTCCAAAAGCATCTGCATATTTCATAAATATGTGTCAACTTAAAGATTATAAAAGAAATACAAAAGATGTGCAATTTGTCTAACTGTATGACATTTTCCCATAATGCACTGCACTGCTGTGAACTGAATATTTTCTTAACAAATTCATAACTTCTAAACACAACATGCTATTGAGATGGAATATACACCAACTTTATGAACCCAGGGTGCATTCCATGTAAGGCCTACGCCGAAGGTACGCCGAGGTTTTTGTGATCGTACACCGGGCTAATATACGCCGGGATTTCCTGTACTGTGCATATACAATGTATGTACATAGCAATCCGTAGGCATGCGTACGTACGTACAGTATACATGTACGTGATGCATACACGGTCACCATCCATTGGCAATGCACGTACAGGTATGTAGTACACACACGTTAGAACTAGTCAGTAGCAATCCTTAAGCGATATTGTACGTACGTATGTATACATGTACGTAATGCATCGGCAATACATATATAGCACAGTACTGTACGTGATCATACGGCGGGAGTTGACCGATTCGGCCCGCCGGTACGCCGGGAGTACCTTCGTATTGTAGTGCATGGAATGCAGACTGGTATGAAACTCCTATTTTAATTGTCAACAGAATATTCCTTTAATTTAAACAATGGTAAAGGATATCAACCTCAACAAGTCTAACTGATCCATGCTACATATTCTGATGATTATGTTTCTTTTTGTCAACTTTACACTTATCTATCATTCAACATATCTTACCTAAGAAACAGATAAATTAATTGTAATTCGGCAAACTGACAACATACAGTACAAGTTGGTACTGATACAACGCACGTTACCTGGATTTGTCAAATGTGGAGCTGCACGTATCAATCTTCTTTTGATTTGCTTTACCTTGCGCTGTGTGTTTTCGCTTACGAGATGGCATAGATGGCTGTGCAGGTTATAATCATATGTCATCTGTCTGTGTAACCACCAACTTGCGGAGAGTCCATTTTTTTACGAATAATTCTGATTAGAAAGTGATTTTATGCCCACAGTTGTGCCCGAAGGGATGTTGAATGTTCTTTCTCATCAAATGACGTGACTGAAAGAAATCAGAGAGGTTCACAGTGAGCGTAAGAGTGTAAAAATAGGCCAAGTTGTAAGCTTCGTCCAGAAAATTGTCGTACCTTGTTAATATATGTATAGTGTATTATAGCCTATGTACATATAAATCGGAACGCCTGTGGGCCTAGCATAGGCTACTACCGAAATCGTAAAACTGTCGAGGGGGAGAGCTCGAATCACAATAACTGTAGCCTAGGCCTAGTAGCCTATAATATAATTTATAAAGTGTGATGCACAGCACAGAGTAGGATATAGGCCTAGCCTAGGTTCCTAGTACTTAGTAGGCTATGAAGTATGATGCACTGCCAGTTCCAACGTAGGCCTAACGTTAGGCCCCTAGCCTAATTTAGTCCATAGCCTAGAGCCTAACGTTAGGCACTAAATAACGTTAACTGCCTGTGCCAGTAACACCTTAACAGTGTCAAAAGCGCGATGAAGACATTTTAGGCCTTGAAAGGCAGTTGTTTTTACGACCACAAATGTGCTCTTGGATGAAAAACAGTTTGATCCAGCCGGGAAGCTAGCCCCGAACCTCCCAGTTGCCAAGCTTCATTGGCATAATGGAACTGCTTCAAATTCCACCGCCTTTATCCGAGGTAGTACTTCCCCTTTTATCCACTCGGCCACAGCACCGGTATAATGAAGATCTTACTTCTTTCGTGCAGCATTGCTTCAAAGAATTTCCATCAAAATCCAAAACATCAATAGCAGAAGTGCCTGCAAAACGTGGTTTTTGTTACCAAGGAAGCTAGCCTGAGGCCTCAGCTCAGCGAGACCTTGCATGACATACGTCATTTCAGGCCAGCCTAGCCGCACACGCAGTCCTCAAGTTCGGACCAATCAGAGCGTGTGAATCACTCCACTTTCTATGGTATCAATTAAAGGTGTGCATATTTGATTTGATTTGATTTGATTTGATTTGATTTGATGTAATTTATTTGCACTTCAGAGAGCCACACTACAAGAAACAGAAACAGTACAAAAATTAGAAGGACACAATGCGATGAAAGATAGTACAAACTAAGACAGAAGTGCAGACTGGGATGACACAGAAAAGTCTGACCAGCAGACTTATTTCCACTGTGGTCCTAATAAAACAAATACAACATACAAAACCATAATAGCATAAAGACAGAAAAATGAAAAAAGTCAAAAGTATAGAAAAGTGGAACTCTCTTCATCATTCCATATACCACCCAAAACCGGGACCAAACCAAAACCACCCAAAAACGAAGTCAGTTTTTAGTGGTCTTGCATGGTTTCTCGGACCGACAGTTTGGTGGCCTGACCTGCCATGAGACCGAGTCATCATATCATTTTGATCACAGTCTTGGGGGTCTGTCTGTTTTTACCCAAACCGAGAAAAACTCCCCAAACCAACCATTCACTCGCAAATTTAACATTTTTTCATAGGAAGCAGGGGGTGGGGTGATGGGGGCTTTAATTAAAATAAAAAATGTGTGGGCAGAAGTATCTTCTGCCCCCACTATTCAAAGACAAAAAAATACCTTACATGGTCCTTCTGTAAAAATACCAAAAATATTCAGTAGTTTTCCTTAACCTTTGCACAATACGTCGCACCAAATTGCATCTAAGGACACTAAAATATTCAAAGATTTCCCAAAGGGAAGTGGGACAAGCTCCCTCCCCTTAAACCCTTTCTATAGGCCGGCAATCCGAAACAACGTTCACCCCCACCCCCAGCTAAGAACAGCTTCTTACGCTTATGTAATTTTTACGGCACGATTATCATTCCCACCGTACACAAATGCCAAAACCGTAGGTCATATATAGGGGCGCAAATACGGGGGTGTGGGGGTGTGATACCCCCCGTGAAAATGAAAAGTCGGTCTCTGAGCGCCAAAAAGTCGGCCTCAAATCCAGTTCAGTGTACCTTTGTAACAGTAGACCAGACATGAACAACGTCTGAAGTGCAAAAAAGCAAAAAAAAAAGTCTTTGAAAATTCGGGTTGTACAACTGTGTCAGCGGGAGTCGGTCTCCAAGAAATGTGGTCGGTCCAAAAATAGTTCACCCCCCCCCCCTGCGAATTCATGTATATACGCCCCTGGTCATATATAGCCTCTGTGTACCAAGGGTAAATCCTGCTAAAGGTCTCATAAATCCCCGATTATGTTTTTAGTATATGTTCTATGTACCTGGAGAACACCTCATCAACTATCGGTCCTATACGTGTCGTTCCATGGAACCTTCCTTCACAGGGCCTAGCCTGCGGGGGGTAAGGGGTAACTACCCCCTGAGTTTTTATATTATGTTTCGTTTCGTTTATTTTTTAATTGCACTATACAACACGTGTTTACACAGAATGAAGAGCAGGCAATTAATTAATTGACGTATGCATAAAAAAGTATGCAAAAAATATGGAGCCAGATGAAGCTAAAAGTTTTTCTAGTCTGGTCCTATCCAAAGGTTTTCGTTTTAAAATAAAACAAAACTTCAGGCAGCTATGTACAGAAAAGTGCAGCAATGAATCGTAAGGAATTTAAGGCTCATAACACACAAGGAACAAATTAAGAAAGATATATATGTAAAAGAGACGTTGTTTTAAGTACTTCTCAAAGAAAGTAATATTAGGGGAATTTCGGGGCAAGGGGGTAACTGCTCTGTATGGTATCACTGTTTGTTAGTAACAGATAAGGAAGACTTAGAGCCTCCTTGAGTTACTGCGCCAAAATTTTTAGCCTAGACTTTAACACCCTCATTAATGAAGTAAACACGGCAGCCATAAATGATTTTAAAAGGCTTTCTCAAAACATCCATAGAGATGACAAACACCCATTCCACAACGAGCTGAAGTCACTTCTTCACACACCAGTAATAACCTAACAAATAGGACAATTATTCCAAAATTCAGAACCACACGTTTTAAAAACTCTTTTGTTTGTATTCTGTCATTTTTATTCAAGGTTTTCTTCCACGTAACTTACTTTAACTTTTATGTACTTTTGATTTATTACCTGTAAATATATTCAATTCTGATCTTATGTAGCATTTTACTATTAATCGTTTTTATATCCTATTTAATTACAATTAATGATCTCACATTTTTATACTGGATTTTAATCAACTTTAAACTTTGTAATTCAGTATCAAGAGAATTCCAGAGGTGTGCCATAACTTATCACGTTAGAGTGAGCTAACATTGTCCGTGTGAAAGGTTGTATTAGATTATCTCTTCCCCTTGTAGGGTAGTTATGATGTGTGCTGTTTGGGTGAAAAAAAAATGAATTCAAACCATTTGGGGAGTTGTTCATTGTGGTGTCTATATGGGAAAATGTCTAAACCGTAAATGAAACTTTAGGTAATAGAGAAGACAATAATGAAATCCTGAAAATTTCACCGTCCTATGATTCTGAGGCCCTTAGACCCCAGGAAATCGCACATTAGGGTTCCCTCTTTCCAGATTTTCCTGGGGAGGTCCCCGCACTCCTTCCGTGAAATCTTACGTGGGTTACTCTTTCTAATGAATGAACGAACCCTCTTCCGCCTACACATTATACACATAAAGCACATGGGCAGGCTAAAGATCTTTAGTATTATTTCTCATACCGTGCCACAGCATGCTTTTACAAAACAGCCTATATTTACCTTTAACTTTATGCTAAATTTAATGGGCGTGTAAACTAACTTTTAATTTTAATCAAATTTACTCTTGCTTTGAAATCTTCGTTTGCTTCTTAAGCGTAAAATCCAAAAAAAGAGATAATGTTTGGATGAAAATAGATATAAAAGGCACAGAAAGGGCCATTTCTCCCATTTGTGAGGTAGGCCTATTTTCTACCAAAAATATTCCTAGGAATGCCTTCGCTACGGCTACGCATCAACTGATGGTGGATCCCCATTGGCGTACTAAGAAGGGGCATCGCGCGCCGTGTACCAGTATTGTAGGGGGAAATGCCACAGCCGAAAAGTTCACTAAATTAGAAGAATATCTAAACATTTAGTCAATTCAAAGCTTTGCCAAAGATAGCACCATTTTGATCAAAGAAACCTTAGAACAACAAAAGTTTTTCAAGATGTAGGGGTATTACCCCTCCTCAAGTTAGTCAACATCTCCTCCAAGTATACACCCGATGTATAATAAAAATCATCACCAAGTGACAAGGATTACTGAGCATGATCAATTCTACGCTTTACCAAGCTTTACTAAAATAGCACCATCTTGCATCTAGGCCACCTCACATACAAAAATGTTCTCAAAGACATGGGCGTCCGGAGGGGGGCACTTGCCCCCCTGGAAAATCAAAAACTTGAAAAAACGAAGAAAAAAATAAAAAAAAAAACGAAGAAAATATAACATCAACATTTCTTAACAGTTCACTCAGTGTGAATTTCTACTCTCAAAACAGGAATTGAATAAAAATATCAACACTCAGGCCCCAGCAGCCCCCTCCCCCTCGAGCATATTTTTGGTATTTTTTAAAGTTTATATTCACGATATTGCTAGTGGTTCCCCTTTTGATATGCGGTAAATAGGCCTTGGAAGTGCCATTTCCAGCGATCTGGGAAGCATTTGGGGCCAAAATTTTCTTGCTCTCTACGCTAATCCATGGTGGCGCGGAGCGCTGAGAGTCTGTCTATGGGCTTCGCCCCCCCCCCCCCTTGACAAATTACTGGCTACGCCTTTTTCAACACTGTGTGAAAGAAGCATCTTAACTCTTTTCTGGGAGTAAATTATTTCCCATGAAGAAGGTTTTGCCTCCTAAAAAATTTTGTCCCCTGATTTTTTTTTTCTGCGGATGAAAATGCTCAAAGAGTGTAGGGGTGTTATCCCCTCCTCTTTCCTTACACCCAGGGCCGGATTAAGCTAGTGCGGGGCCTGTAGCATATGTTATAAAGCGGGCCCTATATTACAGAAAACAATACATTAATATATGTAAACACATACATTTTTAACTTGCATAGTAATTAATTTTTTTCATTTGCTAAAGAGATAGACAATATAACAAATATGTCTATATAGTATTACTTACATGTAGGTATCAAAAGGAACAGCACTACCGCTTAAATAGTACATTTCCTGGATTTAGCACGAGCAAATTTGTTGATAATACTAGAAGTGTCTATTTCACGCAGAAGTTCACGTTCAATGCTCATTAGTGTGAGACTTCAACATCTTTTGACCCATGGTGCATCTTAGTTCATTTTTAATCAGTTTCAGTTTCTGAAGATGAGAGCTCTTCACTGTGTTGGTCACCATCTACGGAGCCCGGGAAATGACATGTAAAAAAAAAATTTCAGGATTATATCGAGATAATCAGAATATCTCGAGATAATCAAAAGATCTCGAGATAATTATCCCGAGATAAAAGATTATCTCGAGATAATGTGTTATCTCGAGATAAATATCCCGAGATAATTTATTATCTCGAGATAATGTATTATCTCGAGAGAGTTATCTCGAGATCTTTTGTATATTATCTCGAGATATTCTGATTATCTCGAGATATTGTATTATCTCGAGATATTCTGATTATCGCGAGATAATCCTGAAAAAAAATATTTTCGCATGTCACTTCCCGGGCTCCGTAACCATCAGTGACAAATAGATGCACAAGGCGATTTCTACATTCGCGGAAAACAAGACTCCAAAGAATTGTCAATTATCAAACGGTAAAACTGTAACTCTACAAGGTTTTTGTGTGGTGCCAATATGAGAAGCAAGATCAGTTTTCAACAGTTCAGTAAACTTCACAAGTTCATCACAAAGACTTTCTTCCAAATCTTCTAGATATGATTTAATATGAATTGATGAGCTCGTCGCCATCTCTTCAGGTGTAAATGACTCTAACTGGCGAAGGAATCCAAATACGCCCTTCAAATTTTCATAAGCTTCCAGTGGCGTTTTGACAGGGCAGAGAGCAGTCACCAGTATACACGTCAAAAACGCTATGTACGCCCTTTACATCGTGACGGGGATTTCGTCTATGACAGTATCACCCTACAGTCTTACACAATGATAGCGCGCCGTTCTCAAACTCACTGCTCAAAACTGGACAAATACGGTACGGCTCTATCAATAGACCTTACGCATATCATGTCACAAAGGAGAAAGTGCTCCCTCGCATTTTGAGGAAAATGGAGGAAAAGCGAGTATTATTACAAGTTACACCAATAAATGCAGACAGCTGATTCGTCAACCAATCGGGTAAGCGCGTAAGTCTATACTACACGTGCGGCGAAATCCACGCCGTTCGTGCACATGTGCTATTGTGAATGTTAAAGCAATTTTTTTAAAAAAGAAATGGATAGCTTTAGCGCGGGCTCTCGAAGCCCAGGGCCCGTAGCATATTCTACTTTTGCTACTGTTAATCCTGCCCTGACTTACACCTAGCCAAAAATTAAAAAAAAATCACTAAAAAATGACAATATTTTAAACATGTAATCAGTGCAAAGCTTTGTCAAAAATAGCTCAATTTTTTTTACCTCATCCACCTTAAATAAATATGTAATGTCTTCCCCTTAGTACCTTCCCCAGGGATGGCATGCACCGGTGATGGCAAATTAAGGGCCCCCCAGGCCTGGTGTCAACTAAAAAGCACGCTACTTGGTGATGAGCATAAATGGTGTCATGAACTACCCCGTAGAGATACCACCTTGGCTACGTACGGCCCTGCTTCGGGTTCTTTTTGGGTTTGTCCTGTAGGACCTGAGATCTTCGTCGGTTGGATGGTCTGGCTCACCACCAAACTATGTTGGTTTGATTTCGCGTGGTTTAGGTACGATGCTTCATCGGTCTGGCGTGTTCCTGGTTGTGTCCATATACCGAAGATACAGTGGTCTGAACATAAAAATCCAGACCAACGCACATCCTTATAAATGCAGTCAAAATTTACTGAAAATTGACGGCTAGCTGACTGTTTACTTCCATTTTTAAGAACACTTCCCGAGTGATATTTGTCGTCTTGCAAAATAGAGGTTAAATTAGAAGTCCGCTATAGGCATAGGAAAATTAATGGAAAGGGGAAAATAAGCCTTTCTACAATTTGAATAAAACCGTTACTCCTTCACATTCTTTCATTTTCCTAAATTCTCCATCCTAAAAAATTAACAGGCGACAACCGAAGTTTTCCGAATAGCAATTGTTGCAACTTTGTGGAAGCACTGGATAGCAATTGGCAGCGCAGATACGCCTCCCACAGCTAGCTGCCAGGGAGGGGCGGGAGCGTGACTGTCAGTCTTGAAGTGGTGTATGCAGTAGATCAATTGTCACTATTTTTGTCACATCATAGCATAGTTCCACTAATTCCTCCCTTCCCATTCAACTACCGTGGGCAATTTTCCTCCATAATAAAGGCCTATCACGAAAAAGGTCACCAAAATCTTGACAATAGTTCATCCATCAGGCCCGAATCTGGGACGGGATTTACAATTTTAGAGAAGGAATTCAAGTTTGAGGCATATATAAGTGCAGGACTTCCCGAACCTATACGTGGTTTTACAAGGGGCGAACCCCCGACAAATTGGGGACGGTCTCTGTCCTTTCCCTAGGAAATACTGAAATTAAGCACTGTGAAATGCAATTTCCAATCATCTCGAAACCCCAAAACATGTAGAGCATCCATTTCGGCACAGCCTATTAGCTATTACTCATACCGTAACTTACCCGTCGAAATACACCACCAAAAGAGGAAAAGGGTCTGGGATCCTCCCCTGGGAAAAGGTTGAAATTTAGGAGTTGTAGAGATGGTCGCAAAAATTGCAATGACCAAGAAAAGAGGGACAACTTTTTTCGGGAAAACTTTTTCTCTGATCAGCAGATGCAAAAATCTACTGAAGAGAACTCCTGGTGACAATGGGATAATATTAGTAACTTGCAAAAGTGTATTAGTCAATGATAAAAAAAGTTTGCGGCAAGGCTAGGCTAGCATTAGTAAAGGCCTTACCTACGGACAGGGGAAAGTCCGGCATGGATTTGAAATAAGCCTGGGCTTATCGTCAAGGAAAAGCCCTCCCAGAGCAGAGTACAGAGCGTGCATGGGCGTATGAGGCGGAGGTCTGGGGCACACATCCCCCTTCAATCTAAAAATGTCGATTTAAAGGCAAAAATCGTAGTTTAGGGCAAAATTCTTGTCACAGTTGTTTGCCGATGAGGGAAACTATCAGGGCAAACAAATTCAGCCCCTTGTAAAATATCATCCCGTACGCATATGCAAAGATGTATGTAGGATGGTTTTCATCTGTCCTCCTCCGAGAACATCCGGAGTAAATGATTTCCTGGGCTCTGTAGGCGGCTTTCCACTCCTAATGAGAGCAATGAACTATTACCATTTCCATCAACAATATAAATATGAAAAGTAATGAATCCATTACAGCAGGGAGCTGTTACGGAAGGAGATAAAGCACCTCATCCAATTTCATCTATCAGACAATATGCATTGAGAGTACTTTAATCCTTTTTGTGGGAACGGACTTTGATTGACAGGTCCTTAGTTCCTCTTCTAAGTTTGTTTGACTTAACCCTCCTAATGAGAGTTTGATCCTTTCATACTAACGTAATCCTCAAACAAAGACCTCATAGTAACAATGGTTTGAAGTCATCTGCAATGCCGACAAGAGTGAAATCTTCGTCATTCTTTTAGTGTAAACGACTGGTAATGCACTTTTAAGTAATCAGATTCCTTTATTATTCTAATTTCTTCCCTTAGTTAGTAACATCTCTTTTCAGCAATGAATGTAAAGTCTAACTTTTGCATATGAACTTTGAAAAGATTCCGGATTGTTCCTGAAACAGCGACATATGTGACCATGTTCTATAACTTATGTAAAACTCTGCTGAACCCATCAAAACAGTGAGCACTAGCGTACAGTAATAGAATAATGTTTTATTTCTTTGACGACTGGCAATATTATATCAATGGGTGAAATCATGCCAACAAGTATATGAGATCTAGCAGACGATAAGAACTATTATCGTAACTCCTTAATCCCTTTTATGTGGTCCAAAATTTTCAAGAGCACAACAATTAGGAGCTTATTATCGGCAAGCCTGATAGTTTCAAAGGAGAGACAATTACTTTATCTCCTTCCGTAACAGCTCCCTGATTACAGATTGACTGCCTGAAAATTCAGTAAGATAAAGTACAGTTTTAAGTCTGCATGGCCATCTGAACCCCTACCTCGACTTGAGTCTGGTAAGAATCATGGCTGTAACGCCCGATTCCGTACTGAGTACCGTACTGGGTTCGTTTTTTACCCCGATTAATTGGCCCGGAATGGGAATTAGTCCGGAATGGGCTGAAGCTGGACTGATTCGGACTAGAAGCCGGTTCGAGCCGAGTCAACAAAATAACTACATAAGTGTTACTTATGGCTACAGTGTATAGTTCAATACATAGACATTGTCAAACGCAGTCTACTAAATTACAGGGTGGACCAAACTATGAAATTGATTCCTAGCCTATCAATGAACATTTTGATTAACTGTGTTTGTATGATGCACTACATTGTCAAATTTGCGGACTCTGAATTGACCCGGAATGGTAGCCGCTGGAATCGAGATTTGCTCCCAGTGAAGTTAGGAAGACTCGGATATAACCCTATGGAAACCGGGAGAACAATAATCTCAACTCATTATATTTGATTTGAAACCCATCCAAAAATATTGAACCAAATGGTATTTAACTAGTTTAGAAAACAAGTCCCCCCCCCCCCCCCCACCATTCTTAAAGAAGAACGTTGCCCGAAATTGATCATTGAGCATCCGACTTGCAGCCGGAAGGTCTAGGGTTCAGATCCCGGCCGGGTCATACCAAAGACTTTAAAAATGGAACCTACTGCCTTTGCGCTTGGTGCTCAGCATAAGCAATGGAGTAGGGGAAACAAGCCAGTGAGCCAGAACTGGAAGAAAGGCCGTGGTCGTCTCGACTTGAACCAATTGGTTGGAAACTGGGACGTTAAACCTCATCTAACTAACTAACTAACTAACTAACTAACTAACTAACTAACTAACTAACTAACTAACTAACTAACTAACTAACTAACTAACTAACTAACTAACTAAACTAACTAACTAACTAACTAACTAACTAACTAACTAACTAACCGAAATTGATATTCTGGTATAGGAGTAATACATACACTCTAAAAACATTTGGGTAAACTTTTACCCAAGGGAAGTTGGGTCCGTATGCCACCTCCTAAAGTGTTGGGTAAGGAGCTACCCAAGTTGGTTGAAAATTACCCTTTACTTTGGAAAAATTCACCCACCATGGGAATCCTTTTCACCAACTTTGAGCAGTTTTTTATCCAACATTTTAGGAGGTGGCATACGGACCCAACCCTGGGTAAAAGTTTACCCAACTGTTTTTAAATTGTAGACCTAATTTACATTCTGAAAACACTCTGTTCAATTCTAACCAGGGTCTTGGCCAAAGATAATCCAACCACTCCTGTTCCTTCTTTAAACAACTGAAAAATGTAAGTTAGGAAAACAAGATAAAAATATTGACGTAAGCAGGGTAAGTAATTGACATCTGTACAAATTAAGATAGGCCTACATTTTTATGAAACATGACTCACTTTATTGTCGGAATCACATTTCAAAGTTCACGTAAAGATATAACGATGCGCTCTCGAAGTTTCAAAATTATGCAATATTCGGATGATATCCTGCTAATCATCGCAGAAATGAATCGTCATTTGACATTTTGGATGGTATCGGATTGGAGTCACGTCAGATGTCCGTTGGTTTTCTCATGTGCTTAAACAGAAAGAGTAGTGCAATCTTTTCTTGCCTACGCTTTTAGAACAAGGAAACCATCTTGGTAACTTTCTGCGTCAATTCGTCCGAGCCCCGGAAAAGTGAATGACAAAATGTCACTGGTGAGTCTGCAATATCTAAGAAATTTGATGGGAGTAGCACAGTAAGCTGGTAGAGTTAGCCTGTTAAACGTCCGTTTTGAAATATTTTTCTGCAGCAAGACCGGGGTCTATCTAAAGCCTCGACCTTTAGGCAACAAGAAGGTAGGTTCGTTGATGCTGCAACCGGAAAGTTACGGTCGTAGCTGTTTCAGAGGTCAGTTTTGTAAAACACAACCTTAGGTGTGATTTAAATTCTATTTAATGAGGAAGCTCGTCCATAATTAATTAACTGGTCAGTGGTCAAGTAAACTAAGCGCACCGATATCATGACGCCTACTCAAACCGTGTTTACACACTATGCAACAGTAAACCTTCTTTACCTGGAATCTTGACATATGAATTGATGTATCATGATACCTTTGGTATTCTAGTCTCTATTTTTCACATTTGTATGTGACATAAATGGGGTAGACTTACTTTCTTCGAAAGGAGAAGCGCAATTTAGTTATAATATACACAGGAAACGAATAAAAGATTTAAGGAAAGTAATAAAATTGTATGTTCGCTCATATAAAATTAGGCTTGTATTTATAGGTGGAAACAAAGAGAAACTTCCGCACAGTCTCCATATAAATTGATAACAATAATAGAAAACAAATCATAAGAAACCCAATTGGTAAGTGTGCTCCGGGGTTATACTTGTAAAGACCGATAATACTACATGTTTTTGGTTTCCCGAAATTTAGGGAAATCTTTGGAGCCACTCTCCTCGACCTGCAAAAACTTGAGAGGGACTGGGAATTGTCAAGTCGAAATTGACTATAACAAACTTGTACGAATGAGTAGTCACTGTTGCTTGATGCATTGTCTTTACAAAGAGAAATTAAGCGAACGCCGTTTTTTGGTACGTAAATCTTGGGGTCACCAGATCTTTAATAACGTACAAAGTCGTAATTGACTGCAATTGTAAGGATGTTTTGTGTGCTTTTCTTTGGCTCAACTGAAGCCATAAGCATGTAAGTCGAAGATGGAGGAATTCATTCTGCTTTACGATTATATCAAAGGTAGTCGTTACTATTATTCTAATAGGGGAATTGTAAATATTTAGATACTTTTACACCATGGAATACATTATGAAAAGTATGCACAGACTTGAGTGCTTAAAAATATACTCTAATTTAGTTGCGACATTTCATTTCATTTCATTTTCGTTTGACATTTATTTCAGTCTTTTTTATCAGTAAATACAGTGTACAATTTCGTTTAAAGTAAAAGTAAATAGATTGGAGACAACTCAGAGAAAGCAACGGCTGCTTGTGGGAATGAGTTACCCCTTGACAAAAACAAAACAAAACAGGTACACAATTACTTATATAGTGGAATGAAAAAGCTTACAAGATTCAGAAAGATATAGAATAACACTAAACAAAGCAAAGACACTTAGATGGAAATAAAATATAATTATGCCTTAGTTCGCATTTAAATTTGCATTAAGTGATCTTTAAGAGATTTTTTGAAAGTACTTATACTACTGGAGCTACTACGAAGTCTTTCAGGTAAGTTATTCCAAGTTTTGGGTCCTAAAAAACAGATGCTATGCTGAGAGGCAGTTAAACGACAAAATGGAAGGGAAAAATTAATACGAGACGCACGGGTGGAATGGTCATGGATATTGCAAGACAGAGTAAATAGGTTGTCAAAGATGGATGGTAGATAACCACAGATCCAATTATACATAAATATACTGATATTAAAACGATTTACATCAAATATTGATAAAGTCTTCATTTCTCTAAAGACAGGCCCGTAGCCAGGAATTCTTACATAGGGGGGCACCGGCACCTCATAGGGGGGGGGGCACCGAAGAAGATAATTATATTTGTAGACAGTAGAGCCACCATATGATTACAGTTTGCGGGAACTACAGGGGATGATATCTCAAGCTTACCACAGACAGCTTAAAGGTATCGGCTTTACGTGTGCACATACGCACGAAGCGCGCGAAAATTTCACTCTTGTGATGGACATTTTCGCCTCCTTTTTCAATACAAAGACGTGGAAAGTCTCCACAAGTGAAGGGAACAAGACTATGATCACGATGATGCTTCTTCAGCTTCGCTAGCGCAGGTGAATAGTTGAGTACTTTGCGAACGGCGAGAGGACCAGGAGCTGCCATTAGGCAGTCTTGGTGTGGTCCAGTATGATTTTGTTAGGACCCAGAGGGAAATTCCCCAAATGTCTGAGGAAATAGCAAAATGGGAACACAAACATGGAGCTTTGATCAGGACTTTGAATGACAGTGAGAGCACCCCAATCTCTTCACAGTTCACAATTCAGATGGTCATTATCGTATTTCTACTTTGAACGAAATTTAGCATGAACAGAAAAAAATAAATTTTGGAATAAATTTGGGTACGATTAAATTTAGCTTCAAACCATATCGTCATCGCGTTACGAATGTTACTCAAGTTACTAGATTACTACATGAAACCCCTTGATACCCAGCATCTAAGTTTGAGCCTTCACCTAGCTTTGGCTAGAAAAGTTCACTGGAATTTTTATGCTAATAATGTTCATAGGCGATATAACTTCGCCTGTGAGAACTGCGCGCAAAGCGCGCCGAAATTTTGCAGGAAAATTGTTACCACGGTAAAACTTGCATACAGACTCAGCAAAACCTGGTGAAAAGATAAGCCCGACGACGGGACGAAGCTCCCCTAAGGGGTCCATCAACCCGAAGCCCCGCTAGAAGCAATCGGTTACAGAAAGGATGCCGAACGCGAAATTTTTGGCTCGCGACGAAAAATTGGGATTCTGTTGACGAAAAATTAAAAATATTTGGTTCGTATTAAGGAAAATTAGAAACTTTGGGTTTCTATGGAAGAATCTGCCCTGCTCGTCCTAGACAGTTCCAGTTCTCCCGACTAAGTTACTCCTTCCAAGACTGTATTGAGCCCCTTCTTGTGCAGACACAAACCTAGTTTATTGCTTAAGGTCATATCCTGATGGGCATACAAGGCCATAATATGTAATCACAACATTCTTTGCACATGCTGTGTAATGTGAGCTCTGCATCTTTTGACTTTGATGTCAATCAAAGAGCATTCACCACTGACCAATTGAGAATTTTGCTTTCTCTCAACCAAAATGTATGTTGGGTGATGTGTGTCTGTCTTTAAGAGCAAAACCAAGACGCCGGGCGACTGGTCGCGGGGCGACCTTCCACCACCCTTGGACATTGAGACACTTTACGTTTCTTACAAAATATGTTTATCATGATGTTGAGTCTGAATTAAGAATCTTCCTGATCATAAGAGAAAGATGATAGAACTTCTCATGGATTCAGTTTTGGGTTTTTCCGGGAATCACGCCAACACGGAAGAACAAGAGCCTAATTGTGGAACCATTACCTTTATATAAAGCCAACATATCTGAAACCGGTGTTAAAGCTATATGTAACGGAAGATGAAAGCGCGCGTAGCGCGCGAAAATTTTTGTAATTATATAACAACAATGTTACAGAAAGCAAAATAAGTTCATTATTTAAGGACTTTTGGGATCATTGTTAGTCAAAAATCGCCTGGTGTAATACCAGAGCCATCGTTTACACGGTATTAAAATTTTATTTTCAATCGATTTTCCATATGGTGGGGCACAGTGGTCCGCACGGGGGGGGGGGACACGGCCCCCCGTGCCCCGGCCTGGCTACGGGCCTGTCTAAAGAGTTCATAAGTATGATAGTTTGCATCCTTATTAAAAATAATTCAAATAGCATGTGATCTTTACTACTTTTTTACCGAATTTACAACCGTATCTTCTTTTTATTTTGCCTTACTTTACAGTCGAAGAACTGTCTTCCTGCTAATTAGTCATTGCTATTATGTTGCTAGGGGTGCTTTTAACTGCAGACATAATTCTGCTTAGAAGTTTATGACAATTAGACAGTACTGCAATTTGGTTTATCGGATAAATAATAACTTCGAATTGAAAATAAGTATTTGAAAGACTGAATGTTTGTATGTCAGCCTGTATTGAATTTTCCATGTCTTTTTAAAACCCGTTTCTCACAGTCGACGAATCTTACATTCTTCCAGGGAAGTTGCTATTTGACAATAGCAACTTCCTGATTCTTTAAAGGTTCGTGTCATTATGCAGGTAGGGGTATCGCAACACATGCAACCTAAACAGCGACAATGAAATTGACCGGAATCGTGCTAGACGCTTCACAAAGCAAGTAATGTGGTAGAAATACAATTTTTTTAAGGTGTACTCAGTTTTGGCGTTAGGCTAGCTTTCGACTGATTTCATTTATGCGAGACTGTGACAGACTTTATAGTGTATGCTCCGCGCATAGGCAAGTCAGTTCATCGGCAACTTCTTCCAGTCACATCTTCCCGTTTATCATCCTAGATCAGTCATTTTCCTCGTATTAGTCTAATAAACATCCACATCTTTCAACTTTTTTTAGGACAAAAGGTCATCTCCCACATGTATCCTTTCGGGAAACATAAATAACTGTGGTTTTGATTCCTACAGGGTGTTCTCTTGACTTATATTTTCCTGTCATGTTCGATTTCTATTAGTCATTTATAGTTGCTGGGCGTCGGAAGGCTTCTTAGATTTTGGGATTGAAACCATTAAACTCTGAGATTCTAGCATTTTCTAAGGTAAATTTTGGCCTTGTCAGGCACAGCAATATGTCCTTTTTGCCGGAGCCAAAATTCGAGCAACTTGGTCCAAACTTCCAAAATTATCCCTGCCCCCATATTGTCTTGACCGTACGCCTGTGATTTAGAGAGTACCACTGAAGAGGCGTGGTCTTTGCCAGCTGGAAAAAAATCGATGAACACTATTTGCCATTATTGTCACCAAAATATTTCTTTAGCATTCATCTGGAGGACGCAGCATTTTCTCTAGAAATGATCCAGAATAGCAGCATACACGTTCATATTATGAAAACTATTGGATAGGACGCCAGACCGAGCCTCTGGCTTCGCGCGTGATCGGTTCTCTCGGTAGAGGGCTTTTACAGAAACACGTTCATGCAGTGGGATTTCGGAGATGGGGAAACCTGTGATTTCCTCGACTGGTATGGAGGAGTGTCACGTGGTGCAAGGCGCAAGTTTGCAAGCGTGGGCAAGAGCGGCGATTTGTTCTCAATATGGGGAGGGGGGGCATGACCAGATTTTCCAACAATTTACTGAGTGAAAAATCAAAGTCATTGGGCGATTTCTCAAATATTGGGGGGACATATCCCTGTTCCCCCCGGGGTCGCCGCCATGAGCGTGGGGTCCAGGGACCTGCGTCAGGGTCCCTGGAGGGGTCCAGGGGCAGAGCCCCGTCGGGTCCAAGCAGGGGCGAAGCTCCCGGAAGCTCCTGCAATAAAAAATAATAAGACCACCTTAAATTGTTTCTATAGAGGCTTATTGATCAGGTTTTTCGCGTTTAATATTTTGTGAAATTCGATGTCAATAACTAAGAGTTCAGGTCAATTAGGAGCCAGCTAGTGAACTTCGAACACATAGCCTATCCATAAAATGCAATCCTTAATATATTTTATTTTGACCGATTTAAGAGCAGGTTTTCTCGTCATTGGTGAATAGGCCTATAATGGGTAGAGTAATTTACATGTGTTGATTGCCTTCAACACGCTACACTCCTTAGGAGAAGGGCTATTTCGGGTGCATTAAACCAGGGAGGTGTTATTAGCTAATAACACCTCCCTGATTAAACCTAATGCTACTCGCACACTTTCGCGATGTTAAACACGATATATAACGAGCTCTAACATCCCCTTTGAGCTCTTGCCATATCGTCCTCAGCACGTTCTAATCTAGTGATAAGCTCGGCATACATAGGCTTAGTTACACATCCTAAACAGATCGTGCTTGTTGGCAGACAGCTGAAAATTTTTAAACATGCTCAAAATTTTTGGTGACATCTTGTGTCAGCGTGATGTGCACGTGTTATGTTCGTGATACATTGTGTTGTGTTCGTGATACATCGTGTTTGGCACGTATTGTTCGTGCAGTGCACATGGTCATCTCGTGGAACCGATTTTTCTGTACAGTGTATAGTACTAGACTTGGCCAAGTATCCCGTGGTGTCATCTTTTCTCTCTGCATAGTCGTGTGCACTGTGCCGATCTTCTGATTAACACGCCCTCTATCGGCTGTTTATTGGTATCGCTTACCACAGAGAAGCGACACCAATAAGCAGCCGATAGAGGGCGTGTTAATAAGAAGATGGCACCGTGCACACGACTATGCAGAGAGAAAGGATGACACCACGAGAGACTTGACCAAGTCTAACATAGTACGAGTTATTTACGAACCACACCACCCAGTACGAACCTAACACGTCCTTGACTGGACTTGCACTCGAGCGTACTACAAGTTTATTAAGAGCTTAGTACGCGCCTCTTTCGATCATTACGTGCTTAACACATACATGTTTATAGCGAGCTCATCTCAATGGCGCGGACTTGGTCACGTGTAACGGACGTACATATAGGCCAATAACCAGACTCTCGGCGCCCCTACCAGCAGTGTATAGCAAGTGTTCAGCGAGGTTCATCAACATAACAGCAGATTCACACAACAACAGTATAAGACTATGCCACCCAAAGGGAAGGGACGAGGGCCGACCATGGGGGCCAGGCTGCTACCCTAGTTACGGCCCAGCAGGAGCCTAAGGAAGAGGCCGCTCCTCCTCTGGCTTACGCAGCTGTCTTCGGATGAGCAAGGTGACCGCTACATCTAGTCCAGGCCGTTTCGTAGCATTTTGGGGGTTTGCATTTTTTCTTGCTATATTTGGTTAAACTTTGACAAGATGTAGAGTAGACATCAGACAATCAGAAAAGTATGTGCTCCATTTTTTTTTCATGTGCAAGGGGGGTAGCCAGCCGATTCAAAATGGCCGCCATTTTGACCATTTTGGCTGATTTGGCTCAAGAAAGGCTCTGCTGCGCCAAGATTTGAGGTCTAAAACTTTTTTAGGAGTAAAGGTGGTAAAATATACGCAGTCTCTCAAACTATACTGAAAGTTTTCCCCAAAATATTGATCCGTTTTGTTGTAGTGACCTGTCGAATATGGCCCTCAGTTTTCGCCAAAAATCGGCAATTTTGGCAAGTTTGGCGCCGGGGGACAAATTTGAGTACCAGATTCTCTTAAAGTGTGTACACCAACGACCTTAACTTTTGTTAATGGGTAGTCCTATAACCAGGCAGTACGTGTGGAAAATTTGGACTCCCAGATTCAAACCTACATGAAATGAGTGGTACTGAAAATTCGCAATTTCTTTGTATTTCGTCGGGAAATTTTGGCCTCTGGGATCATTTTTTATGCCCAATATTTCCTTCAATTGAATAACTAAGTCTACTGATCTCTCTGCTATTAAAAGAAAAGTGGATTGTTGAGACACAGATCAATTTTGAAAATTTTAAAAGCAAACAAATTTTCCATTGGTATAGACCCTTAACTGCTAAAACATCAATATTTTCATTTTTCATTAATAAAAAATACAAGTTTTGGCACAACAAGACAAGTTTGAACAATGATGATCTCTTTTAGAGCCACACAAGATCTTCCATCTTCACAAAATTGGTACTCAAGTGCCTCAGTAGTACACAGAAAAAAATACACTGGTAGGTGAAAACGGAATATTGAATAAAGGAAACCCAAATATTGAAATTTATTCATTTTTAGTAAAAAATATGGGTAAAAGGGCATTTTTGAGCAGTAATATCTCTGATACTGTGCCATAAGATGCTCCCATCTTCATGAAATGGGCAGTCTAGTGCCTTGCTAGTTCACAGAAAGAATTTCGACTCTCAAATAAGAATGGGCATAAAACTAAAAATGAATAAATTTCAATATTTGGGTTTCCTTTATTCAATATTCCGTTTTCACCTACCAGTTTATTTTTTTCTGTGTACTACTGAGGCACTTGAGTACCAATTTTGTGAAGATGGAAGATCTTGTGTGGCTCTAAAAGAGATCATCATTGTTCAAACTTGTCTTGTTGTGCCAAAACTTGTATTTTTTATTAATGAAAAATGAAAATATTGATGTTTTAGCAGTTTAGGGTCTATACCAATGGAAAATTTGTTTGCTTTTAAAATTTTCAAAATTGATCTGTGTCTCAACAATCCACTTTTCTTTTAATAGCAGAGAGATCAGTAGACTTAGTTACTCAATTGAAGGAAATATTGGGCATAAAAAATGATCCCAGAGGCCAAAATTTCCCGACGAAATACAAAGAAATTGCGAATTTTCAGTACCACTCATTTCATGTAGGTTTGAATCTGGGAGTCCAAATTTTCCACACGTACTGCCTGGTTATAGGACTACCCATTAACAAAAGTTAAGGTCGTTGGTGTACACACTTTAAAAGAATCTGGTACTCAAATTTGTCCCCCGGCGCCAAACTTGCCAAAATTGCCGATTTTTGGCGAAAACTGAGGGCCATATTCGACAGGTCACTACAACAAAACGGATCAATATTTTGGGGAAAACTTTCAGTATAGTTTGAGAGACTGCGTATATTTTACCACCTTTACTCCTAAAAAAGTTTTAGACCTCAAATCTTGGCGCAGCAGAGCCTTTCTTGAGCCAAATCAGCCAAAATGGTCAAAATGGCGGCCATTTTGAATCGGCTGGCTACCCCCTTGCACATGAAAAAAAAAATGGAGCACATACTTTTCTGATTGTCTGATGTCTACTCTACATCTTGTCAAAGTTTTACCAAATAAAGTAAAAAAAAAAAATGCAACAAACCAAAACGTCCCTGACTAATCATTTCTGTATTGCAGGTCAGCGGTGAACTGCCGGTCTGACACGTTGCTGTCGGTGTAGTGATTTGTGGCACACCAAAGGGTACTTAACTCCGGTTTTGCCGGTTGAAGGCCTGTTCCGCAATGACAGAATGAGGGTATCGAGAACGTATAGGCTATACATCGTGCCGTGGTCTCGTTACGGTCCAGAAGAGAGCGTACTAAGCTTGTATTAAGGTCTTTTAAAGGCCGTTCTTTCGCGTAGTCTAAACTTGCATATACCGTGCTAGCCTCGAACAAAGTTCGTATTATATTCTTGGAGACCTTGTGCCTTGCTCGTAGCACACCGTGAGATGTACAAGATTTTCTTGGTGACTACGATCAGTCTGAGCTCGTTATATATCGTGTTCAGCATCGCGAAAGTGTGCGAGTAGCATAATTGATTGCACAAGGAAAACCCATGGAAAGGGGCTAAGGCGACGTTAGGGTTCAAAGACTGCAAGAGGCATTGGCGCATGCACAGTAAATTGTTTCCGCTAACTGAGGAGAAGGTACTTGACAAGTTAATCTCGTTGTACCTCATCGACCGGATCATTTAGTACACAACTGGAACACACTTGGCATGTATTCCTGACAGCAAATGGACCTTATAGTATGCCGCAATCCTTATATGGTGGCGGGTTCAGCAATTTGTCAAAGGTGTGATTCCTAAGTAAGGGCTGCGCGGGATCACAGCCAACCTCATCCCGATCCAAGCAAGGACTGAGGTCAGAAAATTTGGCATTCCGAATGCCCCAGGTTGCAGGAAACCCCACTCTACAACACAACTGACTGGAATTGGTAGCAAACCTATATAGGACCCATATGGGCCCATTAAATTTTGTACCCAAGATTTGTAAAGGCCATATGGGCCAGCCCATATGCCCATATGACCCATATGGGATAGTTGTGGGGCCCATGTGGGGGCAGTTGCCCACATGGGCCCAGAACTATCCCATATGGGTCATATGAGCTGGTCCATATCGGCCCCTTATGAATCTTGGGTGCAAACTCATATGCTGGCCCATATGAGGCCCCTAAGGATCCTCTATGGGAATGATACCTGGGTAATGTGTTAGCGATATTCATTTTTGGTAGCTAATAATTACTATATGAGATTAAACAAAAGTGTGCTCTCTGTACACCATCTCATACTTAGCAAAGTGCCTTGAACGGTGTAGGATGCAATTCCACTTTTGCTTTTTACGTTCGGCGAAGTTTCAAGATCCCTACCAACATAACAGCAGTAACCTTTCAGGAAGTTCCAGGTTCTTCAACTATAAGGCAAGCCGGCATTTCGAATAGGGTTAGACGGTTGCCAAATTGTATATAAAAATGCAAGATATTCAATCATGTAAGAAAAATTTAGCTACAAACACTATTAATATTTTAAATTTTGTTAAGGCAATTACATTTCGACTCAAAATTTCCTTATACTTGTTGGAAGTATTTTTAGCATTTAAAGCATGCAGGACACATCCTACAATATTAATAGTAACAACTGCTTCCAGACACGACACCAAAGCAGTCAGAGATGCAACTCAATCGTCTTCGACATAACGTACAACATGTCTACCGTTTCAAGGTAGATGAATAAAATCATACAGCAGCTGATAATAACGGCAGTCAAATTTGTATTCATTTGCAGCTTTAGAATTCTGATAGCCCTGAAATCATATTACAGACGTCGTTGGCTTCTACCACAGGAAAACAATATATATGGAGCAGTAAGAACGACTGAACCTAATCACTGACGGATCCAAGGGAGGCTAACGGGGGTCATGGCCCCAACCAAAGGTGGGCAAAAAATTGCTTCCAAAAATTCGCTGAATAAGGAATAAACTGCTGGGAAAACGAAATTTTTTAAAAGAAAATTAAATTCACAGTTGTACACTTTTTTACACCAAATCTCATCTGAGAGCATTTAGTTATAGAAAAATTTTCCAAAGGGGGAGGGGCCACCCCCTCCTCTTAGACCCCTCCCCCATATCACTGTACCACCAGTGTGACCCCTCCCAAACTAAGGCGCCCCCTGTGGGCTGGGGGTTGTAGAATATGCTCACGGTATTCCCCGCCTGTCGTAAGAGGAGACTAAAGGGGAGGACTTGAAACGAATTTATCTAGTTGACACTATATAACACATTCGTGTTGGTGTGACGTTAAATTATTATGAAACTAACTAACTAACCCAAACTAAGGCTCTGGATCCGCCAGTGAACTTAATTGATAGTAGTTGTTAAATTTGTGATGCGCTTGACAGTCATTTCCGACTTTGCAATCCGCGGTCCCCCTCAAGTTTTTGCAAGGTCGGCTCCGTAGATTTCCCTTTCTAGAAAACAGAAATGCTGTTTCCTTACGTAGCATGTTTTGCGGAGAGGGCTTGTATAGTACAAGTCACCCTATAACAGTAATACAGTGATCACATTTTGGCACAAGGTGCAGTGGCTCTCGAAGAAAAAACAAAGAAAACCAAAAACTGTATTTGAGTAGTACAAGAATGACATTACAAATTATTGCGCAATCTACCAGGCAATGTTTCAACATTTAATATCTCAGCTTAGTAAGGTCCTGTGAAGATGGAAGTTAGACCATTCATTCTATTCATTTTTCCAACATACTAACATAGGCCTATATTGTTGAAATTTTATACTTTAGGTACACTTAAAAAATATCTAGAAATTTTTCTCCTAAAAAAAAGGCTTGGCTTAGCCTATCTGTAACTGAATATGGAAGAGAATTCCACATCTTAAAAGCACGGTTACTGAGAGCGCCACATTGTGAAGAAGTTTGAATAGTGTCGTAATTATCAGAATATCTTTACGAAATGAAACGATGCATAGTGTCATGTCGTAAGACTACTTTCAAATGAAAAAGAACAGATTATGAAAAGAAATTCAAAATATGATAAAGAGGGCCAAGGCGTAGAATTTGTTTGTGTACCGAAATTAGTTACCTATTAACCTGTGTATTGTATGACAAAGCATCCAAACGGTACGCATGTGAAATGGGGATCGTTTGGACGTGTAAGGCGGGTGGCGCAACGTTATTGGACCAGACCTGCCTCCAATCAAGTTTGCTATTTGATCAAAGTACTTTTGATTACTCAGACAAAATTATGGCGGATCAAGGCTATCCCCGTTGCACTATACACCTCCGCAATCGCTCTGCAATCATGTTCTGTTACTCTCGCACAAATCGCACCCTTTTCCGTCAGTCATTCATTCCAAAATCCAGTCACATGATTAATCAACTTTCTAGAGAGTATACCTGTATTGGCGTGAAATAGTATAAGTCTAGATCTAAAGCGTTAGTGGGAATACTGCAAATGTGATTGTGTAACGTCTCCCCCACATTTCGATGGGTGGGGGACACAATATCAAATCCCCCCCCCCCAAATTTCGTAAAAGAGTAGTGTCGTGGTTCTATTTGATTAGGACCTACGTGTCTCAGCATTCTGCATTCATATGATCGTATATGAGAAGTGCCCGACGGCACCTGTTTTTGTCCTCAAAAGAACAATTTCCCTAATAAGAGCCCAAAATTTTCGGCGCCCTACGTGCGCTAAAGATTCTCTCCAGTTTCTTCAATAATTCCATTCCACATGAGCGTAAGTCCTGTGAAAATTATAACCTTACCAATGCAAGTAGTTGGTAGGCACAGTACATAGGTTATGTAGAGGTCTTAAATCTCATCCAATATGGTTGTTATTTTGTGTGAGTCATGCGGTAGGTCAGTTGGTGGGCGACTCACGGAACAAAGTTTGGCTATTTCATCGGGTAGTCCAGGGGGACTGACATAATGTATGTTATCCCCGATACTGTCTAAGACCCCTACATTTTCTGTTTTTTTTCTTTGCTTTTAATGATTACATATGTTTTTTGTGTAAGCCTAACAAAAATTTTCACGCGCTTTGCAGACTCGAAAGAACACGATCAGTGCGCAACTCGGCTTTGGAAGTGTTAAGTGATACTGTGCAAAATATACCCTGCAATAGCATGGGATATTTAGGCTCCTTCATATCCCTTTTTCACCATCCCCTCGACATAGGGATGTCGGGACTTGGGGACTCTGGCACGGCCCGGCCCCTTGTCGGGAAAATTCTGTCGCCACCCATGGTCGGTTTACTTTCTTTGGCTTTCAAAAGGGTCATTTCTGCGATAAAACCCAAAATTTTCGGTATGCTTTGCCCACTCTTCCTTAGTTTCGTTACTTACAGCTAATAAAGAACAAACCCTTACCATCTTTTCAAGTAACAATAAGTAAAATACATGGATTTATGTAAATGTCAGGAATTTCATCTCATTTCGCTAATCTTAGTTAAGGTTCTCTTGTGTCTGTCGTGCGGTACGGCTCACGGTGACTCGAGGAGGGAAGTACAATGTAAATTGTGCCCGATAGGGACCAAATGCCCGGGCAATACCCGAACAAAGAACCTATAAAAGCTTTAAATAAGTACAGATTCTTTTAAGTGTAGGCTAACCCCAATTTTTTTCGCGTGCTTCGCGCCTTTTACCACAGTTTAGATTCCGGGAGAAACATTAAATCAGCGCGGAGCTATTTTCCTCTGGCAAATGCAAATTTTATTTAATATATGCTCCGAAACTGCATGGTATAGTACACAAGTTTTCTTCAAATCCCCTCACCAACCACTCGACGGCATTCTGGCAGTCGGGGCTTCGGGTCGTTGCCCCCCTAGTCGAGCAAATCCTGGTGCCACCCCTGGGGGTGGGAACGTTTTCCTTCATAGTATATGACTTGTATACGTGTTATGAAGCAATGGACTTGAATATATGGAAGCTTGATTTTTTGCAGTGTGGCAACTATTTTTGATTGGCGGCCATTTTAATTCGGAGGGGGGTCGCCCCTCTAAAACCCCATGTGGAGAACACTGGGATCTAGTATAAAAAGAAGCAAAAATAAAGCACCATTTTGCTTCTTAGCCCCTTGAGACAGCAAAAAAATCAAAACAGGGAGGGGGACACCCCTCCCCTTAAAACAGTCCCCCCTGACGGCGGTCAAGAATGGAGACGATGAGTCGGCGACTTTGCCTCCCAACACCAAAAATAAAAAAATAATAAATAAAGGCTACGCCCCTGAATTTACAGAAACATTTAACAGGGTAGCGACGTAACACAGGGGTAAGGGACCAAGTAAGCGAAAACAAAAGTAAAATGTTTGGTGACAGGATATCTGTCCATACAATAGCGTTGTTATTGCGTTGTTAAAGGGTGGGAACAGGGCCGTCGCGACCGGGGGTGTAGAGTATGCCTCACCCCCTCCCCCAAGTTGGTCAGAATTTCTCATATTTCAGTCTAGCACATTTTCCGACTGGGCCTATTCCAACTTTGTACGTATATTCCAACTAGATAAGTGAGAATACTGCCAAATGATAGGCTATTTTCCTCAAGTAAAATCGAATCAAAACTGTCCTTATTCAACATGGGCGTCACCAGACATTTTTAAAGGGGGGTCGTATTTTGTGTGAAGGAGAAAGTTATTGCAGCGTTAGCGGTAATGTTCGCCCGTAGGGCGAGCTCTACGGCGTTGGGTCCAGGGGCCCGCTTAAGGGACCCTGATGGGGCCCAGGGGCGAAGCCCCGGGAGCTCTGAGGAGTTAGACAGTTCAAATGCTTATAATGCGGTGAAATTATCGTCAATATTGCTAGTTTGATAATGCCCAAAATATGATTTCATATAAAAGCAAAACGTGAATCCATGGATGGAGATCAAAGAGAAAGATTTTAAGTCTTAAAACGACAATGACATCAGAACGTTTTTCTTTTAAAGTTGGAGGCCTATCATGGGATCCATGGGATCCATGGGCTCGGTCAAGGGAACCAACTGGTAGGATCCAGAGGCAAAGGATTCCCTGGACAAAAACCCTCGGAAGCTCGTGGAATATAATGAAATATGCAAGATTAAGGAGGTAAAAATAGCTAACCTCAAATAACAAATCACAGCAAAGTTTTAAGCAAACTGAACTCTGCAGTGTAAAGAAATTTAAGAAAATCGTTCCAATCTGCAATAAACAGCGTCTCATAATTGCTTAAGTTATCAGGCTCTACAGAACAGAACAGTAAGTTTGTACAAAATGTGATTTTTACCAATTTACTTTGTTTTTTACTTTCAACCTTTCTCCTCAAGACCTAGAAAACACTGTACATGTCATTTATTCCATTAAAATAGGTAACCGAAAATAGTAATTTTGGGGACTCGATCTGTAATTGCAATTACAGTGAAATTAATCACTCAACACATTAAAAGAAATTTATACTTTGCAATGGCAGAAGAAACCTATTTCGATTTTTGGTACATCCTTTAAACGTTTCTGTAAAAAAAAGCTCAACTGCTCAAAGGGGGGTCGTTTGCACACCCCGACCCCCCCCCTTGGTGACGCCCATGTTCAATGAAAGATTTCGGCGCGCTTCGCGAGCATGCATAACGGTTTGCGGTCCATCTCATTACCATTATGAAGGTAATTATATATGAAACTATTTTGATCACAACACTTCCTGAAAAACAGAGATACATGGCCAAACATCTTCAGGGGCCTCGCATTAATATATTACGCCGAACGCACACGGACGACAGAAAACGCGAAACACGAAACAGAAAACACGTTTCGTGTTTTCTAACTCTGACTTCCGTGTGCGTTGGACGAAAACAAAAAATTGCGAAACACTTGTTTAGCTAAACACTTGTTTCGCGAAACAAGCAGTGCTTGTTTTGCGAAACGCTGTTTCGCGAAACACCGTTTTCTGTTTTTGTCCAACGCACACGAACGGCAGAAAACACGAAACGTGTTTTCTGTTTCGTGTTTCGCGTTTTCTGTCGTCCGTGTGCGTTCGGCTTTACATCTAATTTGCAGCATGACGTGGAAGGTTGAAAATACGTATTTGCCGTTATACATTTTTCAAAGAAAAAAAAATACCAAGCGCTCCGCGCGCAGCCATTATCGGTATGTGATTCTTAATACACTTTCGACCAAAAACAATACTGAAATGTGCTTGTTAGTCCTTCACCCCTTTTGCTATACCTATGAGGGAATTCTAATATCGTCTTCCCGCACCTATTCTCTACCTCCTTCCCATTCCCATTTCTGAAGCTGTTTGACTAGATATTCGTTCAAAATCAGTAAAAATACGGTAGATGTAAAGTGCTTGGCGTCATACCACATATTATCATTTGGATGACAGATAATAAGCTTTATGTCATTGCTCATATTTTATATAATTGATCCAGAGCTTCCAGGAGGCCTTTACAGGTATCTGCCAGCCTTAGATGCCCTTTTATAATGCACAATGAAGGAAAGGAAAATTTTCGTAATAGTCCAAGAATGTTTCTGTTAACTCCACGCACGTATTTTTAGGTAAAAGATTTCTCCGAATAGAAGACAGTTAAGTAGCCAAAAAGGGGGAGGCTTCAGGAGGTGTGTTGACAACGTATTCTTGTCTTAGACAACTTACTCTCTTTTTTCACCTAACCAAAACTTAGAATTCACTACCTTATGGACCTTTTCCGGCCGTATATGATCAGCTCCAAAAATGTCCCAAAGATAACACCATTTTGCATCTAAGCAACTTTAAATAAACAAAATTTCTCAAAGGGGAGGGGACACCCCTTAGACCACTCTCCAGGTCGGCACCTTTATGTAGTGACAAAGGATAGATCCCCACTGCTAAATTCACTAAATTATGGGCATTTTCCAGCATGTATGATCAGTTCAAAAATGTCAAAAGTTACCACCATTTTGCATATACATTTTGCATATAAGCAACCTTAACTTAACAAAAATCTTTCAAAGGGGAGGGGACAGCCGTCCTCTTAGACCCCTTCCCAGGACGGCGCCTCTATGAAGTGACAAAGAAAGGATCCCCACTGCTAAATTCACTAAATTATGGACAATTTACAGCATATATGATCAGCTCAAAATTGTCGAACAGTTGGCACCATTCTGCATCTAAGCAACCTTAAATTAATAAAAAACTTCTCAAAGGGGAGGGAAACCCCTCCCCTTAGCCCCCTCCCCCAGAACGGCGCGTTTATGTAGCGACAAAGGGAAAAGTTTCAACGCTATAAACAAACGCAGGGCGTGTAAAAAGATGCAATTTAGGTGCTGTCACTCAGTTGGAAAAAAAAAATCCAGCCAGCAGGAATTTCGGACCTCACACCCCCAAAACATATGACCCTATAGCTACGGCCCTATGTGGGAATAGACTACTTTCACTACTTTCGATAGCTGTACCGCCCTCCCCTTCTGGAATGCAAGTCAATGGCCCTTATTTCACTGTTGGGGTCCATGATCTCAGACAGTGATCCACGCTGCGGAACGCGGTTCAGCTATTTTGGGACATGTTGACAATAACATCTTGAAGTAATTCCGTGGACTCATTACAACTGGCAGATCATGATGGTCATGTTAACTTTGAAATCCTAATTTTAATTAGAATAGGACAACGTCAGTCATCATAAGCGGGGAACAGGGAAGGGCCTACAAGAAGATACCCCCTCTTCAAACGAAAGGGCTTGGTCTGTGCTTAGTCATGTATACCCCCCCCCCAAAAAAAATCAATACGGATTGATTCATAAAAATATTTGTAATTGCAACCGAAAAAAAAAAGTTGTGGAAAGGGGGGGGGGAGGGGTCTACACGACTCGATAATATAGGCTACGTTCAACAGTGTGTAGTAGCCTGTTCTGAAACATACAGTAAGATATGATTAACAAAACGAAGCCTAATTAAAAAAGGAAAAGAGGGAACGCAGAGAAGTCGACAAAAGCTAGAACAGGGGAAGATATTAAAGAGAAAGAAACTTCAAAACTAGGCCGTTCCACAACTTTAAAACCGCAAAACGAAAAGTGATCCATTGCTAGTCTCCGAGAGGCTCGAACTCTCGAACTTAGTAGTCGGAGTCGAGTGCTTTACCGTCTGACCATCGACACTACTGGGCGTAGTTGCATTATAAGCAATAGTAATGCTCTCGTCTGAAGGTGTGTGACATACAAGGAAAAGTTCCTCGTGGAGGGCGGGGGTATGGGAGCTGGATCGAATAACCCTGTTCACGAGTATTCTTAAGTATTAGAACCGTACTTTATATTGCCTGAAACACCCCAAATGATGTTGCTTCAATATCCTTGAATGTCATACATTTTCCTTTTAATGTTTATAGCATGGTCTGTACTAAATGTGTTGCAGTTTGCTGTATAAATGACGGGCGACGGAGTGGGGCAGGGGGAAGGACGGGGGAGGGGACAGTAACAGCGGACGCGCAGGAAGCCGTGGTCTTCTTGGTCGCAGAATTTTCCAATATCTTCGGAAAACATGATGTAGTCAGGGCAGTAGGTCCGATAAAATGTGTAATCCCGACTCTAGGGTACGTAGAGCCAGAATTTGCTCAACAGGAGTCCAGGCTTCCCTTCGTGGGACTGCGGCCTGAATCCGCGACAAGGGCCACGGGGTTGCCGAAATGTTGTTAACAGCAAATTCAAAGTTTTCGGCGTGCTGTGGGGTTTTTATTCGTAAATACCCCGAAAGTCTCCGGGGCCTCACTTCCTGGACTCACACCGGGGTGCTGTACCTGGACCCACAAGAGTCCTATGGTTGGCCCTTGGACACCAACACCTACTAGGGAGCACCTCACATCACCATGACGCCTCCAGCACCGCTCATCCCTTTATTTTAGTGTGCCCCTTCAGGGAACGTTGTTTCCCCCAACACCCCCACTTCCAAAAGTCTTGCGAAGTCACTGCTTGCTATCCCTTTTTGAAACGTTTTCCCATGCCTCTAGCCAGGCTCAGTTCCTCCATATACATGGGTAGTTCTTGCAGTGTACATACTTACCCAAGGTTTCTCCAGTATAGCCAGCCGTTCGGTGTGCTGCGTTTTCGCACATTGTTTTCGCTGTCAACTTTTAGTGACTGGTGAGAGTGATGAGATTCGCCGGGAGACTACTAGAGACCTATAGGGTCTCTAGGAGACTACTGACGCGGTGCACCACCATCAGTTCGCGCCGAGCGTCCCGCCAGGGGCACTTTTTGTCAAAATACCCCTAGATTGCAGGAAATGGTATTTCCCGTGCCTCATTACTGCATGCCCAGAATTGCCAGTTTTTGGACTCAGACATATTGCTTACGTTTGGGTTGAAAGGAGCTTGCTCGATGATGGTGAGATAAATTATACTGTATCTGTGTATACTGCACTACTGTCAGCTCACTGCAGACAATGATCAGTTGGAGAAGGAGCTCATGCAGGTAAAGCCAGCCGTACATTACACGACTTTGCTCACCGCAACTCAACTCGATCGTCGGATCTCCATCAGTCGTGTAGTGTGCATGAGTTTACGACTGCGACTGGAAGTTTTAGGACCAGTTTTAAGTCGCGCCGACTTCAGTCGGGAAGAACGAACATGTTGGTTCTTCCCGACTGAAGTCGGCGCGACTTAAAACTGATCTTAAAGCTGTCAATCGCAGTCTTAAATTCTTGCACACCTCACGCCCGTTGGCGACCCGACGATCGAGTTGGGTTGCGGTGTGCTAAGTCGTGTAGTGTACGGCTAGCTTAACGTGATAGCTGACGTTTTACTGACACCCGATACATCCTTTGCATTATAAGTGGAATTTTTACACCATATTGAGACAATGCGTGAGAAACTGATGCTTCATCGTGAGACCGTGAGCCTGCGCCGAAATGCGTTACTCTCACCCCGAATGCGAGAGTTGACAGCCCTGTGAATACACTTGGTGGCTTCCTGTGTATATAGCGGCCTTAGGCTCTAGTTATAGTTCTAGGACGCACGATTCCGAAGGGCCGAATTACCTTGTCCCATGAATTGGCTCAAATTGTCTCTGTTAAGTATTGGGTGAGTATATATCACAGTGGCAGTGGAAGAGGATGGGGAAACCGTCGACTGTTTATAGCGGCCCTGTATACATAGCGGCCGAGTTAGGCTCTAGCTATAGCTCCAGGACTCAAGATGGTGAAGTGCCGAATTACCCTGTCCCATGGAATGGCTCATCTTGTCCTTCAAAGTATTTTTTTAATGTCTCTGTTAAGTATAGAGCTTATGCATATGACGTCACGCTTGCCTCCAATGGAGGCAAGCGTGTGTCATTGCAACTTACCCCTGCAAATGCAGACAGCTGATTCGTGTATCGGTCGGATACGCGCGTAGTATTCTACTGTCGCGTGCGAAGTCTACGTCGTACGTGCACTGTGCTTCACTATTTTGGCGCCAAAATGACGTCGCATGACGTCAATGCATAAGCTCTATTGGAAGTATATTACAGTGGCAGCGGAAGGGGATGGGGAAACCGTCGACTGGTTTCGCGGTACATGATACGAGAGGGAGGCGATTACGAGGCAGATGTGAAGTTTGCCCTGACTAATTCTTGGCTACAAAGAATGCAGAAAAAGTGATACATGAATTTTGCACAAAAAAAGGTTGGATGAAAGTAACCATTTCAATACTGTGCAGAAACTCGACAATAATCTTAGCACCTATCACCACTCTGTGATCCCTATAGAGCAGTGCCTGGCTTCGCCCTCGGCGTGGATTCGGAAGAACATTAAGTTCCCCTTGCGAATTTTAAGGCACCGGTAGTTTAAGTAAACGGAAATTAGCCTGCGAGATTAAACTAGTTGATTATCTTCATATGTCACTGGACGCGTTAAAACAAGGAAACCAAAATGCAATCTGAACAGTTTTCGAACATAAAGTTGGACTAAAAAGATCATCGATGTGGGGGTTGTATTGAATGGAGAAGACTCAACGGCCGCAGTGATCTCATAGATCTTATAAATAGATGTTGAAACGATAACTGTAGAACTATTTCTCTAATTATGCAGTGCTTCACAAAGTCCACAAACACAGATGCGCTCGAAGCGCCTCGCAAACAATGTAGTTTTTTAAGAACATTTTGTGCAATTAACCCCCTGATTGACTGATTAAGTGACAGTGGGAGCTCGTATCCACATCTATATATACAACAGGGGCGGATCCAGGATTTTGGGAAAGGGGGGCGCACACACGGTCGGCCGCAGGCCGAGGAGCGAGCGCCGAAGGCGCGAAGCCACGGCGTGGGGTTTGGGGATCCTCCCCCAAGAAAATTTGAATTCTAGATGCGCTTAGATGCGATTTTCCAGCATCTGGGAAGCATATTTTCCATATCTATTTGCTCATTTTTTCAAAAAATCGGTCATCGAAAAAAGGGGGCGTGCACCGGGTGCGCCCCACCTGGATCAGCGCCTGTACAAGATGTGATTATGCGTAATTTGCCAATATACCCAAAATCTGATTGTGGGCATGGGGCGAACATTTTTTTCTTTGGGGAGACCGTGCCCCCTGCCCTGTGGCGACGCCACTATATAGTCGCAAGTTGTTTGTACTGTAAATTTTGTCTCACTGGCATTCATGACATGAATTTTGCCTGAAAGTAAGTGTCAGCGACCTAATATTGACATTTTCTTTTCGGGGGAGGGGACCCAGATTCTCACTTCATACACTTATGAGCGGGACGAAGAAATAACAATATGAAAGCGAGGGGGGGGGGGGTAAATGAAATCTTTATGAATATTCATAACATTTACTCCTTACAGTATCTGAAATCATATCTATGCATAGCCGCGGCAACAATTCTTATACACCTTTGTGCACCTTCAAAGTGTTGGATTTGCCCCTGAAGCGCTGAAGCTATCTTTACCACGGATGTCTTAAAATAGGTGTCAATTACATAGACCTACTACTTCTGTGCCCCCTTTTAACTTTGACCGTCGTTGATTCTCAGATTCAATTTAATAACAAATCATTTTAAGAAGCCATTATCAGAGTGAACCTTGAATCGATACACATTCTTTGTTTAACAACAGTGGATAAGTTTATATGGTATTGTTCCAGTCCGGTAATGACGTCATCACATTGACGTATAATTGGAAGATAGTGTGGGACATAATATGTCATACGTCATTCGTTTTACGTCAATCCCTTGTACAAATGACTCAAGTATGTTTACATTTACCGCCAAGATACAATTTTTTTTCGACTTAACACCTTCTATCAAATCAACCATCCCTCAAGGGCCTTAGGGTTCCTCGCATCAGCGGAACTGGTGCAGTTAGGTTGGCTTTGATGGATATCACAATTGACACTTTTGTTTCTTTTGTTTGTTCGTAGTCACCAATGGCTTCTGAATGGGACATTCCCTTACGACAATCTTACAAAATGGGATATCTACCTAGCTGGTCGAATATCATCATGTGACTACAGACCGTTTGAACCAATGTCGTCCCCTTGGTCCTGTTTAGGCTACTGGTGTACTGGTGTAAAACTTACGTGGTGTAGGTCGAAATGATGAAGGGAGGAGGTGGTGTTATTGTACCACCTAATGTCATCATTGACCCTTTTATATTAAAAGAGTTATAAAGAGCCTGCATACGTGTTAAAACCCCTACGGTCTACCATCATTTCTGTACCAGCTACGGTTACTATGTTTATCCAGTAATGGAAGTACTACTTCGGAGGTAGTATACTTCCATGATCCAACTTTGGTAAGTACGGGAGCTTTTGATAGCCCCGGGAGGTATCTGGTCATATTATTAATGCAACAGTTGAGGTTAGACGTACTGTACTAAAATGAACTAGCTGAAAGCAGGAGTGGTGCCATCTCCTGACAGTAGAGCGAAATTCGATGGACTAAGGCTAATGTACCTAAAGTAATTATCGATGGACTTAATGTAACTAAAGTAATAATCAACATGAAGGCAGAAATGCCCAGTTCACATGAAAAATATGTTCCTAGCCAAGATACTGTCTTACATTTTCCACTTTGCAACCAGAGACATACAAAATATGACTGCTCTTTGTTCCTACTAAAACGCGATAAATTTTCATTTATTCGGGGTATATATTTCTGAAAAAAACGGGACAAAGAGGGACGGCGCTTCCCAGAAGTTTTCGCCGCCTAGAAAGTTAAAAATTGCTATTGCCGTATAATGGATTTTAGCATATCTCGTCTCCTAAAATACTTTCGCTCCCCTCACCTCCCCCGCTCTTCCTAGGCTTCAGTACCTTGTCTGGTTACGGGCCTGAATCCTATTTTGACCGGACGGATGGCAATCCTATACGGCTAGGAAAGAAAACTATTATGACGCCTGTAGTTTACGACAGACCAGGGAGCTGGAAGACACATGGAAGACTATATAGCTAGCAGTGCACCGACAGCCGCCAATGAACACATCTAAACACGTCTCGGTTTTTCTTTTCTGTTATCCATTCTATGAAAAGAAGTTCTTGACCTTTGATCATAAACAATGATTCATTAACAGAAACCTGATATCAGGTTGCAAAGCCATGCAGCTACGAACTTTGCGGAATAAGTATAGCCAAAAGTTTATCTGCCAATCAAAAAGGAATAACATGGGGCGCTACGATGGAAGCACTTTGGCACTTGCCGGTCTTTTTCCCTTTGGGGAGGCGGGCGACAATGCGCCCCTCTTCAAAACCAACTAAACCTTTGAGATCCAAGATGACATACGTATCTGCTCTAGCCAAAGATACAATAACTTTGGAAATGAAGTTCATTGTATGTAAGATATTGCCACGCAACTTGGTATTTACGTCCAGTGCCCCTGGGGAAACTCGGAACAGTCAAAGAAGGCTGGATTCTACCAAGTCTTGGGGAGCATAAGTACCTGCATGACTAATGGAGCTGTACTGCACCTAACATTAAAAATGTGAAACGGTGTGTGTGTGAGGGTGTGTGTGTGTGAGAGCAGAAAGTGTGTCGCGAACTCCTAAACCGGAAGCCCATACAATCAAGTTCAAACTTAGTGGATAAATACCTGACTCATAAAAAATTGTGAATGCATAATTTATGACGTCACAGGTCAAATTTGCCAAAAATTTGGGGCTTTGCCATTATTTGCTTATCAGTATGTTAGAAAAAGTAATAAAATCATATGATATGTTAGGACTTTTTGGTTGCTAAAGGTGGGTTTAAAGGTCAAAATGTAGGTAAAAGGTCAAATTTCCCTTAAATTTAGCGAAAAGGTGTGTCGCAAACTCCTCAACTGTTATGTCCGATAAAGCTTAAACATGGTGGGTATCTGTACCTGACCATGAAAACTTTATAGGTCAAAGGTGAGAAACGTTAAATTTGCTAAAAATTGGTTTAAGCCACTATTTATTTAAAATGTCATTTAACCACATGATATGTTGAGGCCACTAAAACAAAACTTTAAATTGTGCCCTTTGGTTGCAAAGATAGGAGGTCAAAGGTCAACATGGGTTTATGGTCAACTTTGCCAAACTGTAGCGAATAAGTCTAGCGTCAACTCCTCCTACACTGTAAGTCCGATTCATTTCAAAGATGTGGACAGGTACCTGACCATGAAAACTTTTGAATGCGTAATCATTCACGTCATTGGTCAAAAATCAAGGTCAAAGTATAAATGAGCAAATTGGTTTTTACCCATTATTTGCATATCAGTGTGCTAGAAAAGATTATAAAACCACGTGATATGTAGAGAGTGATGCGAATCTTATTTTTAAATGGTACATTCTAGTTGTAAAAATTCCACTGAGATCGAATTTTAAATGATGTACAAGTGGTCTTCTGTCATTATTTTTTATCAGTAAGTTGAGAAATTTCTTTACTTAACCCCAAGGTATTTAGAGAATATGGGGGAGATGAAATTTGCAACTCCATAGACCCTTTTCCAAATAGCAGCTGCACGGGATTGTGGGATAGAATTTTGGTGTGCGTCATTTTTTGCCACAGTAAAATGCCATTGACAAAAACAATATGCAACAAAACTCTTTCCCACAATCCTTTGTAATTGCTATTTGGAAAAGGGTCTATGGATAGCCCTCTTGTTATCCCTTTCTGCATGCCGAAGAACTTGAGTGGAACTGCCTTTTTTATTATCTCACTTCTCTACATGTAATGAATGAAATGAAATATTGTACCGTACTTTACCTACGGTAACATGAGAAATATGAAGTGTGTGTGTGTGTGTGTGTGTGCGGGGGAGGATCCAGAGAGGAACCAAGAAGTCCGCATCCCCCTTTTCAGTTGTGAAAGAGTCTACTAGACTGTTTTGTTCATTTTCTATCACAGATTCTTCACAAAGTATCAAAATTTTCGCCCAGTTCGCGCGCTTTGACTTTCAGTCATATTTTGTCTTTAATACCATCCAAAACGTATTACTATATTTTAAAGGTACGGATGTGGGTTTTATAAAATTGTTATGCAAAATTTCGGGGCGATTCGTCCATAATTATCACGGTTTTCACTCTATGCCTAATGACTGTTATTAGGACGATAATGCATGGAATTGTACTAAAAAGAACTATTTTCCGAAAGTAAGGAGTATTAAGTCCACCCTTACGATTGTATCCGTCAAGAGGAGATTATGTGCAGTGGCAATCTCACACTATAAACAACGTTTTTTTTAGCATGATGTATGCCTACATGACATTACGCATTACACAAGCTTATGCAAATGGTTTTAGGTGCATTTACAGAGAATATACATTACAAAACATGCCTATTCATCCCCTAATCCCTCTCGTTAGCATTTTTACTCCTCTCTCCCAGTCATTTCCCATTGGAAAGTGTTCATTTGGATTCTCGTTAAAAATTACTAACACTAAGTTATCTGTGAAGTGCTTGATGTGCTCTGCTGTATTGTCATTGCATGTTAGTTAACGGCATCATACTAACGTCCCCATTTTGTAATAACATGCAGTACCCTGTGCCTCTAGGAAGATCTATGACGGTCTCATGGTACCAGCAATGGAGGGTTGCCATGGCACAGCCAAGATATCGGTAAATAGCGGTACTTCCTTAAAATGTAATCAGTTCGAAGCTTTACCAATTAAGGATGGCACCATTTGGCATCTAAGCCACCTTACATAAACAAACATTTCTCAAGGGGAGAAGTTTCACCCTCTCCACTAAGACACCACATGTACCCTTCCCTTACACCAAACAAAAGTAAAGCATGAGCATTTTTCAAATTGACTAAGATCAGTTTCAAACTTTGCCAAAGAAAGCGCCATTTTGCATCTATGCCACTTGTGACGCGGAACAAAAATTTCTGAAAGGATCCCCGTCCGTTTAGACCCCTCCCCTGGGACGGCACCTCCGCACCGTAAGTGAAAAAGGAAGGGTTCACCTCGGGTGCAAAGTATCGTAGTTACGCATATGCACATTTTACACTGACTTTCTGGGTTTATCTGGACTGATATTGCCACGTCATCTCCTGTGGTGCTAATATTCCCCAGCCATCAAATCCTGGCGGCTATAACTGAAGTTGCTGCTTCTGGTTCTGAATGGCATATCGTTACAGCCATTTTAATTCCTGTGATTCACGTTTTCAGAGTCACCAGATTGTTCAATTTCATGTGAAGTTTTCAAAAAGTGCCCATGTCGGGAGGAGGGACACCCCCTCCCGAAACCCCATCACTCGTGCCTTCTTCACACTGTGGACCTCCCTTTTTTAAATCCTATACATCCGCCCCTAGTGAGCATATGAGAGTGTGTGTATGTGTGTGATCGGAAAGTGTGTCGTGAACTCCTCCTAAACCGTACATCCGATCAAGTTCAAACTTGGTAGGTAGGTACCTGACTACAAGAACTTGTGCTGTTGTGCACCATGACTTATGACGACATAGGTCAAAGGTCAGAGGTCAAATTATCGAAACCATGGTTTTTGCTATTATTTACCTATCAGTATGTTATAAGATGTCATTAAACCATATTTTAGAAATTTTGAGAACAAGAACACCGACAGATTTAAAAAAAGTCCTTTTGGTTGCTAAAAGTTGAGGTCAAATGTCAAAACATACGTAAAAAGTCAAATTTACCTAAAATTTGGCAAAACGTATGTCGGGCTCTCTTCCAAAACCGCAAGTCCCATCAAGTTGAAACTTGATGTGTATGTACCTGACCATAAGAACTTGTGCATGAGGAATTGATGACGTCATAGCTCAAAGGTCAGAATTCAATTGTCAAATTAGCTAAAATTGGCTTGTGCCATTGTGCAATCTCATGAAATATCGAAGTGGAGTGTAAAGGAGAGGTAGAATTGCCTATCAGAAATAGTCAGTCAACCACGTTTTCTGTAGAGATCGATAAGACAAAATTTAAAACAATACTTTTTGGTTGCAGTTAGAGTCGAGGTCAAGTTCAAATGTAGGTCAATCGTCAAAACGGTCAAAATTTTGCAAAAAGTGTGTCACAAACTCAAATTAGAACCACTATCCCTTTAGTTGGTTTTCCCATCTCACGAAACTTAAGGGGCAGTTGTTTTTTCCTCCTCGGCTACGTCGAAATATCTCGTTCTGTGCCCTTTTAACTTCATACCGTAAACACTTCTTCCCCGTCTTCATTAACGAGAAATATTCTACCAGGTTTGTTCTCAGTAACGATTTTCCTCCTTTCCAGTCCCCGCAAGTCTCTGTTAGTCCACCTGTAAAGTGATGGCCAACCTTTTTGGTTTCCCGAAAGGGAAAACTTAGAAGCCGCTCTTACCGATCGTGCAAACTTGAAAACTTGGGGGGGGGGGGGGACTGCGGATTGCAAAGTCGGAAATGACTACCGTACCAAACGCGGGATTACAATGTACGCAACTACTCTCCGAGTACTGATGTGTAGTCAACAATCCGTGCTCCATACATCGTTGTCCTGTGATAAAAGCCAACGACCTAGTTGCACCATAACCTTCACAGCAGGTGTCGAATGTACCTTTTCGGGTTGGAAGTGCACATTCTCAGAATGGAGCCAATGTAAGTACAGAGTAATACTCGTCCGCCGAGCAGGCAAATTGTGCTTGTGCACTACAGGGGCTTCTAATGATATAAAACTTGCAAAGTCGGAAATGACTAACATTTGCATCGCCATAATTACAGAAGTGTGTGGTGTTATTCGTCTAGCGTAAAATGGTAGACACGCTGTACGTCGAAGACGATGGTAGTACAATGTTCAGCCGGTCGCTCGCTGACTGCTTCGATTTCATGTCTGCAGGCAGTTATAACGTAATATCATTCAGTGTGTATGCTTTTTTTTGTCAATTGAATCATGATTCTATGTCAAGTGTCAAATGTCGTACAGAATAGCTTGAAGGACTCTGACAACTTCTTGGATTATTTCATGAAGAATTGTCACAGGTAAAAAAGGTTGGCTTCGCAGAAAACTTGTGGCAGTACTTTTGTGGAGAAAATAGAGGGAACGACCCCCTCGATCATCGATACCCCTTAATTAAATCCTTACCACCTATGGCCTACTTGAACCGACTGCATGGTCAAGTGATTAGAGCATCCGGCTTGTAGCCGGAAGGTCTGGGGTTCGACTCCTGGCCGGGTTACTACCGAAGACAGGCGCGGATCCAAGGGGGGGGGGCTTCCTCGGGCTCAGCCCCCCTTTTTCGCCACATCAACAATAACAAATACGCGAAAATTAGCATAATGTTAATCTAGGAGAATATTTAAAGGGGCTTTCACTAGCCCCCCCCCCCCCTTTCGAAATGTCTGGATCCGCGCCTGGAAGATTTCAAAGATGGAACCTACTGCCATTGTGCTTGGTGCTCAGCATAAGCAATGGAGTAGGGAAAACAAGCCAGTGAGCCACAACTGGAAAATAGGGCGTGGCGGCCCGACTTAAACCAATTGGTTAGAAACTGAGCCGTAAAACCTCATATAACTCTAACCCTATGGCTTACTTACTTGTACGCCTCAAAGTGAAGGCCAGAAACAAGATTTAAAAATGTCAAAGAGCAACATGGTAGGCCTAACTATATATTTTCCAGTTTTTGTTAATACCAAATTTCTGACAAGTTTTGAACAGTACAACCTTTCGGGAAACACTTCATACAGTAGTTTTGATTACCTTTTCTCAGCAAATGTTCCATCCATGGACTACCTCCGAGGTAGTAGTAGCCCTACTTCCTTGTTCCATCTACCTAAAACCCCACCGTAGCGCTATTGTGCGATTACGTAAATTTCTTTTAACTGAGTCAAACAAGGATCTGTTACAACTCCCTGGTGAAACAGAAGTAGTACTTCCATAGACTCTTTTCCAAATAGGAATTACAAAGGATTGTGGGATAGATTTTTGGTGTGCATCATTTTTTGCCACAGCAAAATGCTATTGACAAAAACATCGCATACCAGAACTTATCCCACAAGCCATTGCAACTGCTATTTGAAAAAGGGTCTATTGTCAAACTATGTGCACCTGAGCATAATACGATACATGTGAAATCCATGTTCTTCACGTGTCCTTCACGTGTCCTTCGCGTGCACAAGGGTGAACCTCAGTAAAGTGTGAGTCTATCCCCTCGTGACACCATAGTATCTCCAAACGTGCTTCTATTGCAGGGCCGTAGCCTGCGGGGGGGGGGGGGGAAGGGCTACTGCCCCTGAGATTTCCAGCTTCCAGATTCCAAGCTTCATCGCTTCGAATGCCACCACCTTTATTCACAGCACACAGCACAGCAAAAGACTTCATTCTCTTTGGTAACATATTGCAAAAGGCCAAAAGTCTCAAAGTCCTATTTTGGAGATATTTGTGAAGGAGAACCAAGGAGCGCATTAATACCATAATAATAGGGATGTGCAGCAACAATTGCCAAGTTGCGCGGCAGGCAAATGTTACCGGCCAGAATTGTTTCCCCAATTGCACGAAAATGTTCCTCAGTGGTTACTTCAAAAGGTAACCTACCGTTACATCATGCCCTTTTCACTCTGCATTCTGCACGCGATAAGATACAACGTGACGCCTTGCTCACCACAGAGACGACTGTTTCCCTCTCTCAGAAGACTTCGAATGCCACAGATAAAATGGTGAGTTAGGGAGGAATCTGAAATTTCAAGTGTGAGTGAGTGGAAGAGGATCTTGTGTTCACACTGCATGAGCCACCGAAGTTCATTGCCCCTACTTAGCAACTAAGCTGGCGTACAAAGTCACGCGGTCACAGTTGTAACTCTTAACCACAAATTTCGACCTATGCATTCTCAAATTTGTATGCAACTGGAATTCAGGTGATATACATGCACTTTTCGTCGGTTTCTGGACAACCCTCCACCCCCTACCAAATTCCCCGACCAGGACAATTCCCAATTTGGACAACTCCAAATTTTCTGATGGGAAAGTTGTGTAAGGTTTTATTGTCATGGGTGGGATTTTTTGGGATCGGAATGGTCGGGGCCCAGGAGAGTTGTCCGGGGGAACCCGCCGGGTGGGAATTTTCTGAGTGGGTTGGGATGGGGTACATAAAGAAGGAAAGCAATATAATGAAATAATTGTTGAAAAAATACTCCAGCTATCATCGTCAGTCTTATGAGAGACATTTTACTATAAGCCAGGTCGCCGATCCTGGGGTAAAAGGGGATGTACCCTCACACCAAACAGATGCGAAATTGGGAATATATGCAGGTACCCCCTCCCCCAGAAATCTGACCGAAAGCATTGAAAAAATAGATAGTTGCCGACGAAAAATAAAAAAAGAGAAAGAAGAGACCAATTTTTGAAAAACATTTTGCAATGTACTAAATATGTCTAAAAAGTGGTTAATTTCTTCGTGCTTGTCACTCACCCATTATATAGATAGGCCTCTAGCTCTCACTGGTATCATTGTCACTTCCTGCAGGAAGCTGAGTGGAGTTATTGTTCCTCTTTCATGATTTATTTTTCTCACCCACAAGCCCTCAACGTCATGAAATCGACAGGCCTTTATAGTCTAAATGAAATTACTGTAAAAGCAAAAGGTAGGTTAAGCAAAGGTAAAATTATGAATTGTTATGAACTGTTAACAACATACAAAGCCAATTAAAGACAAGTGCTTTTTTCTAACACCCAGACTTTTTTAATGTCTCAGAGTTCCAGGAGCCTCTTCCCCTCACCCACACCGGTACGAAAAAAAAATGTGAGATGAAATTAACAGTATTATCAAAAAACTTTTGCAATGAAAAAATGAAAAAAAAAAAACTTTACTAACATGTCTTAAAATCTTATTTTTCGATGCTCTTAGCGGATACTCATTGTACCTAAAGCAGATTCGTCCCATTTGTAGTTTCACGCACTACAGCTGAACTGACCTATTGCTTCAAAGAAGCATGCAACCCTAATTGTAACCCGCGGAGCGGACACTTTCTGCTCAGCTCCTCAGCTTTCCAAACAACAGACTGAACAAGGAATATGCCGTAAAGCCTGCTACGTAGGCAACCCTAATTGCCATTATCCAAACTTCCCACCCACAAGCCCTAGCTGCGTCACTTAACACTTGACCCTTAGACCTCAGTCAACCTGAGGCGTTTATAAAATAAAAAAATGGTCCGATGTGTGGTATTTGTGGTCATGGGCGTCCGCAGAAAAAATTTAAGAGGGGGCAAAATTTTTTAGGGGCCCAACTTTTTATTTTACATTGACAGACTCTCAGCGCTCCGCGCCACCATGAGTTGGCGCGGAGCGCAAGAAGTTATATTTTCTTCAATTTTTTCTTTATTTTTTCCTCGTTTCTTCAAGTTTTGGATCCTCCCGGGGGGGGGGCAAGTGCCCCCCCTTGCCCCCCCCCCTCCGGACGCCCATGTTTGTGGTATGTTTAGTGCGCCTCCTGTGCCGTTTTGATGATAGTTACATGTTTTCTTTTAAACTCGCAATCCTGGAAATGCACACCAGAGCTTCGGGGGCTTCATCCTTTCATCCTTCACTATGGCGTTGTCCGTGAACCTAAACAAGGGCCCTGAGACGAAAACCTAGCCCTCACATCCTGAGGGGCACTTTGCCGCAGTAGGGGTCTTACGCTCTGTTAGGTCATTTCAAATCTGAAAGTTCCCAACATGACAAAATTCTGGCTGTGTGAGGCTAAAACATCTTCCCACTTTAGAACACGGATCGCCGCCCCTCTGACGTAGGCTAATGAACAGCTTTTAAAATGTAAAAGGAACCCATGTGAACGTAGATAAGACTTTCCTAAAATGTTATTGTCGACGCACTTCTTGTGTCACTATTATTCCCCGTAGGACAGCTTATGTGCAATATTTTTTCAAAGCCCCATGCCAACCCTACACCGCCATTCATCTTTCCCATAACACAAACCTAATGCAGCTGAAATCGACCGGTTGGGAGGCCAGAGTAGGCAGGCCCACATAAAAGGGTCCACGGAAGGTGGGCCGGTTGTCATGGGCCTTCCAATTTGAGGGGCCTATTCCCCTTGGTAGGGCAACTTCCAGACAAAGGCCCATAACACGTAGTTTAATTGCCCAAGGCCATGTTCTGCTAAGTATACTAAGTGCACTCAGCAGGATATGGCTTTGGCCATTAATAAGCTTCAGATTTTCGTCTGGGAGTTATTGAAAGAAAATTAGAGAGACTCGGCTAGATGTAAAGTTTGGAGAATTTCACTGTCCAGGGAGGTGGACATTGGGCCTTTAACCGCATCTGTGACGGGTGGGCTTCAGGGCAGACTCTTTGATTACACTGGCGAAAGTTGGTTAACCCACCCTGGAAAGAGGTCACAGATAAGTAAAGATGATCAAAAACCGGAATAAAGCTACTTCAAAATAGTCGGCCGGGCCGATCGCCACATCGTAATAATGGCATATATATAGTAGGCATAAATATGATTAATTTTTCGTACCAAACTTACGTTTTTGTGTCTAATCCGCCGAAATATTTGAAAATCCACGTATACTAAGTCTCTTCCTTATCTAGCCAATCAATCGTCTGTATTTACACTAAAGCAAGTAGTTTTATTTCACAGATGTCATGACCGGGTCTCCGAGACATACTCTTTCACCTTACGCTTTACGATTCCTTGGATCGTATCTAAAAGCTAAGCAGTGTGTATCTCGTGGGTCGCAGATCAATTTGAGGATCAATTTGAGCGAAGAGAGAGTGTGGCAGGCGGTGTAAGTTTTTTCAAGATGAGTTTATTGCCCAACTACATTCCCTTCCCCTACGTAACATGATCCCAGACCCTTAAGTGAACATAATTTTTCCATGTTTTATTATTTCTGTAGATTTTTTTTTTTAATTTACATCCATTTGTCCAGGGGATCTGGCGGACTGGTGGACCGGCCTTTGCGTATCGTTGTTCAAAGGTTCATCTAAGACCTTTGATCGTTCAGCCAAAAAAAAAACACTATGAAGATGGCGCTCATCCATTGATAGCATGAGAATTCGATAGAATATCTTGGGAATGTTTTCCAGTTCAGAAGTCCCGTTGAAGTTTGGCATTTACAGACTTACAAAATATCTGCAATCAGAAGACTCTAGAAGACGTCTGTTGACCGCAAACTAAACAGGCAGATCCACTCTAGAATGATATCTTCCCTCTGATTCCTTTGCTCAAAGCCCTCGTTATCGAGAACTTTGTACGTTATGCATGACATATTTAGAGGGTATACCTGTGCTTTCACTAGCACTGTTCACAAGCAGCCATGTTCGGTGCTGTACATGCACAGGCACGGATCCAGAGGGGAACTTTCCAGGCTCCAGAACCCTCCTCTTTTATGGCAACACTTTCTTTTTTGAGACGTTATCATATGAATGCTTATTTTTGATTACCAGACGCCAGGAAATACCATTTAAGTGTTTAAAGTTTCAAGTTTTGCCTAGAAACCCCCATATATGCTGCGTACATTTGGCCCTCTTAGGTTCGAACTTTGCCCTCATGCCGGGAGTTAGCCTCCCCCCTTTAATTTTGTGAAATCTTGGATCCGCCCCTGATAAAGTCTAACTTCGGAGGACACATGCATCACATGTGTACCGAGTATTATTCCGTGCGGTAGTTCATGTATTTTGGCAAGGGTTCTTTAGCATGCTGTGAAACAGAGATGGTGCAAGTCATTTTTTGCAAGTCCAAATCAAGTCACAAGTCACTTTTTGCTAGTCCAAGTAAAGACGCAAGTCTTTTGATTCTTCACAAGTCAAGTCACAACTTATCAAAGTCAAGTCAAGTCACAAATTTTCACAAGTCAAGTCACAAGTTACTTGGTCCCAGCATAAATCAAGTCACAAGCCTCTTTGCACGGGTAGAAGTGAAGTCGCAAATTTGTAAACCTATTATAAGCAATCAGGCGTCAACTTAGGTCAGACGCAAATTTGTATTTCGAAATTGATGAAAGACATATAAAAGTCACAACTTCAAGACGTTTTTCTTAGCTTGTGCTTTTTTTTATTTCGTGAGGGTCTCATGATTGGGTTTCTCGCGATTTGCGGTTTCTAAACTCCAAACACTTTTAACAAACTCAAAAGATGAGTGACACAGCTGGTAGAACTTTAACCTTTATAGCAAATACTGGAAAAATTGAAGAAATGAATAAACAATTAGTTTTGCAGATGGCGCTAGCTTGTTAAAAATGTGTTAATGGTCTGAGCACAACATGTGACGGTTGGAGTTTGCTTTTTCCTTGCACATCTGCTGCATTAAATTCTAGATTCAATAGCCTCCAAGGGAGCATATTGTGATACTGGGAGTATGAAGAAATAGATGTACTGAAAAAGCCTTAATTCAGGAGCAGAAAAAAAATCTAAGAAAGACGACTTTTCATGCAATTGTGCGTGCATGGGTGTTTATTGTCGTACGCAAGAATTTTTCAGGGGAGGGGGGATGAAGGCAAAGTCTAGGAGAGGGATACCATTAGTTGGCAGGTAACGCCTCAAGAAATTAACTGCCAGAAGTGCTTCTCATATCAGGCATGTAGCCGGAATTTTGTCAAGGAGCGAATTCAGATTGAAATATCAAAATTCCCGCAATAGCGTGGAATGCAGAGGCCTGCCTTAGGATTTAGGCGCAACATCTGTATGGGGGTCCAGTGGACGAAGCCCGGAAGCACAGGGTACTTAAATATTGTGAGCGTATGATGCATTTCAGCTTCTCCAAGTAATGACATTGAATGGACACTTAGCAGATCACAAAAATTCACAGTTTACATTTTTAAATAATACCCTGTAACTCCTTCCTTCTAAAAACCAACCAGGATTGATGATGCAGAGCGCAAAAGGTGGAAGGGAAGATGGATTATGGTGAGGTCTTCTCAGGAAATTAGAAAAATATTCTCACCAAAATTGTTCAACAGGAAGTAAGAATGAAAAAAAAGACAAGTATTCGACGGGGGACGGCCACTGCCGGTTGCATTTAAAATATATAAGAATTGGATAGCTTATCATGGCCCTACTTTGCCCTGTGGGATCTCACGATGATTTCTCTATGGCTGAAGATACGTTCAATGAGAGGGAACTACTAGCAGGGACAGCCGCCAGGGCCCCCATAACAACAGGACAGAGTCTAGGGAGGGTTGCTCTTGTTAAACCAACCATACTATTAATAGTCAGGCCAGGGCGTCAATCTTTACTCGAATGTGGGGGGACATGGCCACTTCTGTCAAAACTCTACTGTGTGAAAATCTTAAGTCAATGGGTGTATTTCCAAAATGTGGGGGACGTGTCCCCCTGTCCCGCCCCAGGATTGACGCCCATGTTCAGGGCACTTTACACAACTTAGGCTATCCTAGTCAGATATCTAAGTCCAGAATCAATGACCGTGGCGGAGAACGATCTTGATATTTTTGGTGATTCCCGCAAATCGTCAATCGATTTAATTAACTTCTATAAAGTAGCTGGACGAGCTTATGACTTGCGATGGTAACAACTAAATCATTTTCAGCAAGTCCACGAGTCAAGTCACAAGTCATATTTGGCAAGTCAAGTCTCAAGTCTCAAACTATAGCGACTAGAGTCCAAGTTGCATGCAACTCGAGTCTACAACTCCGGGTGCGATGACCTCCTTGAACCAGACCTACGAGACTAAATTGTGAGCCATGAAAACTAATCATAGCTGTAGACGGCGGTAGTTAAGTATGGCACTTAGAAGGTTGATGATCTCTCGTTGTTATGTTGTTCTTTTGGTTTCCTTGTTTAATTTTAGGAAAATAACGCTACACGAGGGCTAAATCAGATACAGTGACCACGAAGTAAAAGATATTTCCCCTTTCTTATGATTAAAGACAGATAATCATCACCCCAAGTACATTTTTGCTTTCGGGGATATCAAAATTCGCAGTTGGTGACTGCTCTTTGATTGACATCAAAGTTTGAAAATTCACTTAAGATGCAGAGAGGCTCACATTTCACACAATGCACAGAGAGTGTTCTGAGCACACGTTAGGGCTTGTATGCTCCCCATGACCTTCAGCAATAAACTAGGTTTGTTTTTACACAAGGAAAGCCTTAAGGCAATTTTGGGAGAGGCTTCAAGAAACTTTGTTGGGGAACTGGAACTGCCGTCTGACAGTCTGGGATGAAAAAATTGCCCTTCAGGTATCGTTAATAGTTCCAAATACGCAGTGAGGAAGTGCTTTTGAATTAACCTTGGGAATTCTAGGGTAGTTTTGACTCATGATCTTAAGAATTTTGAAAAACCAGAACGCCCAAAGCCTGGCTTAGTGATTCCTTGTGCAGAGGGGGTCTTTTGTTCATCCCTCACATTTATACTTCTTGACTACCCTGCTGACCTCACAGACATTTGACCTCACCAAAAATGAGTAACAAAAATGAAAAAAAAAAAGTTTCCTAGAAGAGATTCGAACCTAGGCCGTCTGTACGAAAAAACCGAGTACTTATCCACTAAGCCATCAAACAACTCGTTGAGAGGGTAAGATTTTTTAAGGGTGGCCATTCGTCCGGCTTTTCGCCGGATTGTCCGGTCTATTGGCAGCCTGTCCTCCGCCCGACGTTACTTGAAGCCCGATGTTGATTTGTCCTCCTTTTTGAAGTTCTTCTAGTCCACAGTTACATGTTGCAAATTTCGAATGAAAAAAAAAAATCACAAATAAATTCATTTCTATTACATAAGATATCGCGATGTAAAAAAGCAGAAAAGTGCAGATATATCTCAAAAACGGTAGCCTACTCATCAGTCACAGTTGAAGATGACCATATTTTAATCCTAAGAGCGTAGTCAGTTTGATTGTAAAGAGTACAATGTGTTGCCTCGGGCTGTTGGCTATGCAATATCTGTCTTCACAACGCTGGTGTAGGAGTGACCTGACAAGGCTATAATTGCTGAAAACGGTCATGTCCTCCTTTTTAAGAATTTGGAAATGGTCACCCTACCTATCATCTAGAAGCCAGCCTCAACCATATGGAGATGGTCCTTCATGGAGATGGTGGCACTTCAAGGTAAATTCAAGTAAAAATACATAATTATGATCAGTTAAGTTTCAAACGGTAACACACTATTCTTTTTATCGACGCTCTCGATGCTCAAAATTCCAATGGTCATGATGTTACACACATTTGAAAACACTATGGACAGCCGACTCGAAAGCTTTGGTATCATGACGGTAGGGAAGCTTGTGCCCGTTGAAAACTTCTACAAGGATCCAGAAGACACGAAACGGATTATATTTTGTTTCGAGTTCGTTAAATACTGACTTCTTTATCCGCACATTCAGCACCTTTAAATTAGGGGGAGCAGGTGCCTTTAAGTTTAAATAATGCCGAATATAGCAATCTATGGAAGAGTGATGTAAAGAATATTCAACCAAGGCACCCCCAGCGCCCACTCCCTCCCCACTAAATCCCCCAAATTTTCCAACTTGACGAATAAAAACCCCCACAGCACGCCGAAAACTTTGAATTTGCTGTTAACAACATTGCGGCAACCCCGTCGCCCTTGTCGCTGGTTCAGGCCGCAGTCCCACGAAGGGAAGCCTAGCCCCCTGTTGAGCAAATTCTGGCGATAAGTACCCTAGCGTCGGGATTACACATTTTATCCCACCTACTGTCCTGACTACATCATGTTTTCCGGAGATATTGGAAAATTCTGCGACCGAGAAGAGTCACTTCTTTCGCGTCTGTTGTTACTTTCCCCTCCCCCGCCCTTCCCCCTGCCCAACTCCCGCACCTGTCATTTATACAGCAAACTACAAAACATTTACAGACGATGCTATAAAAATTAAAAAGAAAATATATGACATTCAAGGATATTGAAGCAGCATCATTTGGGGTGTTTCAGTCAATATAAAGTACGGTTCTAATACGTAAGAATACTCGTAAAAAGAGTTATTCGATCCAGCTCCCCCACCCTCGCCCTCCACAGGAACTTCTTGTATGTCATACACCTTCAGACGAAAGTATAACTATCAATTTTAATGCAGCTACGCCCAGTATTGTCGATGGTCAAGACGGTAAAGCGCTCGACTCCGAATACGAAGTTCGTGAGTTCGAGTCCTCTCGGAGACTAGCAACGTGCAGTTTTCGTTTTGCGGTTTTATAGTTGTGGAACGGCATAGTTTTGAAGTTTCTTTCTCTTTAATATCTTCCCTGTTCTATCCTTTATTGATTTCTCTGCGTTCCCACTTTTTCCTTTTTTAATTAGGCGTCATTTTATTAATCATAATCCTACTGTATATTTCCGAACAGGCTACTTCACGCTGTTGCACGTAGCCTATATTATCAAGTCGTGTAGACACACCCCCCCCCCCCTTCCACAACTATTTTTCGGTTGCAATTGCAAATAGTGTTATGAATATTTTCTCATTATGAGACGAAAGCGATTCCATGTTTCATGTAAATAGCATTTGATACGAAAGGTATCAATAATGACAGAGCTCTCGGCAACTTAAGTTGCCGAGAGCTCTGTCATTATTGATACCGAATTTGCCTACCTTCCCAAAGGAACTCTTGTTTTTAAAAAAAGCTGGAGTCTGGAACTGAATATTCATAAATTATCGACTTCAAAATACTTTTTCTATTGCAAGTATCGACTAATCCTCTTAGGGGGTAGGTGTAAGCTTCTGCTAACAATAGGTTACCATTGTCCTTGTTTGATGGTGCGCTGATTTGTCAAAGAAAACCAGCGGTTCCCTTAAACTTGACTAAGTCTCTCTCCGCTTTTTTCCCTACCATCTCGATCACGCCACTGATTCGAGGGGAATCCCCCGCGGAGGATATTACCCTACGAACTTAAGAATTAAAAAAAAATAGGGGACAGTATGGAACATGTTTCTGAAATGATGTGTTCCATTTGTGATGTGTATGCGGTAGGAAAGGAGCTGAAGTACTTATTAGACAAAAATGAAGAAAATTGAAGGTATTTCAGGCAGCTTTTGCAATATATCCTTCCGAGATGCAAAAGGCATTTTGAGTGAAGTAGAAAAGCAGGAAACAAGCTCTCGGCGCTCAAAGTCTCAAAAGTCATGGTACACAAATTTGAAATCATTGTCATTGTGAAAGGCCTACCCGTGACATTAGCGGCTCGCCATAGGGGCACGGGGGGGCATTTGCCCCCCCCCCCCCAAAAGTTTGCAAAGCATGGTCTTCAATTTTCAAAAATAAAAATAATAAATAAAAAAACATGTCATTCGAGATGGGTAAGGCCCTCCCTTTTCCTTGAGTGGGCTTAAAATTAAAGGTCGGAGTGAATAAATTTCCAATGCAATGCGAAGGTTAAACAAAAGTGCTTTCAAAATGCCATTTTTTCGGCGCGCTTCGCGCGCGTTTTCTCAGTTGCTTGTTTGCTACTACCGTATATATACTTCAGACATCACAAATGGACCTGCCGTTAGTGCGAGCTAAGGTAATCAAAACAAATGATCACCTTGTGATATTTGTAATCTGATTAGCTTAGGCATCATAATGTCATTTACAGAGTGTAACGGTAATGCTGGAGTTAAATGCCATAGTTTTGCAGACACTTCAGAGCTTTCGGGGTCATTAGATACACACCCATTAGCCGTGTTGATTATCATCCACGACTAAAAGCAGTTTTGCCAGGGTGTCACCTGGCCAGATGAGCATTAGGTATCTGTCTACAAAAAGTTGTAACGGGCATGTAGTCTAAAAGTATTGTGTTTCCCATAGAAGGAGAGGTTTCCCTTCCCTTGTCCAAATTGACAGCGCCGTTGGCCCACGAGCGGTCTTATGACTGTCAAATGGCCTGTTATAAGCAAAAGGTTCTCCACCTCTGTGCTAAAGTATACACCGTTTCAATTGATTTAAAATAAACACACCAAACAGTCAATCTAAGCTCAGTGTGATGAGACTTTTGACTAGTGGCCTAGCTATTTGTATATAGGATGAGACGTCGTTCTGAGTAAGGGGAATTCCCCCCCCCCCCTGTAAAAAAATCGTTTCGGAACGGTACTGAGATCCAAAATACTAGTGCTATCATTTCATCGTTTTCAAGTGTCTTCATGCTCGAAATTTTCGTTAGTTTATGAAAACAATCCAGAAAACCAACATTTTATGGCTTCTTGGCAAAGCTGAAACATATTGTGGCACAATGAAAGAAACAATAAAATATTTAAAGGTGGGGCTCATTTTATACAAATGGATCAAGCCGCTTTGCCCATTTCACCTGGATCTTACTCCACCCCTATGGTAGTACGGTAGCGATCGGTTCATATGGTTGTATTTATTTTTAAAGCAGTCTTCTCATGACTAATTGCCTGAAATGGTTTGTGAAGAGCTTTTGAAAACTACATGGGGCATCGCTGTAATACATAATAATAGCCATACTCCCATAGGCGTAGGAGCCAGGGGGCTGGGGGCTGCAGCTCCCCCAGCAAAATATTTTTGTGAAAATTCGGGCAATATTCTGAGAATTTTTCGGGCACCTACTGAAAGAAAAATAATGCAATAATGTAGCTTAACGGAAGTCGATACTTTAAAAAAACTTCCTTGGTAATTAAAACATAGTTCTGATTTGGATTGCACCAGTACCTCTATATTCAGTATTAATTCACCAGTGTGTTTTTAATGGTTAAACTTATATATTATGATTATCAGTGGTGTATTTGAGGAGCCATTAGGCCATGCCCCCGTTACTGACGCCGATTTTTTTTTTCTTTGTACCTAAACTAAAACACAAAATTTTACTTCAAAGGTAGCATATGTGGCACCAGATTGCATGTATTGACACCTAACTTTTCACAAAATTTTCCCCCTCCCCTTAAACCACTGATTATTAGCAGCATTTTTGTAACGACTTCCCCAGAATTATAACCAATATGGAAATGTGAGAACTATCTATATGATATGTACATCAACATTTTGGACGCGCGCCGAAATTTTTGTTTCTATTTTTCGGGCAGATCGTTACAGCCCCCCCCCCCCAATCAACTTGGGCCCCTACGCCTATGTATACTCCTATTGAGGCTATATAACTATCCGGAGCTGACCATTAATATTGCTGGGGGGGGGGGGTTCCGAACCTCCCTGAATACGGACTTGAGTTTGCCCCCCCAAACAAAATTTCTTAGAGCCGCCCGTGACCCGTGAGCTTCCATATGAGGAGTAGCTTATCATCGTGCCCGTTGAAAACTTCTACAAAGGTCCAGAGACTACGAAACGGACCAAAATTAGTTTGTTAAGTCAATGCAGAAGAATTTCCTCCGCGCCAAAATATTGGCTGACAAATTTAGTCCCTAACATTTATTAGAGTGCAGTGTATACAATGTTGTTGAAGGGTTCAGCTTGACCTGTGATGTGAATGTTGTAGCAAATGAATTCAAGTACTCATTGTGTAAAATTAGTTGAAACTGAATGTATTTTAGGCAACGTTTTGCCTTATATCCTTTCGCTATGGAAACCTTACCTAAAGAAAGACATCAGTGTAATGGAAAGTGTACAAAGGAGACTGACATGATTAATACCAGGAATGAGAGAAAAGTCTTATGAGGAATCATTGAATGAACTCAATTTAAAGGCAATACGCAGTCGCCCCAAAATTTTCTTTGAAAAATCGGCAAATTCTTGCAAATCTCGTCTTATTGCTTTACAAGCACCTCTGAAGATGTTTTGAACATAACTTTTACAAACAATAGGTAAAGCAAGGAGAAATTCTCCTTGAATTTCACAATTTACCAACAAAAATATTGTCACATGATCAGAATGGGCCAATCATGAACTAGAGTGACAGGATACACTCACTCTGATTGGGGTGACTGCATACTGCCTTTAATGTCACTTGAACAGAGACACATCAAACAAGACCTACTTAACTTTTATAACATAATCAATAGGAAGATGGATATACAATTGGATGGAATGGTAGAAATCGTTGGAAAGGAGAGACCAATTAAGAGGTAACTCATTTAAAATAAGACCCAAATATGCCAGATTAGAATCCAGAAGAAACACATACTTTAACAGAATTTGGAAATTTTGGAACGGAATGCCTGATGATGTTGTGAAGACAACAACTATGAACGCTTTTAAAGAGGAACTGTGACAAAACATGATTATTAAGGGCTTTTGGCCTTATATCATCTAGTAGGGTGGCCATTCGTCAGCTTTTCGCCGGATTGTCCGGTCTTCTGGCAGCCTATCCTCCGCCCAGTGTTACTTGACGCCCGATGTTGATTTGTCCTCCTTTTTGAAGTTCCTCTAGTCCACAATTACATGTTGCAAATTCGGAATGAAAAAACAAATCATGAATAAATTCATTTATATTACATAAGATATCGCGATGTCAAAAAAGCAGAAATTGCAGATGGAATTGCAAGAAACACATACTTTGACAGAATTTGGAAATTTTGGAACGGAATGCCTGATGATGTTGTGAAGACAACAACTATGAACGCTTTTAAAGAGGAACTGTGACAAAACAAGATTATTAAGGGCTTTTGGCCTTATATCATCTAGTAGGGTGGCCATTCGTCAGCTTTTCGCCGGATTGTCCGGTCTTCTGGCAGCCTATCCTCCGCCCAGTGTTACTTGACGCCCGATGTTGATTTGTCCTCCTTTTTGAAGTTCCTCTAGTCCACAATTACATGTTGCAAATTCGGAATGAAAAAACAAATCATGAATAAATTCATTTATATTACATAAGATATCGCGATGTCAAAAAAGCAGAAATTGCAGATGGAATTGCAAGAAACACATACTTTGACAGAATTTGGAAATTTTGGAACGGAATGCCTGATGATGTTGTGAAGACAACAACTATGAACGCTTTTAAAGAGGAACTGTGACAAAACAAGATTATTAAGGGCTTTTGGCCTTATATCATCTAGTAGGGTGGCCATTCGTCAGCTTTTCGCCGGATTGTCCGGTCTTCTGGCAGCCTATCCTCCGCCCAGTGTTACTTGACGCCCGATGTTGATTTGTCCTCCTTTTTGAAGTTCCTCTAGTCCACAATTACATGTTGCAAATTCGGAATGAAAAAACAAATCATGAATAAATTCATTTATATTTCATAAGATATCGCGATGTCAAAAAAGCAGAAATTGCAGATATATCTCAAAAGCGGTAGCCTATTCATTAGTCACAGTTGAAGATGATCATATTTTAATCCTGTAAGCGCAGTCAGTTTGATTATAAAGAGTTCAATGCGTAGCCTCTGGCTGTTGGCCATGCAACGCAATATACGTGTTCACAACGCTGGTGTGGGCAGTGACCTGACAAGACGGACATTGCTGAAGACGGTCATGTCCCCTTTTTTGAGAATTTGGAAATGATCACCCTATGCTAAGTAGTCATAGCACCTTCTACACGTGTCAAAAGTAGTTTCCCCAAACTTATTTTGAAACAATAGCTAAATGTCACAAATTTCTTGTTATTTCTCTTCCAAGTATCTTTCATAATATTTTAGGACATAAATATTGCATATTCAAGGTAAACCAAGCAGTTGCTCCTTGTAAATTTTACAACTGAGTGAGAAAAATACTGTCACATGATTCTCAAGAACCATTCAGGAAATAGGATAGTATACTATACAACTCTTTATTGGGATGACTGCATTAATTCTCCCTTTAAGTAATTCAAATTTGAAGTATTACTGTAACTTTACTCTATTTTCGTTTACTGTACAAACTCCTAGTAAGGCTATCCCGTACAGTTATCATCAATTATGCTTGTGAAAAAGTAAATGTTTTTCTCCATAAGTTTATGGAGAAACTGGAGAACTTATGGAAAATTATGGAAAAATTGTAGAAAAATTCAGTCCTCACTTTTCGTTGGTCACGAATCGCCGGACACAGTTCTGGAGGTACCGCCCACTAGCTGTCTATTTAGTTTAGCAAGTATGAAAAGTATCCATCATCCCTGTCATGAAATGTCATGTTCTTCAAGGTTTTCGCGTGACCTCTGATGACATCAAAATGATCGACCTCTGATCCTAGTCACCGAAAACAATAGGGTTCTTCATCTCAATATGATAAACTTAATATACCATGTATGAAAATTGCCCATCATTGCTTTCTTGAGATATCATGTTTACAAACAGATTTTAAGAATTTCGTATTTTCACCTTCGGTTACCTCAGGTAACCTTTGACCTCTACCAAAACCGAAAGGGTTCGTCTTCTGACTATATAACCCATCCAGCTTGAACGTGCCAAGCATGAAAAGCATCCATGCTTCCTACCTTGAGATATCATGTTTACAAGGTTTTCGGTTTTTGACATCTGTTGACCCCACATGACTTTTTGACCTCCACCAAAACAATAGGGATCTTCCTCTAAATATGAAAACTCTATATTGCAATATGCAAATTATCCGTCGTTGCTATCTCAAGATGTCGTGTTTTATAGCCAAGCGTCACAAACACATACACACACGCACACACACACGCACAGGCCTACACACATACACTCGCGTGATTGCATAGCTTGGTTGCTTTCGCCCTCGACAAGGAATCAAAAGGCCGCTGGTATTATATGCCCTGAGCCCCTGAACACCATAGTATGGCATTTTCCACTATGAAGCAGTTTTTGAGGTTGTTTGCCAAGTTCGGAAATCGGCCGGAAAATGTTGAAATATTTCATACCGCGCTTCTATGAACTAGTGCCACAAACAGCACAGTGAACAATATTATAATCTTGAAATCTTGATAACAGCAGAATCTAGTTATTGTATAAAAACAATACACAACTAGGCTAAAAAATTGGTTTTGATTCAATCAGGGAGCTGTCCTAACAGCTCCCTGATTCAATGCACATACCAAAAATCAAAAGCAACGACTGCTACGTAGGCTTTTGAAAGCCTAACAACAACCTATGACCCACGCTAACATTCCATTTCCTGTGTCTAGCTAGCTGTAGTCGAGTCTCTACTGTGGCCTGAGGAAATCACAAGACAAAGCAAGTCAGTCATGTTGAAAGCGAAAGTACTAGTCATTGGTCCATGTGATGTGAGTGTAAATATTCCTCTATGTATCTGAAAAGTAAATCGCGCTTCACTTTGTAGCCAATTTACTGTAGCTTGTAAACAAACCTAGGCTAATTGAAGAATACTGTAGTCTCCCCTTGACAAGTAACGTTTCGCGATTCCTGTTCCTAGCCCAATCACAGGCACCATATACGCGAAATTCAAGAACAGAATGATCTAGGCTAGGCTACCTTGAGTGGGTGTTATACGTAGGCTAGTCTATGTCATGTGCCATACGTTTTGTACGCAGTGACCGACCGACACAACTTAGGCCGCTTACCAGTCAAAACGTCCCCTGACCAAAACGTCCCCGCTATTGGTCAAAACGTCCCCGTGCAAAAACGTCCCCGGATTTGGTAGCCTTTATCTTCCCATACAGTATGCCTACTCTGAAGTTCAAATAATTTTTTTAAAGTACAGTTATTGGAATGAGACGCAAATTTTCTGGAAAATTTAACCTTTTGTGTTATATTCCAAAGTGTTTGTGGTAATCATTCTACGTTCGTCTGTTGCAACAGTTAGGCCTAACGTTAGGCCTAACGTTAGTCGGATAGCATCTCAGTTCTCAGTTCTAACGTTAGTAAGTTCTAACGTTATCTTAGGCCTAGGCCTGCCTAACTTTATCGTAATCGATCCTCATACACTCAATTTTTTTTAACATGTCGCAAGTTTTCTTCAAGTTTCCAACCGATAGTTTTAATTTGGATTCCTAAAATCATGCTCAAAGTCTCTATGGCTGGGACGTTTTGACTTCCCATAGTACGGGGACGTTTTGGTAAAAAGCGGGGACGTTTTGGTAGCGAAAATGTGGGGACGTTTTGGTCTGGGGACGTTTTGACTGGATACCCTTAGGCCTACACTCATTATACTGTAGGCCTACTGTAGGCCTTACCTGGATTTTCTATAGGGTAGAAAATGTCCAGAGGCGTGCTGCCAGATTCATCTTTAACAACTAGGCCTACAGTCGCCAATCAAGTGTTTCTGAGATGATTAAAGATCTTAAATGGGACAGCCTTGAAACTCGACGATTTAGGGCTCGTCTTGTTGTTATGTATAAAGAAACGCATGGATTACTTCCAAGTAATGTAAGGAATCATCTTATTGACCCTTCAAATCTTAACCGACGGACTACCCGTCGTACTAGTGGAAGGTATCTATACCATTATCCCTCCACTAACAAGCTTTGCTATCAGAAATCTCTCTATCCAAGAACTATCCCTAGCTGGAACCTATTACCGGAACAGGCTTGCTGTGCCCCATCAGTGGACAGCTTTGAAAACCAGCTCTTAGCCCTTGATCAAAGTAGTTGTAGCTAGTTTACTCTATTCATCCGACTCCCTTAGCCCTAGTTCAACAGCACGGGATAGCCTTGTCTGGCGTTTGTGCTGCATTTGAAAGAAGAAGAAGAAGGAAGTAGGATTTCAATCTTATTAGAACCTTACCTAGCATACCGCATAGCCTAGGCCTAGGCTAGGCTAGGGGTCCAGGGGGCGAAGCCCCCCGGAAGCTCCTGGGTTTTAGTATTTCAAAATCCTCAGGAAAACATTTTTGAACGGAAATTTTCCAGCGAAATGCTCCTGGGTTTTAGTACATTTACAGTAGCAGGGGTAGCGGCACTTACAGTGCTCTTTTGAGTCTGAAACATGCAATTGCAAAGCGTGCGAAGCATGCGAAAATTTTTAGCGGGCTTACACAAAACCATATGTAATCATTAAGAACAAAAAGGAAAAAGAAAAACTTTATGGGTTGTAGACCTATCGGGGATAACGCACCTTGTGTTGAAACCACCAGGACTTCCCGATGAAATAGCCACACTTTGCTCCGTGAGTCGCTCACGAACTGACCCTAGCTCATGACACACACTGGAGAGCAGCAACTAGGTTTTGCTATGGCCAGATTGCATAGTTTTTTAATTGCGCGCAGAATGTAATTGTTAAGTTTGAAATTGCATGCCAGTGCCGCTACAAACTGAATACACACAAAAATTTAACTGTATGTGTACGTATAGGCCTATACATATACGCATAAGCATACTATATTTATGTATACTACATGTACGTATACTGTACTTACGTACACTACACTTTTACATATCATACTACTGCCAAAATTTACGTACATTTTTCCTATTTGGCAGGTAATAATCATATTTTGTGTGGTACTCAGTGGGAATTAAGTGGAGGCACATTACAACACAAAAGTGCATGGCTGCCATGTGTGTATTGGATAAGGCTAGTTTTCATTGCACAGTACTGTACGCCGACAGACCGAGGTACTGTAACCGTTTTGCCACCGCTATGCCGGTATGGAGTCTTGCTCTGCGCGCCGCACACCAAACTGAATTATTGCGCGCCAAATTCGTGGTAAAATCAGTATGTAAATTGAAAATGCGCACGGAAGAAGTTCCGCGCAACTGACAGATTATGCAGTCTGGCTATATGGGATGAAATTTAAGACCTCTACATAACCTGTATACTCTGCCTGCATGTTAATCGGCAATTGGTTGACAGGACTTAATGCTGTCTAGCTATGTGAAATAGAACTATCGAAGAAACTGGGGTGACTCTACAGTGTGCGTAGCGCGCCAAAAATCTTGAGTTCTAATTAGAGAAATTGTCCTCTTAGGAGAAAAAAACAGGTAAACCAGGGAGAGTTGTCGTAATCAGAGACTGCATGCTTTATCGTATCGACTAAGACTCCCAGATGAGATTAAAAATGGGGGGGGGGGCAAAATGATGGTTTTGCCCCCCTCACTTTTTCACTTGGGGGCCAATTGCCCCCCTGCCCCCCTCCGCGATCTGCACCCCTGTTTCAGTATTGAGAGAAAACATGTTCATGAGAATAATGGATAAGTTTAAATTACGTACATATTAGTGCCTCATGTGTACAGTATGTTTGTACATTATGTTTTTAGTGAAAATTCCCTTAATTGACCGACTCATGGTACCACCATCATCTGAGCATACACATAATGACACAGGCTATAGCCGACATACACTATACATGTATATATACTACACTAACAAGAAAGCTAGACACTTTTCCAGAGGAAACATGAAACTTGGCCTATTTTTACACTCTTACTCTACTGTAACTGCGAACCTCAAAGGACTTTGTCAATCTCATCATCTGTTCAAGTGGGGTATACTAAAATCTGTGATGAGATCACTGCTGTGACGGAGGCATGAAATCAGTCGTGGCTGACCGTCATGGCACATACTTAATTTAACTGACATTGAGTTGTACTTATAAAGTACGGTTCTCAGCACTGTGATACTGTTTAGTTATAAATTAATGACATGCACTTTTCAAACGGCATGGTCATTGGCACAAAGAGATGGACAAAAAAGAAGACTTGCTAACACTTTGCCAATTTTTCTTCGAAAAGATAAAGTAGTCATCAATTCTGTCCAGTGTTTCATCAGTAATATTTGTCACAGACGGACGTCATGGCATGTTCGCACGTAAGTAATATATGTGCACATGGATATTATGGATATATATGTTCCAGTATGGTGTGCAAAGTCTTGCCCAGGTGCACCTTACCAAGATTGTGCAACAGGATGGAATGTCACGGAAAACTATGTCACGGAAATCTGTGACGATCACCAACCTGGAAAATCATTTAAGCTTGGGCAAATACCTTTAATTGTTCTCTCCGAATGAAAAAGATGGTTATTCATGGAGTGACAATCAGAGTGGTATAATGAAAAGATCTTTGATGTTGCAGTGGGTCAGATTCATCAAAAATATCCTAACTGGTTATATAAATTAGAGCTCGATATGATCAGTCAAGAGCGTGTACATACACTGACCTTGGAAATTATTGTGAATGTTTGGCCCATGATCTTTGGAATTGTCAGTGAAAAAAAATCTCTAGCTTAACCAACCTCAGATCATGCATTATCTTCGGTCGACGTCAACATGTACAGAAGTACATTAGTTTTAGTAGTGAGTCACAGTGTCACCCAAGGCCCTATAGGCTGCATACACTGGCACGACCTGACTAATGTCACAGAATCATCACAGATTTCAACATTCGTCACGTTCGTCACGTCATGGAGTCGTCACGGATGTTAGACGATCCCATTCAAGCAGAACAGCCAACATCTCTTCAGATACAACTTTGTGCATAAGAGATCACTTCTAAATTTTAAAAAGAAAATGTTTTTTTGGGGGGGACATCATCCAGTTGCACTTCACAGTCAGTGAATACAGATGATACAGTAGTAGCCTGCACAGCTATCCATGTGGTCTTTCTCACAAAAATATGGAAGGTGAAGTGAAGCAAACAAAGCAAAAGTTTGTGATGCAGATACCGTAAATGCCAGTTTTCGTCATTTTGCTAGGTCCTATGTAACATGCATTGTGATTGGCTTTGTCTAAGAGTGACAAACCTAAGTGGACAAACGACACCTTGTGTGAGCCAGCATAGCTTACTGTACACTCTCTTTTCATTGATTTCATTGACAATGGTTAAAAGTGGCATACCTGTACAGATATGTTGGCTATCCAGTCAAAACAGCCCTACTATTGACATGTGGTAGGTAAAACATTTCAGCTTTTTATTAGCATGTCACTGTAGTGTAGTAAATGCATATGCCAATGATATGCATGAACAGACACAAAATTGATACCAGAGGTACACAAAGGTAAGATGTGAAACATATTCAGAAAATATTGAAAGCTTGAAGTGTAAATGAATACTGTGTGCTTGGTTTTGTGGATCTGTCCACGGACTTAAATTAAAATACAAAGGCAGATTAGAATGGACTTTTTTAACTTTCTTGAATTAAAGAAAAGGGAAATATTAGCCTAGTCTAGACATATACTATATACATTATGTAAAAACTCTTGGTTAAAAAGACATTTCAACCCAGAGACTTTTTTCACTAACACTTAACAGCAGGGACATTTTTGCATGAAAATATTTGGTGAAAAGGAAGTTCTATCTGGTCAGTGTCAGGCATGTAGCCAGACAAGGTGCTGAAGGGGGGCAAGGTAGGTTTCAGGAAAGTGACATATTTTTTGGGGGTGAGATATACACTAAAATGCATTAAATAAATGGTAATTTTTTATTTTCTAGGGGGGTGAAAAGTTTTCTTGGGGAACTTTGCACCGCCTGCCCCCCCCCCTTGCCTAGGCACTTGGTCAGTGTATGCTGTTCAATTGTATTGAATATTGACAACTATTCAGAGTGTAACAAATGTGTGTTGTTGTGACAATGTGCATTAATGGAATGAATACAATACAGTGTGTACATGCACTGTCTGCTTTCTTCATGTATTCTACCTGCCACGTTTGTAATGTTTTTCTCTTTTTCTACACGATCAGAGTGGCAAGAGTGTCCTGTCAAATTTTTTAGCTGAAGCATCAGATATATCTGGAGGTGCATACCATCCAACAGAAGGAGTCAGGTACACATTCCTAGTTTTAATTTCATTTATGAAAATGAAAAAAAAGTAGGATTCACTAGATCAAAGAATCACTAGATTGAAGGTCGGCTAGACTGAAGATCCTACCTGTTAACCTAATATTCATCCTAACCATAATCCTAACACTAACCCAGGGTTTTCACTCACCTTTTTTTTCAGGAGTCACTGACCCTTTAGAATAAATTTACAAGAGTCAAAACTAAAAAATAAGGGGTCAAAATAAATTTGAGTTTAATGCAGCAAACTTTATTCCTGTTTTTGCCTTGAAGAAGCAACGTAAAATGTACAGAAACAAGGTGGGAAATCACTTCTATATGATAAGAACCTTTGTGTAGACTATAGCCTACGTCATACACTGAAACTTGAAACGTCCATGTACTGAGATTACGATCGTAAGTTTCCCCACCAAAACACACCCCGTGCATCAGACACACTTCTAGAAATAACGAGGTAGAATTGAAACACATGCTTGTAGCGCTTGAAGCGCTACTACCAAATATACACATGTACAGAAGCCTACGATCAGTTAGATGTACAGTCCTCTCTGTACGATTCGATCATTACTGTAAATGCGTAGTGTACTGACAAAATAGAGCAGTAGTATATTTATAATACTACTCTATGACTGACATTTACATCGATGTCGATTGCAGCAGAGCTTTGTGTAATACATGGCCTCATATCTGCATACTTGTGCAGCAGTTATCATAGAGTGTGAAACACTGCGAGTCGGATTTTATTTAATACCATCGACATAGTGTACAGAGACTGGCAATGTGTGTCTTGCACCACATGTGTCCTGGGTAACATATCTTTTACCGGTCATGTTAGGCTAGTGTATATTTGTCCTTAGCCTATAGCCTTATGTTTACAGCTGAAATTACGAACCAGAACACTCCAGTCATCTACACATGTTGATGTCAGTGATCTGTTTACAATACAGATGTGCACTCGTTTCTAGTCAAGTCTAATCACAATCTAGGTGCATGCCGGTGCAGTTAATTAGGCATAAATGTATCCATGGATATGGTGGTAGCTCCGTACTGTTCAAGTGCAGCGATACAGTTATTTAGATTTTTACCAGACTATACAGAGAGGTGGAAAATGTCTCACAGAACAAAGTTGGGAACTTGAAAGTGCTGAATTTTGTGAATAAATTTGCACCATCAATGTATTGGAGAAATTGCTTTATCATTACTGCTTGTTGGGGTGAAAAAGCTGTGCGTCAGTTTGACCCCAGAGGTTTTGTGTCTGTGCGTCAAAATCAAAAGTTGTGCGTCATTGACCTGGGTGTCCGGGTCAGTGAAATCCCTGTAACCTTACCATAGGATGTAACTTTACTGGGTAATTTGTTTTTTTACAATATTTTGATGATTTACTGAATTACTGAGAAGTTTCATACTGTTACAGTAGATATACAGTACACAATGATTGCATTGATGGAATTATACCAGTCAACTACAGTACAACCAACTTAATTATGATGTACAGTTAACCAGTTCAAAATCTTAATGAGGGCAAGGTATTAAGGGATGATCAGGGATGTGCCCATGTGCTTTTCCCATCGTAAAACTTTTTCCTGGCACTGATTTCCATTTGGAGCAGGAGTAGTGGTCAATTATGTGCCTAGCACTATGAATATGTTGATGATAGCCCTGTACTGGGGAAATTGTACTCAGGAACACTTAACAATGGCAGCACATTTCTTAAGAGGCAACTACGTGGTAACATGACAACTTCTTTTAATTTTGACCAATAAGACTGTAATACCTATACTAGGAAAGCATGCACACACAGCTTGTTCTATCGATTTCTTACAAGATAAATATCTATGGCATGTATGTTATAGCTACAGCAGTGTCTTTGCCACTCTCCTGTATTTTAGTCACAACTACTTTTCATGTATTAGTACAGTTGAATCATGTGACTTGAATAGTTTGCCTTGAATTCAAATGATCTGTTAGTTAAATTCTTAAAGGATGTATCTCTTTTCATCTTAAGGATTTTAGAATTTGAAAGTAGTGGTTCTTGGACAGGAAACCGTACCACAACAGCTGATGTTGAGCTTTGGGACTGCAGTGGAGATCCAAAGTAAGTGTAAAAATGAAAAGATGAATTAATGAAGTTTTGAGAAGATCTTGGTATTTCTGTTGGAACTGTTGTGGTTGTACAATTTGTTTTATGCCGATTGATGTATTGCAAAACCCATTCTAAGCATGTTATCATGAAAGATGGATGACATATTTTCTGCATGGTCATCTTTTTTGCTGCTCTTTCAAAGAAAATTTTCCCTCATGTTTGCTTCCAGGTGGCAGATTTGTGTCCATTCCAGTATTGAACATATCACTTGTTTTAAGATTTGCTTTAACTGTTGTGACTTCTGTGATGACTAGAGATTGCTGAGTTTACGATGATAAGAGGCTCCTTTACCCTCTCCCCTTTTGTCATTTTCATGTAGTTTGCTGCTCCTACGTAAGCTTTACAAAGGAATTGTTAAGTTGGAAATTGATGTCTCAGAATGACTTAGAGAGCTTACATCAGGAGTGCCCATCAGGAGACTACTGGTAGACCGCAGGCTGATCCAAAGTCGACCGTGATAGGTGTAGGAAAAGTGAAAAAATAAAGTTTTCTGTGTGTAACTGTATGACAGTGTATGTTTTGTAGATCTCTGGATGGTGGCTGCTTGACAAGTTGACCTTGGGTCAAAAAAGGTTGGGCACCCCTGACTTACGTAGTCAGTTTAATTTCCATTGATTATGCTATCAGTGTGAAAGCTGTTTTTACTCACATGACAAATTTTTGTTAAATAAATGGTTTTATACGTGTAACTTCATTTGTTTACCCCGATATGTAATTGTCATATCATGGAAGATTATTGTGAGGGAAGTAGGAAAAGTATATGATAAGTTTAACTAAATTAAGGTTAGGTTGATTGCAGGTAAAATTAATTTTACTGTTCAAAGTTTGCATCAAAATGTTAAGATGTATTGTGTTCTTACCATAAATCAAGTGAAAAACCTGTGATTATTATGTACAAAACACTGCTGTACATATTTTTTAATGTGCGTAACAATTTGGTCATCTTGCATAGCCATGATATGTTATCCTAGGTAAAATATTGCTGGTCTACCAGTTCCCCTCCCACTCCTTTAAGTGCTCAGTGGGTAATTTTTTGATGATTTTATTTGTTCTGCTATCATTTAGGTTTGATGAATGCTGGCCTGCCATAGCAAAGGACACACAGGGAGTGGTCATTGTCTACAATCCTGACAAGCTGGACCATGAACGGGAATTGGAAACATGGTAAGGGAGATTTATGTAGTTGTGGTTTAAATGTTCAGTGTAGCTATCCAAAGTTTGGTCATTTTTATCTAATAAAGTTTGGGAAGTTTAACACATGATAGCTCATTTGATTATTGCTGATTTATAATTTGAACCATACCATCCCAGTCATTAAATATCAAATACCAAAACCATGTCAAATATCATCTGGACCAAACAATGGGACTGTTGCATTACAGATCAAACTTAAAGGCAATAAGCAGTCCCCCCAACCAGAATTAGTATACCCCATCATCCTAATTCATGAATGGCTGGTTTTGATCATGTGACAATAATTTTGTTACTGAATTCTTAAATTCATGGAGAAAACCCCCTTGTTTTACCTTCTGTTTGTAGTAGTTAGGTTCAAAAACATTTTAAGAGGTACTTGTAAGGTAGATAAGAGGAGATTTGTGAGAGTATGCTGCTATTTCAAAGCAATTTGGGGCAACTGCTTGTTGCCTTAAATAAAGATCAGTTGTAACTCTTTATGAAAAAGGGCCTTGGGCATATGAAAATCATTTTATTGTAGAGCAAGTTTCTCTCACTATACCTCAGATAATTTGAATTGTCCATGCTGTAAAATCAATTGAGTTATCAATGCTATATACAGATTATACTGCTGAGATGCTATTTTGGGGGATGATATTCTTAGGCATACAAGGTACTGTAGGGGCAGGGTTGGGGGTTTTTAGCAGAATGTTTACTATTTTCTCTGTTATCTTTTGGACAAACTTGTGACATTTTTGTATTAAAATGTGCAAGAGTGTTCACCTCCTCCCCCCCCCCCTATCTCCTTAATTGAAAGGTTTGTGTACAGTATACTTACCATGATATTTGATATTTGTTATTGCTTTTCCAAAGTAACCAGCCATCTATCTACTAATTGACTGCATAGTGTTAAAGATGACACTTCAATTTGCCAGAACTCTTTAAAGGAACCCCAATTTCAGAAGTCTTCTGATAATCTGTTTTTCAAAAATGAATGACTTGGGAAGTGTCTGGGTCTTCAGTCTTTGAAGCAGTTTAATCTTGCCCTGTCAGTGACTTACTTTTTTTCATTTCTTTATTTTTGTTAGTATGACTTGCACCTTTGACCTCTTTCATTTTATTTTCATTTCATTTATTGTTTCTTTTCACAACAATAATCATTCATTCAAGAACTTACTGAAGGTTTACAAGTAAGGTTAATTTGACTTGATAGACTTTACCATAATTTCACAATGCAATATCGCAAATTGTATCAAGTGAGGTTTGTCCCGTGCACAGGTCAAAGGAGTGGTATATTTCTAGTGCTGTATGAGTTGATGAATGAACAGTTTTTCTCGAAGAAATCATAAAAAGATGATGGTAGAGCGTTAATAACAAAAACGATAAATAAATGTCGAAATACTTAGCCTAATGATGTCACGTAGTTTTAGTAGGTTCAATGATTTAAATAAGTCGTTGGTATGATCACGAGGACCAGCAGAAGAGATGTGATGAAGGGCTCATTTCTGAAGAACAATTAATTTATTTAAATGACAAATAATGGTGCCAGAACAGACATTACAGCAGTAAGACAAGTGTGGTTAAATAAGAGTAAGGTAAATCTGTCTCAGGATTAATGAGGGTAGAATATGCTTCAACCAACAAAGAATGCCTACACCCTTAGAGACCTGATTACAAACGTGTGAAATGTGATTTTCCTGTTTATGCTCATAAATATTCATTGAGTCCCTTATACATACTTCAGCACCCTCACACATTGTCAGTGGATGTCATTTATACCTAACCTGACTTCCTATGATCTGAAAGGTTATCTAACTTTGATAAATCCTTAAGTTGACCTCATTCATGTTACAAACACCTGGCTTTACATCTTTTGTTCTAGCTCAGTCAATTCTTCCTTTTGTTGAACTGACCTATATCTGTTTCTACAGCCATTTTGTTGCCATAACGTTTTGAAGTTCAGGTTATGGTTGGTCTCACCCCCCTGAGAGTTATCTAGGTTCTTGTTAATCTAATTAAGGAAAAAGAAACACCCGGTATGTCCATGGTTATGAATATTCATACAAAAACCATCAGACAAAGGAAAAGGTCAACAAACTTTATGGTGATGAACTTAAATGTGCACTAAGTATTGTTTTGAGGAGAAATTGTTAACTGTTATTGTATATGACATTGTGGCTTATAGTACTCTAAACATATTTGCATTTTTAGAACACAATGGAAGCCTATACAGTAATCATGGTTATGTTTGTGTAAAGTTATGTATTAAGGTGCACATGACTGTGTGAGCAATCCTGCAAGGTGAGCATGACATGAACAGAATCATGTACACAGTTCATACATGGCTTGCAGATGCCCTGCATTTGGTAAAAGAACCCTTTAAAGGGGATATGAAATCCCCAAACCAAGGAGATGCTAGCAACTTTGCAACCCCCTGTTCAAACATATTAAAGAATAGCCCTTGAGTTCTAAATGTAGTTGATGATTTCACTTTGATTGACATTCATTCAAGAGCTTCACTCTGGTTGGTCAACGATGAGTGTACAGTCATTTGTGTTGCCAATTAAGCTCACACACAGTCAATGTGTGTCAATATATATGGCTTCAAGCAAATTTAGCTCAGTGCAGGCTACTGACTGTGCCTCTGTCTTGGAGGTGTACTAGACAGTGGTTTTTTGTTAAAATTGGAGGAGGGGCCAAAAGTAAACTTAGTAGAGAGAATTTTACTGTCTGGGGTGAAATAAGAAAACCTTTGATAGTGAAGATAACAGTGTGTCTGGAATGTAAAAGCCTTGTACACACCTGATCACACCACACCACACAAAAAAGTAATTTTGGTAGATGTCATGATTAAGGATGTTTATATTGAATAAATGAATCAAATGAAAGAACATGGACCAAAGAGATGTGAAAAACACATTTGTGAAGACTCAGCAACTTCCTTGTATAAAACAGAATCCTTCAAATTCTGATATCATTTAAACCTCAACCAATTTTATTTTGGTTTTTCGAAAAAGTTTGTTTCCAGTAGTGGTTTCATCAGTCAGTCATTCAACAATCAATGCACCAGTTAATAAATCAAAAACAAAATTTCAGATTGCCAGGAAATGGTAAATATGCAAAGAGTATTGTAATCAAGAGGAAGGTCCACTCTATTGATAAATGTTTTGAACAATATTGAACTCCTTTAAAAAAGGTTGCCTAGGAAGATTAGCCATTGACCCATTTAGAGCAAAGTGTTTAGTTACGGTACTGAGTGTGATATTTAAATGAGACTGTCAGGCAGGGCTGTGAACGTTTAGCAATAGGGCAATTCCACGGTAACGCCGTGACGCTTTGGAAGCAAAATTCACATTTCAAGTGTAAATAACAGGAAGGCCTTCAATGCTGGGAACAAATTTTTATTACAATTCTACTACTACTATCACAAAGTTAATCTGGAAAACTATTTTTCTTCAAAAAGTGCACTAAGTATGAAAATATGAATATTAATGATTGTGGTAACGCCGTGACGCTGAAAAGGACAAGCATTTTCTGGCCACTCGCAAACTGTTAAAACCCTGTGAAGTTAAAGCACTTTTTACAGTTTCTTCACATTAAATACGCTTTGTAGACTGTTATCTCCAAAAGTATGGTGAAATATAAAATAAAAAATTATAATTATGGAAGATATGATAAGATATAAAAAAAAGTGTGGTAACGCCGTGACGGTAACGCCGTGACCAAAGCCTTACTATACGGGAAACACATGTTAAAAAAATTAAGTTAATAAGCTCATGGGAAATAGTGATGTTGATAGACAGAATGTTTGTAATTCATCTAGATATGAGTAATTTAGATAGTTTAAGAAATAATTGCATACTAATTTAGTCTTTCTCTGTATTTATGCTGCTTCTCTGCATTAGACTGCTTGACCATTCTGGATCGTAATGGTGGTGTATACTATACTGTACTGTATTGTATGTGTGATTGATTGTCCTGCTGCTATGCTAATTACAGATTTTCTTCCATCCAAGTTCTTTATGTAGAAACTTCTCATGCTCAACAGTGTACAGGGACTGTACCACGGATTGGCTTTATGCTATATAAACAGGAAACACTGTTGCTAGTCGCATCCGAGCTAACTGAAACAATCTAGCAGACCATCATAGCTTCTGAGCATAATAGGCAGATTCCCATAACAAAAAGGGTCCAGTGTTGCATTTCCTGCTTGTACCATCATAGAAGGGGCCCAGAAAGTTGACAAAAAATCATTACCATACAGTAGGATGCTGTTACTTAAGTACCAGCAACCACAGAGACTGTCACTGTTAGTCACCATACAGTAAATAAATGCCGGTCATGGTGTTACTGTCACGGCGTTACCAAAAAAGTAACGCCGTGACGTATTTCTAATTGATTTAATTAATTAACAAAAAGAGATATTATAACTTTAGTGCATGGAAGTTGTAGGCCTGGGTGGGTGTGATTTGCATTATAAAAAATATTCCACTCCAATTTGTGTATCTTACACAAAATTAAAAATTGTCATATTTAGGGTAACGCCGTGACATAATGAGACAACTTTAATTAGTTGCTCGTTAGTGTGGAAGACATTGCTGAAATCATAATTTGATTTCATATGTGGCAAATATATGAAAATAACTCCATGACAGAGTATGAATTAAAACAAAAGTCTCATTGCAGTTGTTGCCAGAAAGTTTTTTATTATGCCATATTTCGTGAAAATATTGACACTTTGATTTCTGCTAATTAATTATGCATGAAAAAGAGTGAATTTTGCTTTTTTTCAGGAATAATTATTTTTATTGGAAAATTCAAACTTTTAGCTTCAATCTGATACCAAGTTTACTGATATTGGAGAATTTTTAGAATTTGGTGGTCATGTCCACTTTTGCGTGGAATTGCCCAATATAATGAAATGTTTAAACGCAAAATTTTGCGATCGTTTAGAAATTAATCGCGATTACCTTATCATAACAGAAAGACTCGAAGTGTGCTTATTGATGCCATAAATACATAAGAAACATGTATTGCTGTTGTACTCCTGATCTGTAGAGCCGTATGGGATAACCGCAATCTTTGCAGCTTAGTATTTAGATGGATAAAAAATGGTCAGAAACAGGTTTTGCGATTAATTGCTAGTAGCATTGCACTAAACGTTTCTTCCACATGTGATCATTTAGCGATTAATCGCTACACGGTCACAGCCCTACTGTCAGGGTTGTTTAAGTTTTTTCATTCTTCCTTTGAAACTCATGTATTATTTTAAAGTGTACCTAAAGTCTTAAATTTCAAAAGTATATGTTACAACACCTGCAAAAAGAATTCAAATGGTCCAACCCCAATCTTCACAGGACATTCCTGAGCTAATGTATAAAAAGTTGAAGCTTATTCACTCAATTTCAAATGGTAGATTGCAAAATAATTGGTGATGTCATTCTTGTACTACGCAAATTAACATCTTTGTTTTTCTTTGTTTTTTCAAAAGCCACTGCACCTGGTGCCAAAATGTGATCACTTTTTTTTTACTGTTATAGGGTGATTTGACTATATAAAGCCCTATCTGTACAACATGCTATGCAAGAGTACAATAAATATTGCAAGGTCATATAAACGTTTTAATTTTAAAGGGAAACAAAAGCTGGTAATGTGAGTTGTACAAGAAGGACATCACATCAATTATTGTGCAATCGACTGTTTTAAATTAGGTGAATATCTTTCTACATTTTATATCTCAGCAACAGAATAAGCTATGAAGTTGGGAGTTGGATGAATGCTGTTTATTTTCCAACTTCTAAAATATATATTCTTGTAACTTGCATGGGTGGAAAAACTTGGGAAGCTGGGAGGCTCCTTCCCGGGAAATTTGGATATTTGGAGGGAGACTTTGACTATTGGAGGAAAATTTACCTTTTTGTCATATGAAAAAATTGAAAATACAAAAGGGATTCTGCAATATTTAACTCCCTTCCTGGGAAATAAACATTTTCTCCAGCCCTGCTTGTAAGACTTACACTGTCTCTGACTTTGCTTCCTTTCAGGTATAATCACTTTGTGACCAACCAAGGGATAAAGGATGCCCAATGTCTCATCTTTTCATACTACAAACCAGGCACATCTGCTAATAGAGTCAACATTCGTAAGTACATGTCGTATCCAACTGATTTCTATACATTGAATTAGCAAGCCAGGGTGATATCTGATTGGCAATCACAGGGCTCAAAATAACCGTCAGCATCGACAGCCATGGTTGTTGGGCCCTTACTGATGGCTGTGGTGCCCCTCAGGTAATGTCCTATGAAATAACATAGACAGACAGCCAATTTGCTCATTTTGGCTGTGCCCTTTTTCAAGCTTATTTCGAGCCCTGCAATCACTGAGTGAGCTGCAACACACTGAAAGATGTGCTTAACTCCTTTAGCATATGTTGAAATTTAATCATTATAGAAACTTTAAAATGAAAACTGGTCCAGATTTACAGTGGACCAATCCATTACCCATTGGTAATGCAAATATGTGTGATGTTTCAGCAACTTAATTGTTAAAGTGTGTTTACTTTTTGTAAGCTACATAAAATGATGACTTAAAAGCCACCTTGCAGGCTTCTGAAAATTTGCCTGCAGATGGCGTTTTGTCCACCTGTGTCCTACTTGAGCATTTCTTTCAACTTTGTAAAAAGTTAAATACAGATGGTCTTTGGCAATTACTGAATTTGATCCATGCCAAGGATTTTTTTTGTAATTGATGTTGACATCAAACTGATATGATGAATGTTGGTTTCATATTGTACGCAGATAGATTATCTGAGACTTACCAGGGAATAATTTATCCGGTATCATATTGCATTTTGCTACACAAGATGGACAAACTGCTACACAAATGCAAAATTGTGTAGCAGATTTTGTACATACAACTTTAGGATTTTTAATAATTTTGTGATACAGAAGCCAAGAAACCTCAAAATTGCTATGCAAATTTTGAACACTAAATTATTCCCTGCTTAATCCTTCATATCTAAGTCCGGCCATGTTTTTTGACTAGTTGTCTCTTTCAACTTTTCCTCTCTCCCCAGCAAACCCCCTTTCCAAAGTCCGACATGTTGAGTGCAATCTAGACAATGATCCTGATAGTGTGAGGAGAGAATTTAAAGCACTTCTGATGAAAGTATTCAGCAACATCAGCCATCGACAGAATGAAGAAGAGCTCAGTATTATTCAGTGAGGTCTCAGTTCGGCTGTTGGAAGGAACAAACATCGGTCACACCTCAGGTTAGGAGTTGTAATTATGTCATTAAACAGCTATAAATGTATTGCACTGTTATTATCAGTGTCCATCATGATTTTAGGCTTACTGCATGTTTTACAAAAATTAGTGAAGGCAAATTATCTAAATGAGAAAAGTTTCCCCATCAGTATACTGTAGTCTGCTTAAAATATGTATATTTTAGGGAGGAAAACATATTTCACTAAAAATTTCAGAAATCATTGAGAAAGTTTGTGGAAGAGGAGGAAGAAATTTTCCTGGGGTGTCACACTCTGAGGTATGCAGGGATTTAGTATTCCCAAAAAAGGGGTAATAAATTGTTGAATATTTTCAGTGTCAGGAAAGCACATGACACAACTTTCTACTTGGCTAGGACATGAAAATATTCAAAGAAGCTTCTGGATATAACTTGAGGAAGCACTTGATTTAGTTTTGATAATGAATCATATGTTGACGTGATGGTTAAATTCAAATTGCATGTGGAATACAGTACTGTGATCGTTTAACTCCCGTAGAATTTTTTCTACGATCGCGGAAAACCGCGCAAGTTCGCACAATTTCGCACAAATTCACACAAAATCGCACACGCAGACTTCAACGAAATTCCGTACAAATCAACGCATACAAATATCGCACACATGACCACAAGAATTTGTGGTCAATGAAGCAGAGAATGGAATGTTTACTGATAAAGTGAAAGGTTAGAATTTTCGAAGCCGTTTCACAAAAAGGATCACCGGCAACAGAAATAATATTTTGGTACACTGTGGGCAACTTTGAACAAGCCGTTGAAATAAAGTTTGCAAGTTGCCGGCGGATTTTATTTGTTAGCCTAAGCTTAAGGGAGTTAAAGGTGTTGCAGCTCTGTATTATTGATATATATCACAGTTGTATTAAACGCTTGTCGGTATTGACGGGGGACTAAAGAAAAAACAATACCATGCAGCTGAGCAATGTGAATTAAATACTGCTACAAAAGAAATTCGTCAGTTGACAGCTGCGGTGAGGAATGAAGTGCGATAAGGCCTCCACTGCAAAGCCTCTGGAGTCTGAAAGCTTACGTTAACGAAAGATGCAAGTGTCTCGATCGGCGAACGCCAAGAATGGGAATAGGAAGCATTGTTTTTGAAATTTTCCATAGTAATTGTGCTACAGCATATATTTTTTCATACTTTATTATCTATGAAATAGTTTCATTACCGATATAAAATTATCACATAGAACAGACAACAGAGTAGCTATGCAGGCTACTTTTAAGTTCCTTTCAACGAAAGTTAATGAAGCTTACTATGGCGACTTCTACAGCATAGACGAGCAATCGCATACTTTGTACAGATGAAAAATCACTGTAATTTGACTATTAACATTATTTTGATTGTTATTAATCGGATACTTTTGGCGGAGAGGGGGAGGTTTGTATGCATTTCAGGGGATAATAGGATAGCAAACGGAATTTTATGTCGGGGTTCCAGTACAGCCGGGAGTAAACGAGAGAAACGTGAAAGGAGTTTATCAGCGAGTTTAACCTACTGAAAATGTAATCTGAAGCAAATTAAGAAATTTCTGTTCATCTTCACCCTTTTGTCTATCAAACGAAGTTTCTTTTCATTCGATTCCTTCATTTGTACGAATTTTGCCCTAAACAATTCGACCGAAATTCGCACAGGCGGTAAGAATTAACTTCCTGTACATAAACTTTAAAGTCATAAATTTCTACTGTTTGAGTGGACTTTTACAATTGTTCAAGTCCATAAAATTGAACCATTCTGTTGTCTACCAAAATAGTCAGAGGGAACGCCATTGCAATGGTATCACATCTTAGTTCCGGCACCCGCATGTTCCGGTACAATACAAATGCAAGCTTCGCCCATGGCCGTGACTGTCTTTCTCAGGGAGGGCAGTGATTTTTGCCCGACTCCATACCTAATTTAACTGTCCAATTTTCCGCCCGACTGAGACAATAACTGCCCGATTTAGTCAGGTTTCTGACGGGGGGACCCGCCCCCGGCCCGTACGGCCATGGCCTCGCCGCCTTTTCGTTTTCATTTCACACAGATGTTGCGATGGATATGGATCCCATTTTGACCCCACCCCTAACCTTTGGAACCTTTCTAACCAACCTCCCTATACTTTACCCGCTACGACGCAACTGCTAAAATTTTGAATCTTACCTACTGTGGACAAAACTTTTGAAGTCCCGAGTCCTTGGGGAAAAACATTAATCCAATTATAGTCCATTCAGTGAGAGAATGAAGATGGAAAATTCGGAAATCAATTTTGGAGACTTCGCCTCTGAATCTCTGACTCAGGGCCCTACAGCGGAGTGCAATACAGTATTGCCGAGATCTCCCTAAATTTCACCGGCGGTGTACTGTGCTAACATGATCCGAATTTTAACCCGGCCCTTGGGAAACCGTACCTGCATTGTCATTTTACTGGCACACGCTGTATACGCTACAGACGCCGGCCTGCAGGTCTAGTCATGTACAATACCATTCATTCACACATGGGCCTAATACTCAACTGCGTTATGTGCAAATACCATATGTTGCATGCTGTTACTATGAGGGCCGCTGCAAATGCCTGGGAAATGCAGCTGCTTTTTACGTGAAATATCCAATCGCAGCTCTGGGTTTAACACTCATTCATTCACAAGCGGCCAGCGCCCATTTGTGCGTAACCTTTTTTGGAAGTCGTATGCCCAATTAGTCCCCGTACGTTTACGTGACGTCACACATATCGCCCGGGATTTTTTTTCAACCTTCGACAGCCAGCGCCATCTTGGGATTTACACATAAGCGATATTTCGTCCGATACGAAACTTTTACCGAATACTTTTCTCAAGAGCAGACTTATTTTACACCCATGAAAGAGATAAGGTACAAAATTTAGCTCGTAATGGTTGATTTTGCTGAAAATCTGCATACTGAATTTTGGCCCATGACAGCTGGTTCGTAATTACGTACGTAGAGCGGCGCGTTACCCAGGCCAGGATATGAAATTTACTTCGTTAGGTTACTGTACTGTACTACAGGCCTACACGCTGAAGTGACAGTACGATCGTAAATAGACAGTAAAGTCAGACAGTGCTGAATGTTTTCAAGAGGTGGGTGTAGCCTAGTAGGGCGGGATTTAACAGTTATAATGGTTAACGGTGATTGGTAGCAGCCAATGGAAATTTTACACGCATCAAGTCTGTGAAAAAAAGGGGGAAGTCCAATGACGTCACTAGCAAAGCAATGCACAGAGCGTTGCATGCAAATAAGTTGGGCCCATTGCAGGTGCCTGGGAATTCTCGAGTCGAAGGTTTCTCATGGAATTGAAGTGACACACAGTACTGTACCGTTAGTCTGCATTCGCTATGTAGCAACGAGATACAGTAGCCAGGAAGCGTAAGCGAATAGTGTGCTGCATTGGGCTATAAAATGTACGGCAGTACAATGATGGGCTGAAAAATATGACAGTGAAATGGGTCGCAGTTTCATTTATGCGGGCCTAGCAATTATCTATTAAAAGGTCATTCACCATCGTATTGCCGCCGAAAATTGTATTTGCGGTTGTCCGAGCGGAAAGGTATGGAAACATGCATCCATGGCCGTTAAAACGATTGCTGCACCTCGTCATTCTATATGCTCTGAAGATGAATTAATACACAGAGGAAAGATCCGCTCATTTCACAAACAAGGAAATAAATAGGATATATATTCAAAGAATGACGGTTCGGGACGGCTGATTAGGCTTTCCGAGGTAAGAGAAATTTCTGCAAGCATGAAATTTAGCTAACACTGGATAGCAAATTTGGGGGCAACTGTTACAAACAGGCCTCATCCAAACACGAAAATATGTATGATTTCTGAGAAAGAGTGGGTGGGGAATCCAGCCCCATCCCAACGGGAGGGGCCAAACCTATTTCTTTGGAGGATTTGTTGAAAAATCGGGTCATACCTTAGGTAGGCCTAATGCAGACTTTTTTCAAGCAGAAACGGTTGTGCCGCCTTCCCCGAAAATATGCAAATACCTACCCTTGCTGATGACTGTCATCTAATCAATTTTTCGACGGCACACTTCTAATAGATTTAAACTTGACGAATATTACTTCATGTCTTTTAATAACAAGCAAGTTACGAAAGGTGATATATTAGCACAATACACTGTTGCACAGTTGGATTATGAACATGCTTGGCGGTACCTCAAAAACGGTGCCCCAACCAAAAAATAAAAATTTTCGGTTGTTCTTCTTCTTCTTTCAAATGCAGCACAAACGCCAGACAAGGCTATCCCGTGCTGTTATAGTTACTTCTACTTACCAAACTTTGAAATATACTTTAAAACGCATATAAAAATGTTTCGTCTTTGATCATTATGTTACGGCGTACACTGTATACATAACGAATGGTGCACCAGTGTTTGCAATGAACGCACGTTTTGCACGTTCATCTGAAGTGTATGAAAGCTTATCCTGCTACATAAGCAACTGCAACGTTAAGTGATTGATCGGTACTTTTCCATATCAACAGTTTACATTTTAAACTCGCGTTCGATTATTGAACGACTGTTTGATTTTTAAGAGACCTTGTCAACGATTTTGCGCGATTTTGTACGGTGAAAAACTGACCGCAAAAACCGCAAATAATTGTACGAATTTTCCACGAACCTTTGCGGTCGAATTTTTGTACGATTTTTGAAATCGTGCAAAATTGTAGAAATTCGAACAACTTCACACAAAATCGTGCAAATTCGAAGAAATTTGATTCTGCGATATTGTACGGGAGTTAAACGATCACAGTACTGTATAATAAAGGGTCATTTGTATTGTTCCAGTAGTTCAAATCCTCCCAACAATGATTACTTTTCGCCCTGCCTATGATATCAGCTAAATGTGTCAGCACCTCCTGCCAAGCAGTGTCCATTGCTGACTGCCAGTCTCATACATACTGCTGAAAACATACAGTAGCTTGCTAGCCTTGTCCAAACACTCACTTGTAATTTAGAATCTGAATATGTATCTTCTTTCTTCTACCACTCTGCAGTGCAACAGCCATCTTCATCTCACTGATTTGCAAATGTCTTTGACCAATCAGATTGGTTTATATGCATTTTGAGGCATAGTTTGAATTTGCCCTTTTCTCATGTCAATCAAAGAAGTGTGACCAATTGCGGTTTTAGGCATATTACAAAGAGTGTGTTCTAGGATGATAAGAGTTTGCCTTTAAATAAGTTAACTAACAATACTGTATTTGCCAAAGCTGGGTAATTACTCAATTGCAATTCCTTGGTGTGTCACACATGAGGCTAACTGTTCACCTTGAAGTTCATTGTGTACATATAGAGTATTATACATAATATTATTGAAACAATGACACCTTATGTGTAATTTTTTCTATATTTTGTGCTTTGTTAGATGTTTGAAGGCTATGTGTAAGTCTTTTCAGTCTTACTTTAAAACATTTATTGATTGTGCATCCTTCAGTTGCTGCATGATACTGAATTTGACAAAGATTGTTATTTTCAACCCCCTACACATTGTAAATTTGTATACTGCATTTACCCTTACTAGAGTTTTGTAAAGTAGTCCATATTTAACCTCTTAAAACTTCACAGAAAAGATGTTAAATTAATCCTATGATTCATTTAATCAAGGTATTTTTCACCAAATATTATGCAGTCAGTTAGTTAATCTTTTTATCAATTAGTTGATGGTTGAAGAGGAATTACTTGGCATTGGGTAACTTACATTAGGGTTGCCAAGTTTGACTGGCTGTTACAATCCTAGGATTGTCCAAGACCTGCAGAATTTACAGATGCTTAATTTCAAGGTTCTTAATGATTCTCCTTTGGCAGTCTTGTAGTCAATGACAGTAGAACCCCCACCCCCATCCTTCACCCCCACCCCACCCCCAAATACTGGATTGCTGCCAGATGGACATTGAAACCAGAGTGAAGATTATCTTTTAACTACCATTAAATCCATCTGCATAATTTACGAGATCATGTACATCTTCCAATCCACAAAGTGTAAAGATTAAACCTTTGACTTTTTATTTGATGAGCAACAAAACACATACACGGAGGAAGGTGACCCTAATCTGGACAATTTTTAGTGTTTCTAATTTAGATGAAACCCACAGTTATAAAGATTTTCTGAGTGTTACACGATTTGGGAACACCTCAAACCTTGAGTCTCAGATGAAACCATGAAGGTGATAGTTTAGAGGTCATTCAGAGGATCCTGTCTTAATGTTCAGGTCATCTTGTTTTTAGTATTACCATAATTGATTGTGAAGTTGAGTTAGATTAAATGTGTCAACTTGTGTTTTATTGGTCTGTGTTTTAGAAAGTAAGTAGCCATAAGCAGCAGTGTCTTAAATTGAATTTATGTACAAAACACATTATTTATGCAATTTCAATAGCTTGTTACTCCTCAAGTAATGGGTAATGGTATGTTTGTAATACTTTCAATGGTAGAGGTTTTGTTGGACATTGATGTGGACAAACCATACACAGAATATGTAAATGTACAAGTATGCTTATAAAGACCTATATGTATACAGTTGTATATGTATTGCCATTTGGCACATGAAGCCTTTCAGTGATCTTTGAGTAGTAGCAAAGTCATCCTGTAATCATAAATATCAGCACTGTATTATGTCCAGTTACCAAACATGAGATGCGGCAGGAGGGTTTTGTCATTCTCCTCAACCAATTTATCGGGTGCATGGACCCTTATTCTAAATGAACACTCTGAAGTAGTTTTTAAATGTGAATACCTGTGGAGTATTGTCAGTTGCTCTGGAGATACAAATTTTCAGCAATAAAAAGTTAACAAAGCATGCAACCACTGTTGTGTTATGTTTTGTTTTGTTTACCATTCACTTTATTGTTATTCTGCCCAGGTGTCACAGCAGGGCCTGGGGAAGGCTCCCTCCCCATTTGGGAAATCCTTGCAAATACTCAAATTTTGTCAGAGAGCCCTCAGTGTTGTAGTCAAGTACTTTTGTTCAAATATCAAGTACTTCCGAGTACTTATGGTTCAGAGTTCTAAGTACCAGGGTCTGAGTACAGCATTTTTTTAGTCTGAGTACTGAGTATGGCTACTGCTTTATCTTAGTTTTTATCAGTTACTTTTTATTTATTCCATGTTCATTACATGATTACAATATTCAATATACATGACTTGCCCTTGTTAAACATGATTAAGTTTAGCTACCTCTATTGCTTTCAGCCAATATGATCAAACTTTTTCTTTACCTAATCACTACTTGTCTCTTGAGTGAAAAAATATTTGAAAAAAAGGGAATATGATTGACAAAATAAAGAATACCTCGTCAAACAGTTTGGCATGGTTCTATCCATATGGAATAACGAGAGCCACATTTTCATGGTGAAAAAGTGACCTGTGGTTTCTCTGCACTAAGATGACAATAGCATTCACATGGAATGGCAATGAAGTGATCGAGATGACATCCTTATCGCTAAACTGTTCTTCACGAAATTCTGGTTTACAAAAGTAAGCAAAGTTGGAAATTGCATGTGTTTTTCACGCTGTAGACAAACATTCGAAAACAAACACGTTATCAACATGGGCGGCCATCTGTCTTTGATATTAGCAGTGGCACAGCCAGGATTTTGTGATGGGGGGCACCACAGACAGGCGCGGATCCAGACATTTCGAAAACGAATATTCTCCTAGATTAACATTATGATAATTTTCGTGTATTTGTTATTGTTGAAAAAAGGGGGGGACTGAGCCCAAGGAAGCCCCCCCCCCCTTGGATCCGTGCCTGACAGATGACAAGGTAATGCTTCCTCAGTAAACCTGCCAAGTCTGCGTAAATTGTACCTTTCTATGCGTCCCTGCGATTGTGTGTTAAAGACCCTCTAAGCTCACCCCAGACAGGAAGAATTCTCCCAACTAACGTAACTTCTAACTCTGCCTCCAATTAAACACAAACAACTGTCCAGTAGTTGGAATGGTGCTTTCAAGACCATGGAGCTACTACCTGGACCAAGTATTAGCTCCATGTCAAGACAGAGCCACAATAGCCTGAACTGAGTTTCGATTGCTCGAGGCAGTATTGAAAAACAAACTGCGTGTGACTGTGAGCCTAATTAGGAACACAACTGACTGTCCAAGTCATCACTACCAGAGTGGAGTTATTATTGTTTGAATGAATGCTAATTAAAGTACAGTCACCAACTGGATTTAGAACTATGGGGATATGTCTAAATATATTTGGGGGATGCCAGAGCTCCTTTAATTTGAGGTTGCTTAGATGCAAAATGGTGCTATCTTTGAAATATTGTTTGAACTGATCATGACGTGTGGCTGGAAAATATTGATAATTTAGTGAATACAAATTCTGGTTAGGTGAAGGAGAGTATGCGTCCCTGCGATTGTATACAGCAGTGTGGGATCCTTCGTCACTACATAAAAGTGCCATCCTGGGGGAGGGGTCTAAGGGGAGGTGTCCCTCTCCCCTTTGAGAAATTTTTGTTAATTTAAGTTTGCTTAGATGCAAAATGGTGCTATCTTTGAAATATTGCTTGAACTGATCATGACGTGTGGCTGGAAAATATTCATAATTTTGTGAATACAAATTCTGGTTAGGTGAAGGAGGATAGTATGCGTCCCTGCGATTGTATACAGCGGTGTGGGATCCTTCATCACTACATTGAAGTGCTGTCCTGGGGGAGGGGTCTAAGGGGAGGTGTCCCTCTCCCCTTTGAAAAATTTTTGTTAATTTACAGGGGCGGATTTAGGGGGGGCCCAGGGGGCCCGGGCCCCCCCTTCCAAAAAATTTTGAAAGTTTTTTCAACTTCATAAAACAAAGGACAAGACCCTATTCCAATGAAATAGGCCTATGAGATGTGTCAGAGTGAAACTCAAACTTGTTCATTATTTTCTACCTCAGAAAATAAGTGTTATGTAACTCTGCTACTGACTTTCAGCTGATGACATTTTGGCTTATATTGGCCTCATGAACTTTCTCTGGGCATTGCAAGGAGTTACTCATGAGTGCTGTATTAATGGATTGCTAACTTCAGTCTATTACCGGCCAGGCCCACAGCATTGGGAGCACTGCTTCTACTTTCAAGGGAATTTTAGAATTCTTTAATATTTAGACGAATATTTTCGACAACACCAGGCTTTTAATTATAACTTGCTGCAATATTACCCTGTAGTGTCTTATTTAAGCCTTGTAAATGCACTGTGAATTTAGGGTAAAATTAAAAATTCATTAAATTATGAACATTTTCCAGCGATATATGATCAGTTCAAAAATATCCTAAAAACATCACCATTTTGCATCTAAGCAATCTTAAATTAACAAAAATTTCTCAAAGGGGAGGGGACACCCCTCCCCTTAGACCCCTCCCCCAGAAAAGCATCTTTTACCCAACCAAAAATTAAAATTCACTGAATTATGAACACTTTCCAGCCATATAAGATCAGTTCAAAAAATGCACCACAGACATCACCATTTTGCATCTGAGCAGCCTTAAATTAACAAAAATTTCTCAAAAGGGGAGGGGGCCTCCTCCCCTTAGACCCCTCCCCAGTACGGCGATTACTCTTCACATGCTTTGCCCCTATCAAAATACCCTTGCACTTCCCCTGGGGCACTCCCTCTCCTTAGACCCCTCCCCCAGATCGGGCTTTTATACAAACCACTATGACCTGCCCCCCCCCCCTTTTGCCAAATCCTGGATCCGCCACTGATTTAAGTTTGCTTAGATGCAAAATGGTGCTATCTTTGAAATAATTTTGGAACTGATCATATATGGCTGGAAAGTATCCATAATTTAGTGAATTCTAATTTTTGGTTCGGTGAAAGGGGAGAGTATGTTGTCTAAGAGAAGGGTATGTTGACAACAAACTCCCTGAAGCCTCTTTTGGCAACTTTAATGCCTACTATTCTGGGAAAATTTTTACGTAAAAATACGTGCGTGGAGTCCACAGAAACATTCTTGGACTACTACGAAACTTTTCCTTTGCTTCATTGTGCATTGTAAAAGGGTGTCTAAGGCTGACAGACACCGGTATAGGGCCTCCTGGAAGCTCTGGTTTCATTACATAAAATGGGGCACTGACATGATCCTTATTGCCTGACATCCGAATATATTATAGAGTATAATGCCGAGCACTTTACAACTATCGTATTTTTACTGTTTGAACGAAAATCCAGACGAACAGCTTCCAGCAATGGGAGGGAGAGTGTAGGTGCAGGGAGGTGATACTAGACCTCCCTAATAGGTATAGCAAAAGGGGTTATGGATTAAAAAGCGTGTTTCAGATTATTTTTTTTTTTGTCGTAAGTTTGTTAACAATCACCTTCTATACCGGAAATGGCTGCGCGCGAAGCGTTCGGTGAAAATTTTTGAAAAATGTATAACGGTACATACATACTTTCATCCTTCCACCGTCATCAAGCTACAATGACTTAGATTGAAAGGTCCCATAGGCTCCTACAGAGGTTGGAGATGTACCGTACTTGGTTTTTCGGAAAAGTTTTGTGATCAGAATAGTTGCATGTATTATAACCTTAATAATGGTCATGAGATGGAGTGCAAACCGTGACGAATGCGCGTGAAGCCAGATTTTTCATTAAATAACATTACCATGACAAAACCTGCACTCATGCTCTGTATCGAGACACTTTCAATTCCCCAACAAACCTATGTGCCCATCACAAGGCCAGTCTTTTACCTGAGAATTCGTAAACAGCCTTTTGTTGCTGTGTTTCTGCGGGAGCTGCCACCAGAAATTAAGGACAGTATTGAGGTAAGGTTTGAAGGGCGCGGAGCGCGCGAAAATTTTGAAAGTTTGAGAAGGTTTTTACGATAATTCTGATAGTTTGATAACCATTTGTGATAGAAAATGATTACAATAAATCCATCAATCGGTCGAAAACACACCTCACACTACCCCCTACAGAAATCTATAGCTAAATAAACGCCTTTTGGGATCATTCGAAAATTTTCAAATATTTTTTTTCTGAAATCGATTGGGGGGGGGGGTGGTGCGCGTTCCCCCCGTGCCGGCGCCACTGGAAATTGGTGGTGGTGGTGGTGGTGGGTGGGAGAATATAGTCAGTGGCACTATCTATGCAGAAAACCACCATCGCTTGGCACGAAGCGTACCCAGGGGTGTAGCTAGGAATTTGTCATGGGGGGCGAAGCCCAAAGGCAATCTCAGCGCTTCGCGCTACCATGGGTTGGCGCAAAGTGCAAGAAAATTTTGGTCCAAATTGCCTCCCAGATCGCCATGAGGATAACAAGCTTGATACTAATTCTGCTCACACCTTTGCGTTTGCTTCCATGGGTGAATAAACACCAAGTAGCTTAATCCTCTTAGAATAGCAGCTACGATTTACTAAATACAAGTTAACTCCTGCACCTGGGCACTTCCTTTAAATGCCCACCAAACAAAAGGGCTTATTCACTTGACCACCATTCTGTTCACTGAAGGGTAAGGAATGAAATATAAGAGAGATAACTGTTTGTTTGCTAACAGAAACCTTAGCTTCAGAAATCCGCCGAGGGAAGGAAATTTTTGGAGGATTTAGTATTGGGGCTGAGAGCAGCATGCCGGAAATGGCACTTCCCATGCCTATTTACCGCATATAAATAGGGGAAACACTATGAATATTGTAAAAATAAACATTAAAAAATACCAAAAATATGCTCAAGGGGGCGGCTGCCCCCTTCCCCCCTTGGCTACGTGCCTGAGCGTACCAGAAAATTTTGGCCAAAAATACCTCCAAGATCACTGGAAATGGCCCTTTCCACTGGCAGGTTTTGCAACATGATACTAAGACAACTGTCACAAAAAGTTTTCTTAATAACTAACTTAACTTTTTTAAGTAATTTTCGAATTTGCCGGGTTGATTTCATCGGGGGTATAGTGTACAGTACCCCCCTCCAATTCCATGGAGGGATATATCCCCCCCCCCCCCCACGGATCGCTGCCCATGGTTATCAAGATGCCTCGACCACTCACACGTATATCCTTATCTGATACTAACGCGTGATCGTGAAGATTTACTCCCCGGCTCATCTTGCGATTCAGGCAGCACATCTTGATGACGAGTACACTCACGTGGAGAATAACGATCCGGTAACTTGAAGGTCGATACGACGGGCATGTAATTATCCCATGTGAACAGGGCGGCAAGTTGTCTGGTAAGTACGTAACAAACATAGCTTTGTAAACAGGATTGTCCTTTGATTCTATGAGATGGCGTTGTTCCCATTCTAAATTGTTTAAATACGATGACAATCAAGAAGTTTGAAAAAAAAACAAATGTCTTGAACATCCCTCTGGATTTTTGTTATGGGACTATAAAACGAAAATGCCGGTGACTTTTTCGCCTTGATCAACTCCCTGATTATTCATAACCTAGATAAGAGTGATAACGAGGAAGAAATAACGACTATTTTAACCCAGACTTTGAGAAAAGAATTAAGTCTAATTTGTACGCCTTAAAGGCTCATATGATAGCACTATGATAGGGGCTGCCATTAGAACTCTCAAGTAGTCACATCACAGCTACAAAACCACGAGACCCGAGACTCATCAGAGGTATCAGTATACTGTTGAGAAACAATACTTTGAAGTGCCGAAAGGTAATGAAACTTATGCTGCTAAATGTTGTGACTAATTCTTACTTTTAGATAACTCTAGTTTACAAGAAGTTTATTTACCGGTACTCGTAAGTAGTCAGGCCGAGTATTGAGGTACTAAAATCGAGTACGAGTATTTTAACAAAAGAGTACGAGTACCGCGTAAAAGAGAAAGTGTGTACACAACGGGCACGAGTACTTCAACATTCGAGTACAGTACTTAAAAAACTAACTTCTACTTTTTCCACTTACGGAACTCGAACGGTTCCAGAAACAATAAAAACATTCTCCTTTCACTCCTCACCACATAAAGTAACATATAGTATCCGAACTTCCTGCTCACATTTACCAAACTTTTACATTTTACTTCACAAAGTTTCCTCCTATGTAAAAGCTGGTTTGCAACCTTTATCAGCTCATCTCTCACTTTCGCCGAATTTAGTTGGGTAAACGCCCTTGAGCCATATTTAAAATATAGTTACTAATTCGAGTTATTCCTGCAGGAATAACTCCAAGGAAAAAGTAGAGCACATATGAAAATAAAGGGTATGGTGCCGGTGGTGCTCCTCTTTGTAATGGCGAATCCCTAAACTCGCGATTAAGCAGTTAAGGAAGGCGTGAAGACTTGATCGACGTCACGGGCTTCGAAACGCGTTTGAAAGTGGGGCAGATGCAAATGTCGAGGAAGGGGACTCCAAAGAAGGGTGAAGCGTTTGCCCCAAAGGAACTGAGTCCAAGGGCCCGCCTAATGCAGGGCTCCTGATGAAGTTCAGGACAACGCTTCTGTTAGGGATAAGGAACGGAACTCTAGGAAGCTCGTGGGTATTTACAAAATTGTTGACACAGGATTGTTGATACAATTAAATTGATAGATTTGATCATCTTCTATATATCTCATAGCCTTTAGTGAATTTGCACTAACAGACTGCAAAGTCACCTTTTTATAATTTGATACTAGAGTAATACTAACTAACTGCCTGTTCCTTTGATGTTGAAGTGGGTCTGTCTTGTAGGTGGGGAGGAAGAGGGATAGCAGATAATGCAAAGGGCTTTGGAAGACGCATGTTATACTCTCGTTACAGGTAGTAATAGTGAAATAGCTGAAATTCGAGGGCCGAAAAATAACGCTTTTGTGAAAAATTTTTTACTAACGTTTCTCTTTGTTTTATATTGAAAGTTATCCTGTAATTACATTCTGTTCATTATATTCTTTTGTCAGCAAGTGTTGTCCATGAATAGTAAGGAAAAACTTTGCGCCATGATCCACCCGCCCGCTTCCATCACCACTGATGGAGGCCTGAGCTTGGGATTTCCCAAGGAAAATGATGCAGTGCGATTTCATAGCATCTGGCTATATATATAATCAAAAGAAGGGTCTAAGCTCAAATTAAGTTTTGATATGTTAGAGGAGTACTTATTCTAAGCATTCTGGTGAAATTTGCATTAAAACCGTATTTGTGGTTCCCAAGATATTATCAGCTAAAGCTGTCACATTTTCAACACAAAATGAACTTGAAGCAAGCGCATATGACTTCATAGCCTCACGTTAATGGCCAATCTTTTGTTTGTCTTTACTCTTTACAACCCAATTTTCTCCTCCACAAACACATTTTATCGGAATGTGATTGCATGAGAGGCACATAAGAATTTTACAAACTTCACATTCCACATTGGGAGGTCCTATCCTTATTAAGTTCAAGGTCAGCACAACAGACTGAAAAAAAGAAAGGAAACAAAGGATTTCTCATCAATGTGAGGAACTGATGTAACCGCTGCTTGCCTCAAGCTCACTTTGAGTCATAAATGTAGTAACTTCATTTGCTGATATCGCGAGTACTACCGTATATGTCCGATTTGGAAGTTTTACCAAATTGCGTAGGTTTGGTTTGTCTTTCACATACGAAAATTTAATTTTTTGCATAAACCCTTCCTTTAAAGGGAGAATGCAGTCACCCCAATAAAGAATTGTATAGTAGACTATCCTATTTCCTGAATGGCTCTTGAGAATCATGTGACTGTATTTTTCTCACTCAATTGTAAAATTTACAAAAAGCAAGTGCTTGGTTTACCTTAGATATGCAACATTTATGCCGTAAAATATTATGAAAGATACTTGGAAGACAAATAAGAAAAAATTGTGACATTTAGCTATTGTTTCAAAATAAGTTTGAGGCGACTGCTTTTGACCTTTAATTGTAGTGCAACTAAAAAGAGAATGGTGCTCGACTTCTTAACTTCATTATATCTCAATTTTAACGAGTGCTAATTTGAGAACTCAGTTAATTAATGAAGACGTTAATTAATGAAGACTGCATTGTGTGGTATTTTTAGTTTTTTTTTTTTTAGTTTTATCGCCCCTGAGTGGCTTAAACACCCCCGGGGCGATATCACTGCCGTTGAGAACCACTGTTTTGTACGAAAAGCAGAAGGCTAAACAAAATTATCTGACACATCGAGTCCCGAAGCGCCCCTCAGTCAGTTTTGTTTTGAATGTGAATGCCAAGGTCAGGTGCTTGAGAAATAAAGCGATCTTTGCTTTCTCAACATGAAAGAAAGGCGTGGAGGGAGAAAGGTTCTGAAAATAACATGATGGTACGTACCTCTCCGTAACCCGACAATTTTCCATTAGCTTTGTCGAGCCTCGAGAATTGTAGGGTGTAGAGTAATATTGGGCGATAAGGTACTCGTTCATTTCATTCATTCGCACTGCTGCCAGGGAGTTGTAATTACAGCAACTCCCTGCTACTACTATTGCGCTTCAAACTTTTCATGAAAGAATGCATAGGGCCTCCCAACATGAGTACCTGGTGTCAAGCCCGTAGCCAAGGGGATCCAGGGGGCTTCGCCCCTGGTAAACATTATGCTCCCACCTCTAGAAGATCAAAAGTTAACATTGCCTTAATGCATTTTAATATATCTCGCCCCCTTAAAATTTTTCCGCCCACACCCGAAAGCTATCTCGCCCCCTTCAATAGCTTGTATGGCCACGGGTCTGTCGGTGTACCGTATTAATACAAGTTTCCTTCGTCTCCGAGTCGGTTGTTCGTTTACCCTTACCTGGACGATCTTTTACGGTCACTCATAGTTATAATTTTTGCGGGCCTGTTAGGTCTGTGATATTTACACTCAAGCATGGGAGGAGATCGGGGGGGGGGGGACATGTCCTCCTCAACATTTTAGTGGGGGACATAATATCAAATGCCCCTCCCCCCGATAATTACAGCGTAAAGGTATAAAGAAAAAATAAATGTTGTTACACACATTTTCGATGTGAATAATTTTATTGCGATACTAGCCCATTAATGGCAGCTGGGGAGAACTTTCGATCAGAAATATGTGATCTGTGTTCTCTAGAATGCACCAAATCTCTTTGCTTCCAGGGGCTTGATCCCTGGACCCCAGCAGGGACCTATGATGGTCGGCCCTGTACCCCTGCCCGGAGGTCCAAAGTGTTCGCTATAGCAGGTGTCCCCCCCCCCCCAATAATTGTAACAGATCGCCGCCCCTGCACTCAAGTAAGTGCTTTACTGAATATAGGAAGTCTTTCATGGTTTCACCAGCAATAACTGTACATAAGACCCTGATACTAAAAAATATCAGTGATTTTGTGATTGATGAAGGGAAATGTTTGAACTTTCACAGAATATGAAATAAAATAGTCCGACGTGAAGACGTAATTTGAGGTGGGGGTGGGTGATCATGAACGATGTAGAAAAGAAAAACCGAGGGAGCTACTCTATCTGGCCATTGTCTGAAACAATGCAATTTGGGAGGAGTGATTTCTTTTACGACTTACTAGGGAACATGTGTGTTTGGGTTGTGGCACAAAACTATTTAGACAAGATAACTACCCTTTATTTTTGTGAGGTCATACAAATATGACATTTAGCAATATTGCTTTTATCGGATTACTTTGTTTGGCTTGCTATCGGGTGTTCCCTTGTTAAGAAACAAATAAGCTCTCGACCTTTGAAACTGGCATAGCCAGCAACCTTTCAATGTAAGTCCACCATAGATCTCTAAACTGTTGATAAACCCTCGTCGTAGCAACCTTAAGTGAGCTTAGTGTTGAATTCCGGCATCTTGTCTGTCATTCCCATTGAGTCAATTCGACCGAAAGTGCACAATATTCGTCTACATTTTAAATAATATGCTTTTGACCACTATAGGAAGAATATTTAAACATATGTGCACAGTTTCAAAGGAGGTGATTTAACTCGGCGAGCCTCGGCATTATTGGTGTTGGATGAAGTTGGAGAGCGATGTCGCAGTAAACTTATGAAGCCATCAGCTTTGTCACGTGATGTAGAACATGCATCTTTTATCGATATCAACTGACTCTGGTTATCGGTTTCGATCATTTGTTGTAACATGAACCCTGTTAGCTTAAACAGTTGTCTTTATCTTTCGTAATAAGCCACAGTGACCACGATTTTATGCATACACCAAATGTCTATGCACACATCAAATATCCATATTAATATACTTACAAAAGTGAACAATTTTCTAGAGGAAAGTTTATCAGTTTACCCTTTGCTTTATCTATCTCAAGTCTTTTAAAGGCTCGCAATACACACTACACAGTGAGTTTACTCCGAACTGTATTCCACTACGATAGTTAAAGGTTTACTGAATCCAGGCAACCATAAGATGAATTTTGGAAAGCGAAAAGGCAGCAAGAAAAAATCTGACAATGAAGAAGGAAAGCCGCGTCGCCTCGCTGTTCGAAAGAAGAGTAAGAAAAAGGAGAAGGAAACAGACAGTGAAGCGCCAGTTGCGCAGGATTCAGGTTTATCCGAGGCCGTCACACAAAAAGAATTCAATGCTCAAGTGAAAGAGAAACCAGTAGAGGAGAGGGCTTCTCCCACTGAGCCATCCTATGACAGTGTCGATGGGACGGATCAAGCTAAAGCAATTGCACCTTTAGAAGGGGCTACAGAAAAAACCCAAGGTGGGGATGCAATCGAAGAAATAGGGTCGACCGGTGATGTTGTATGGGAGGATAAAGAGAAAGCTGAAACACCAGCGGCTCCTATGGACCGTAATTCTAGACCCATATCTGCAAGATTTAGCTTGTCATCTCTTCCAAAAGTTAATCTCTTGTCCAACCTGCCAACCGGAAATTTTCCTTCCATGCCAAGTATACCAGGTTCTAAATTATTCGACGTTAGTCTACCAAGTGTGTTTCGTTTGTCGGGAGATGGAGTGCAGAAGGTCGAAGAAGAAACTGAGGCTGAGAACAAAGAAGAGGAAGAAGATTCAGACGATGAGCTTGATTCAAAGGTGAGTAACAGACTGCAAGGTTTTGTTGATGTAGGCATAGAAATTGAAGGAAGGCCTTACTTCAATTTTTTGGTTTTTAGGTTACATAATTCTAAGGGGGGGGGGGCGGATGGGGGCGATTCTGAGTGGGATGTATCCCGGGACCCAAACTTGGATGGGATATATCACAATGCCGTATCCCCCATAAATCTGGCCGAAGGCATTGTAATGATAAAAAATAATGTTTGTTCGACTAGAGGAATTACGAGAGAATTTGAATTCTTTTCCAATTTAAAATGGAATAAAACATTACTTAGATGTCTTAAAAACTTTTCTACGCGTCTTCCAAGTGTTTGTCGGGCCTTCCCGCGGTTGCTGCCCCCCCCCCCCGGGGGAACTCTCCTCCTGGCTCCTGCTACTGTCCAGTGCCACCTCTGCCGTAACTACGGGCCATTTACAACAGCAGTGACTTTTTTGGCAGTTATAACAAATACACGTATTGGTCTTAGGCATGGCCGTACGCAGCGGGGGCAGCAGGAGCAGTTTCCCCCTACCCCCAGAAATATTCAAAGCATAATTTTTATTGCATCGATGTGAATAAGTTTTCAAGGTTTTAAAATAAAGATTCTTCAGATACAACTTGTAACGCACGGAATGTGACATTTCTGGTAATATGGAAACATTTTTCTTCCTGCGTTACGTGCCAATTAATTTGGTGTGCTTCTTAGATCCCCCCCCCCCCTCATCGAAAGTTTCTGGGTACATCCATGTTTACAAAAATGTACAGATTAAATTTATGGCGCGCACTGCAAAGTGCTTCGTCATGTCAAAAACACACTGCTCAAAGTCTCGCAGTTGTATCCATCTTTTGAAGGTAGTAGGCAATAGCGCCAGTCGGTCAGAAGTAAATGGACATGTGTTTTTAGGTTCTCGTTAAGAAAGATCACGTCTTAAAAATCGACAAATCGTCCAATATTATTCGGTTTCATATGCGTGATTATTTTTGGTAAGTGTGTTGTGACTGATGACTTAACTCGACGGTAGTTTCAGCTGAATTCGACCGATTCGCCCCCACCGCCCTGTAAAAATATCCTACCTTCGGCCATTGTATAAGTTAGGTGAAGATTTCAGTAACCTATCACGAACAACACGAGGGGAAAATTAAACGTCGTGCAAAAACTGCCTGTTTAGACCGTTGTCATCATTCGCAAGGACGTCACCAGTTCCTATACTTACGCCGCCGCACAGCGGTGTTTATAACAAAGACATACACATACAAATTAGAGGACCACCTGACTAATAGTGTTGCCACCGTTGGAACAAATTTAGGCTGTCTTCCAGCTCCCTGGCTTCACCAAGATGCCTGCCTGCAGTGGAGTAGCTAGATATTTTTTGTAAGGGGGCAAAAGCAAAAAAAAAAAAAAAAAAATTCCGACAGACTATTACCTTGATAGTTGTACGATTCGAAATTCTGGGGACCTTAAGAAGTGTTGTCAGTGTTTCAAATGAATTGTTTTTATTTATTTCCGACAGAGACTAGGAATTTCCGGCAGAGGCCTTCGGAGGCTTTGTTGGGGGGGACCGCCCCCCTGTCCCCCTCTAGCTACGCCACTGCCCACCGCTCTACTGTCGTTTGCGTAATTTGACCATGAATCTGCAACATTTCAGACAAGCTAACAACATGAATGGAAGAGCAGTATCACAGTCCTCCATTCTGAATTTGGCCAAAACTTGCATTTTTCCGAAAATTTTACAAGTTTCTCGCACCACCTCTCGATCTCTACCACATGAACAACTTGAAGTCCAAACTTTACGCACAAGATATTGGGGACAGAAGTGTTTAATAACTCTCAGTGCAAGAACTACCACATTTTTAAGACAAAGTTTGAACTCGAAAAATACCTCGTTTGTTTACCCAATAAAGATCGTATAAAGTCAAGTTGTGTAAGTTCCTATGTGCTAATCACAAACTTCCTGTTGTCACTGGAAGATTTCTCAACATTAACAAAGGAATTTGCCATTATTGTAGTACTGAGAAATTGGGTGATGAATTCCACTATTTATTTGAATGTAATATGTTCCAGAGGGAAAGGAAAATGTACTTAAAATGTTTTTATGGTTAACCCTTATGCAATTAAAATGAGGCTACTCTTTCAGACTAGAAAAAGTCCATTCTCAGAAATCTCGCCAAGTTTGCAATTTCATTATGAATTCTTGGCAGCCAATTGATTCACCTTTCTATTAGGCTGTTGGCACTGTTATCTCGCTGCCTTCTCAGGTTACATTAGTGTTTCTCTCTCTCTTTTCTCTCAGGCTCTACTAATTTTGCCATTTTTTAAACTTGTATTGTTTTTTGGTACCATATGCAAATGTTCTGTTACGTTTTTGACTCTCATACTTCAAGTGAGGTAAACATAGAATAAGCTGAAACTGAAGCCATATTGGGTAAGCCTAAACGTGTACGCACGGTACGTACGGTGGCGACACTCTACTCATAACACATTAGTGTAGGGTCACGTACTCTGTCCATGTTATAATAATTCCGTGACTTATAGTGATGGCACATACCTCCTTGTCCAATGTTATGTTTCTTAATAATCCAGGGTGGGCGGGGATGCAGGGATTGGAGTCGAATCCAAGTTGAAATACCGAAACGGCGTCGAAAGTATCGCGGGAGCCCCACTAAGTCCACTAACGGTGTAGGGTCCAGCCTCCCGCTTGAGAGCGGCCCTGGTGGGATCAAAGGGCAACACTCCAGTCGGGGGTCATGGGAGCGACGCCGTGGAAGCTCTGGGGTATCTACGAAATTTTTTGTATTAGAATGATGCATTTAAACTTTCTTCAAATGACATTGAATAGGCACTAATAACAAAACCAAAATCACAATTTGACTTTTTTTTATTAGTGCCTTTACAGTCAGTCTGGACTAATGATGCAGAGGGCCTGAGTGTGGCCGGGGGTGGGGTTGGAGGTAGATGATGGTGAGAGCTTCCTGGAGCTCTGGAACTATAATTTCAAAAACTATCCTACAGGAAATAATAAAAGGGAAAACACATACTCAAGGGATGGGTACGCCGAAAAATGCATCTTCAGACATTTTCGTAGTTTCACGTCATCTTTCATACAAACGTTGTCAATCTTAACACCAAATTAGCTATATAAGTTATAACAAAATAAGAATGCTCAAAGGGAAGGGGTGCGATGACCCCCCTCCCCTATAGCTACGTGCCTGTTATAAAATTCACATCAGACCTGACTTTCTTCTTCTTTTGCTACGAAACACTAAAGGTCGTTATATCGTGTGGCGAAGCGTGAAGGCTATAGGCGTGGGTCCAGGGGTCAGCTGAGGATTTTTTCGTTATGCGGGTAACAGGTCACGGAGCAGGGAGTCATATCTGAATATTTTCGGAAGGGGGGAAATAATTTGGCACTTGGGTCATGTGGGTTTTAAACGTCTCTCCCTCCTCCCGTTGGCTGTACCTTACGCTTCTGTAATGAAATGTGACTGTTTACCTAGTTTACCTTATGTTTAAGGTATTCAAGTTAGGGGCCCAAAGTTTTCCGCTTTGTCACTGCTGAGTTCCGCTTTCTTATTCTGCTTTACTAAATGACAAAATCCATTTTCCTAACTTAGGCATCTTCGAAAGTTCAGATTGTTCCTCAAAAGCTGTATAAAACCTCAAACTTCCACTTTTAATGGATATGCCGAAATACAATGCTATACTGAGCAATACTTACGGTGGTATTACAAAAATACTCTCTCGATCGACCGCGATTAAAGGGTGTTGTGGCGCGTCTGTTTCGTTATGATTTTACGACGCAATTCAGGCTGTGATGTACTTTCACATAATGAGGGTAGTTATGCTTTTTACGATGTTTTTCAAAACAATTTTTTCTTGTATTTATTAAATCCACTCAAATAACATAACAATTATTTAGTGAGGCTGATATTTTTTTGCAACCGTTCAAAACTTCGTTTTCCGTTTTCAATCACTGTTTCCGCAATTTCCGGGGAAATTCCGCTTCGCAGAAAACTTTGGGCCCTAGAATTTGTCCGTGGAGAGTCAAATCGGCCAAAAAGAGTCGATCAACGAAAATCGGATACGATATTTAAATATATCTTTTATAATAAATCTCTGACTTAGCCCAGGCTCCATTCCGTTGAATCGTTAATGATGATACAGAGGCATAGGGACGGTATGACCGCAAGGTTTGCAGGAGCTATTTTAGAAATTAAACTACTGTACTTATGTAAGGAGGTCAGCTGCCCGGCAACATAGACCTTTTTCCAATTAGCAATTACAAAGGATTATGGGATAGAGTTTTGGTATTGGTCGTTTTTGTCAATGGCATTTTACTGTGGACAAAAACAACACACACCAAGACTATATCCCACAATCCTTTGTAATTCCTATTTGGAAAAGGGTCGATTATTTAGGCATTTCAAAGAATGTTTTAGTTCATATTCAATTACTAATCCATTCTGCCAACATTCCTAAGTTCTTTCAGCCTGGTCTTTTTTGTGCTTTCCCTTTTTTCGGTGACATATCATAAATTCTGTCGTATTTCATGTCAAGATGTCTACTACGATTTGTGGATAACTTAAAGGAAATTTGAGGTATGTAAAATTTAAATTCAGATATAAGTGAAAAAGTTTATCTGAGTGCAAATTCTGATTAAACTGGAAAACGGCTTCCAATACATGCGCGCGTGGCGCGCTATATGAACTACATACAGTACAACTAGCGCGACAGGTGTAAAAGTGACATACTGTGTCAGTGCTTGAGAATTTCCCCAGGATCTTGGGAATATTGTATGACATGAATTTGGGTAATAGGCCTACGAATTCCTCCACCTCCATTCAAAATCACACTATGTTATTGTTATAATGTTTTTATTTTACATACAAAAAAGGTCTAGAAAAGAGACTAAATTAGAGCCGGGACGATTTGTTTGTTTCTATCATTGGTTAAATACTTAAATTCTTTGAAAAGAGGTTGCACAAAGTTGTAGTTTGGCGTTTAGTGTTTACGGGAGTTCTTGGGATTTCTGGCTCGTGAACTTGGGAATTTCTTAAAAACACTGCAACTTGACTATGAATCATATGTTTACAGCCTCAGTACAATACTAAACAGTATACATAGGCCACAGTATAGTCAGTACAGCAGCTCATAACCTCACATCCCAATTCCCATACTACCGTATAGGCTATATCCGATATTACCGTGCAGTTTGATCATGTCATTGTCACATCGAGTAGGCCTACAACTATTTCTGGTTCATGCGATAGGTGAGCCGTCACTGTCTCTCAAAATTTCAGACACTCCCCCATTTGTGAACTGAGTGAAATTTACAAATCCCCGGCCCAAGCTTGCTTCAATTATGCTAATCGTTAATAAAGGCTATAGCATAGGCCTAGTGTACTGTGTAGCATAGGCTAGGCCTAACTTAGGTAGGCCTACGGGAGTACGGCTATAGGCCTAGGCCCAACAACTTACATCAATGTTATAATGAAGGAATAACAAATAAATTGAAATAATTTGTTGAGCTTTTACATCATATTTATTATTTGGACATGCAATGAATACAATTAATACCATTTATGAGTCTAATAGTTTTATACTAGTCTGTACAGGCTGTCCGAATTTAGGTTCTCAATTTTTGGGATTCGTATCCGTCCCCTGAATGGAAAAATTACAAGTTTTGATAATTCCCAAATATTGTGATCTATAATGATTACTCATGTTTGGTTTTAAACTAGGAGTGAAGTATTCAATAACAACCAACAGATCTCAAATGCTGTGAACGTGTGCATTAAAATAAGCAAGACCAAATGTTGCTATTGTAACGTCCGTCCCCTTTGGGTGTTACAATAGCAACAATTTATGTTATCTATTATTCTTCAGATGTAGTACTTCAGTTGGATATCTTCATATCATTGCACATCTTACCTAAAGTTGAGGAGCTTGGCAGAGAAAAACAGCTCCCTCCCCAAGTAGTTACAATAGCAACAAGTTACAGTAGCAACAAACAATTCTGTACTAGTTGCACTTGAAATATTTTAATCCTTTCTTATTGCTTTGGGAATAACATTTAGGTCATATATGTTGCCATATGAACAAAAAAGTAATTGCCATTCATGTCCAGATATTGTATATAAGACTATCAGTTTTGGACGGACAAGTGACAGTAGCAACAACAGTGCTCTATTGTCCGTCCCAGTTGAATTATCATCAGTGTTGAGGCATACATCATACAATTTTATAATTTGTATAATGCTAATATGTTTTACCAATGATCCTTATCTGATATAGAAATGAAATTTGAAAAATGTTTTTCCTTTTAGTGAATAGAGTAATAAAAGTAGACATAATGTTGCTATTGTAACTCCACATTATATCAATGCAACATGGTAAGTTGCAGTATTTTGGTACTTTAGTGTAGTAAAACAAGCAATGGGGAAAAATGAAGGTAAAGTGCTATACAGCATGAGTGTAGTCCTGCTAAAACTATGCCTTTTCAAACTTGTATTTGTGCATGCAACAGCAAAATAACATTGTTCATGCAAACTTGTTCCATGGTTTTTTTTGTCCGTCCAAGAGTTACAATAGCAACACCTATAAGTTTCACGAATATTAATCTGAAGATGGGTACTTTTTTTATTTTCATACTTTTTATGAGGTCTGTTTGCAAAGTGTTAATGGATTATTGCAAATTTATTAACTGTTATGAAAAATAATCTGGAAATTTCAGACATTCATAGGATAATAATTATGAATTTTGTCCGTCCACAAGTTACAGTAGCAACACCTTGTTTGTCCAAAAGTTACAATAGAAACATTGTGTCTAAAAAGATAACAAAAGTCAAAGTTATCTTGGAGAATGTAAATTTTTCTAGTGGACATGTTAAAGATTATCATTAGCAAAAAAGTTCTGACAAAGCACATTTTCTAAATTTTGGTAACTTGTGGGAGTATTTGGACCCCTTTATTGTGAAACATGCCCTAGGCCCCATACTTAGGGTGGCCATTTCCAAATTCCCAAAAAGGAGGACATGACCGTCTGCCATGTCACATCCGATCACTGCCACATGCCAGCATTGTAAACACAGATACATTACAGTATATCATACTTGCCTACCAGGTTGTGCACCAAACTGACTGCGCATGGCCATGGAGTGTGCCATTATAATATGGTCGCCTGCCAATGTGACTGATGATAATTGCTCATACTTTCAGATAGCCTAGGCCTATATCCGTGGTTTTCTTGTTTTTGACACCCAGATATGGTATGTGATAGGAATTAATTTATTAATATATTATTTTTTCATTCAAAATTTGCAAGTTTTGTCATTGTGACCTCACAAACCTTCAAAAAGGAGGACAAAACATCCAGCGTCCAGTAACGCCAGGCAGAGGAAAGGCTGCCGAAAAGCCGGACAATCCGGCTTAAAGCCGAATGAATGGGCACCTGATACTTGAACAGGATAGGTCTAGGCCTAGGCCCCATACTAAGAGCAGGATACATTCACAATACACAGTAGGCCTAGGCCCTAGGTCGCAGGGCCTAATTTAGGCTACTGTATGAACAAGACAACACCATGAAAGGAAGTGCTCTAACTTAGGCCTGGGGGGCCTGAGGTGTCTGACCAATTTAAGGTTCCAAATATGATTTTGAAACAAATGTAGGCCTGGGCCTATATTCAGTGTTGGGTTTTCAGGTTTGGATATTTTATATTAATGGTAAGCTTGGGTCAAAAGTTTGTTAAATTTAAATTGCCACTAGCCAAACTTAAAGTTCATAGTACTTGATGGCAGAAACATTTGCTTATAAATTCAAGAAATTCAGATTTGGCAGAAATGTTCATGATGGACGGAAATAAGGTTGCGGTCGAAAACGGGCCATCCAGCCTTATACTGAACAAACAAAAAGCATAGCAACATACTGTACAATAGGATAAGTGCATTACTGTGACTGTGAGTTGTTAGTACATATTAATATTTACATAATATTAATTTAATTAAACATCTTGGGCTTACCACCCTGGAGTTGAGAAGGATTGGGGGGGACATGCTCCAGGTATACAAATTTCTGTCTGAAAGTAATCCACTGATATCGTGTAGTTATTTAAAGTTTCAAAGTAATTCTCTGGTTAGAGACCATTGTAAGAAGTAAGTAAAGTGTTTTGCAAGGCTTGACATTAGGAAGTTCAGCTTCTCTCATAAGTTGTCAACAAGTGGAAAGTTTGCCTGAGTGGGTAGTTAACTCCACATCAGCACACTGCTTCAAGGTTAAGATCGACGAGTTCTTCCACGACTGTGGTAGAATCTAATTGTACTGGGCTCATTTGGTGTTATTTGGTTTGTTTGATTTCAGTTAAAGTTTATGGACTTCAGGACATCTCATGGGGCCTTAGCCCTCCTTTGCCCTTCAAGCTGTTATGTTATGTTATGTTATAGGCCTATAACCGTGGAATACCCAGCCACACCAAGAAAAGAAGTTTTTAAACATCCTGAATGTGGAGTCACAGTTCATCGGAGCTCTCTCGCAAATGGACTTGGCTAGGTGTAGGCAATTTGAGAACGACTCTGTCATTACATATGTAGGCCTAACAGTCTGTTAGGCCTATGTATGAGCAGGGATGTGTAAGGAAGGAGATCCAACATTGCATAGGCTCTTTGATGCAATGTTAGTTTCCCACAGTTATCTTGCCTTTTTCAAAATTCTTATCTCAGTACCTACACTACAGTACTGTAGACCAACTAGGTAGGATCAGTGATGCATTGTCAAAATGACAATGAGAAGATACACCCCTTATGTTGAACTCATCGACTTTTCCTTGCCAGCAGTCATGCAGAAATGTGCATTTTTAACCTAAGTTCATCCTTATTTGTCACACTAAATATCATTTCATTTGGAATCAGCTAAGAATTTATTTACAACTTACTTTTCAAATATGTTAGGCTACTTAATGATGGAAAATTTGCTAAAAACTTAGAGAAATTTGTAGGCTTGAACAAATGTTTCCAGCAGATAATGTATTAAAATCAGAAGGGCACAATTGCAGAACATTATTTAAACATTTGTTGTCAGTTGTTTTATGAAAAATGCTGATTAAAGTTTGGTCATTGGCAGAAAACAAACCTCATTTCAAAGCATGAATTAACAATGACCTTTGTCTTGGGATTACTTGGAAAAGAAAGGAGACCATCATTAAAATGGTTTAGTCAACAGAGACATAACAATAGGAACAAAGAGACCTACATCAAGTGGCAGCCCCTGAAAAAAAATTATTTTCAAGTAGATATTGTCTGACAGATTTGGTTGTTGTGTCTCCTGTAACACCTCCCTGCTATGAGGGCATTGAGGGCCAAGCAGTGAGGTTAATTGAATCGACTTAGCATCCTGGTCAGGAGCTGGATCAGGTGTGTAGCTAAGGGGGGTGGGGTGGGGTTGAACCCCACCCCCATGGCCCAAGCTTGAAAAAGAATGGTAAAAAACACATGATCACTAAAAAATTTATTATGTCTGAGGCCCCAAAATTGCACGATTTTGCACCTGGAGACCTAAAAAAAGCCCCGGTTTTTCCCCTCCCCATAAAACTTTCCCCATGTCACACTCCAACACCCCCCCCCCCCATGACACAATCCTGGCTACATACCTGAGCTCTGGATGCTCAGTTGTAGTGGCAAGTGATAATCTTCTTTTGTGTGATCAATAAATAAACAAAACACCCTTCTTTGCAAACTCCCTTTTGTTTGGTTGATAAACATCCTTTTGTGAGGTTGATATGCTTGTGACTACAGCTGAGTATCCGGATACTTTGGTAGCCTATTATAGTTGCTATGATACTACTATAGGCCTGATTGCTTGTAAACATCATATCTCAAGATATAGTAGCAGTGGTGGACACTTCATATTTGTATGGATTTGTGATTTTGAGAAGTGAACCCAGTTATTTTTGGTAGAGATAAGAGGTCATGTGAAGACACCAGAAGTAAAAAACCAAAAAGTGTTGTAAACATGGTACAGTACAGGTATCTCAAAGTAGAAAGAATGGATACTTTTCATACTTTGCATGTGGATGTGTTATACACAGTAGATGAACCCTGTTGTTTATGGCAGAGGTCAAATTTATCTGAGGTCACTGGAGGTGAAACAAGGAAAACCTTGGAAATTACTTGTACAGTAAATGCTATACTGTAGCTCAAGATGTGGATGATGAATACTGTGCCATTCATACTTGATAAAGGTTTGTCATATTGAGACAGTGAGAGGAAGAATTCTGTTGTTGTGGGAGGTCAGCTCGGTCAAAACCTGAAAACATTGCAAGTTTTATTTTTCAAGAAAGAAACCATGCAAACTTTTCATAACTATAGCATGTGGATGCATTGTCAAACTGTATTGTTTGATACAGTAGTTCTTAGTCAAAGTTATCTGAAGTCATTGAAGATCAAGTGGTGAAAACCTTGTAAACTGCTTAAAAACATGATATTTTGAGAGGAATAATAGTGGTACAGCTCATACTTAGCTTAAGGATGCACCCATATTGTGTAAGAGAACTATATCTTGCTTTAATGAAGGTCAAACATCATTTGGGGTCACCAAAATTCAAATGGTGTAAACTTCATAAATATGGTATTTCACAAAGGGAAGGGCAACCTTGATAGATTTTATAGGTGGCTTTCCTGTTCCCATTTGTTATCTAGAGTACATATATATCAAAATCAGTTATGTGCTGTAGTTGATGAAGTTACTTGCAGTCCTAGTCTTAGTCAGCCTTGTGCAGACTATGCAGAAAAATAGCTGACTTTGCTTGCTTTTGTGGAAGCTGCTCAACTTCGTTGAAGCCATTTAAGTCAGTTCTTGCTCTCTCTATTTGGAACAAGGCTCTCTGATGGCTTCTCTTTAAGTTTTATCACAATTCAGGGTTCATTGTTACTCTTTTTGGGAGAAGTTTCAGGTTTTATATTTGTCTGCATTAGCAAGTACTTTAGCTAGCAGGATTTTTCATAGGGAACACTTGTCTTGGTGCTCAAATTGTGTTTATGTGGAGCTCCAGAAAGTGATAGAAGAACTTAATTGTTAGAGGCAAGAAATTATGAAGCAAATGGCTTTCTAGTTTAAAGTGGTACAAGTAACCTGCATAAATGGGAAAACTTTCGTGAAGGGATAGCCCTTGAACAGTGCTGACCATCTGTTTTCATTAAATATACTCCTCCATTTCAGTTCTTGCACAGAGTGTACAAATGTTTCATGCATCCTTACCATAATGTTCAGGGACCTCTCACTTTCTCAAATTAAAATATTTTCTCATCAAGTTTGTCTGTCAACTCTCTTGTGCATGTTACACTAGCTGGTAATACTCTTACCCTTGCAAACTTCTTCAAAAACATGATCTTGAGCTGGAAATCAGGCTTGCATGTGCAGATGGTTAATGGCAAAGCATGTTCTCATTCAGGAATCATGTGGGCGAGTCATTCCTTATGCACCCAGATTTTTGGCACTTTGGGTAGGCTTGATCAGAGAGAGTCTCTTATGGGAATACTGGCAGGTGGTACTGTGTGATATGCTTAGTTAAACGTGTGAAAATATTTACAGTATGTACTTATAGCATTGCAGACGCATACATATTACTGTACATATGCGTGATGAACATGCAGTGTGTACATGCATACTTCGCAGCCTGCACCTGTACATCAACTGCACTGAAGTTAGTATCGTGGTGCCCCAAACACCCTAGAGCTGCCCTCTGAACAAGAGCAAGCAATACTTACTGTAGTTGAATGCGCCTGTTGCTATTTTTGCTCCTCGATATGATTCTCAAACAAGTGTGGCTAAAGCATGGTGATAAAGATCTTGTCAAGACTTTAGTTGTGGATGTTCCATCTTTTTTGCAGGCTATATCTACTGTACTAACAGCATATGCTTATAACAACTCAAAATCCACATGTTGACTTGTCCTGTAATAATTCTGTTTGCTTATATAGTGCTTTTTGATCAACATCAAAGAGCAGGGATTCCGCCAGAAATGCAAAAAAGGGGGGGATTAATTGCTCCTAAACCCCTAGTCCAAATTGATGCTGTCCCTGGCTAAAGTTACAAATGGGTTCAGGGGGACAAAAGCTTGCTTCAAGACCCCTATAAGGTGCATTTTGAAGGGTTTTAAAGGCCATTTACTTATGAAAGTCCAAACATTGCTGCAAAGGTGTCCTCTTCTTAAGTAAGAAACCAAGATATGGACAATTTTTTTAATTTTTATGGAAATGAAAAGGGGGGGATTTTACCCACCTTCTTCTGGAAAGGGGGGGACAAATCCCCCCCTTCCCCCCCTTTGGCGGAAACCCTGAAGAGCTTTACACATTGCCCACACAATCTTGTCATTCCTAAGCGTTCTCAACCCCCTGGGGACTGTACTAACTGTGCTACCTTTGCGGTGCCACTGGTTAAATTTTCTGAAATGTGTAATATTATTCCTGTTCCTGTCTCTTATGCCAAGCACCAAGCGAGAAGGCAACAGGTCCCATTTTTCAAGTCTTTGGTATGACCCGACTGAAATTTGGACCCTGGTCTCCCAGCTGGAAGGCAGATACTGTAACCAATCAGTTGGGTAATTTTGCAACCAATATGCTTGCAAGAGGCAGAAAAGTGTTAGTGTTAGTAAATCATAACAGGTTTGTAAGCACTACCAATTCACAGGCACTCTCTAAAAAAGGTGGTCTCAAGCACTTACCAAGGAATCACAGTTACACCTCTGTGTTCTGATGTTTGCACATGATGTACAGTATGTTGCAACACATCCTAACATCCTAACCTACCCCTTATCCTAACACTGACTTCAGTTTAAACTTGTTGGAATATAGGGATGTTAGGATGAAGAGACGTTGGAACATATCCCTGTAGAGCAGTCTCCAAAGTCACAGATGCTTGTACATTGTTAATTGCTACTGTCCTGTAAGTGCCATGGGCAGCAGGCTTGAGAATTAGCCTTGAACATATCAAACATAAAAAAAGTAGGAAAGAAACATGCATACAGTGTGATAACTGTGCACATCCTTTCAAAAGTGTGTATCAGTGTTCTCCACTGATTTAATTTTTGTCGGGGTACTTCGAAGGTTAAAGGTTAATAGTGACCACTGTCTATAAAGAAAGCTGGGGGTGCTCTCTCTGAAAAATGGTTGCTAAAATAAATAGTTTTAATTGTAGCCTCCTTGGATGACTAAGTACATTTCTGATTATTACTACTCAATGTTCACATTGAAATTATTGCTGTTTGCTCTGTTTTAAGGTTTTAAATTGATAATTTCTGTATGGGTGGCTCAACTTTTTGTCCAGGTGGTATTAAATTTTTTCCGGGTGCTGAGCACTCCCTGCAAATTTTGTCCGGGTGCAGCACCTAACAAAACAGCTATGGAGAACACTGATGCCCTTATAACATGAGTTGCATGCAAAACACCTCACAATGACAAAATGCTCTGCAGTTGAATCATAGAAGAAAATGCAATCCACCCATAAAGGAAGAACACCCAGTGACCATCAGATTCGTCTGCAGTGCTCCATTTTCCAGTACTTAGTATTTCTTGTCAGTAGTTTTGAATGAACAATGGAAAACTTTCTACACATGCTTACCATAGGCACTGTATGTTGTGCAGTAAATATGCGGTGTAGAACTTGTAGTACAGTATATAATATGTACTTAAACATCAGGAAAATGGAAGGCAGGTAGTAAACAGTGCCAGGTTAAAAATAATTGTTATTTCATTTATGAGCTTATGAAATAGCATGAAGTTATGAATTTGTAGTTTGCAGGCAAGATCAAGTGGTTTGCTGGGCCATATATGTTGTTGATCAGTTCTTCTAGTAGTAGTATTATGAAAGTGAAAGCATTATCTGAGCATCATCTTTCAATAAAGAAAGCTAGAAAAAAAATAAGGATAAGGATACTGTTTGAAGTTATAATTTGCTACCCAATAGTTCGTTTAGCTTAAATGAAAGTTTTTTGCACCAAATTAAGTCACTTTTTTCCCCATAGTGTGCAGTATCTTTCATAGTTTAATTGGTACTGATGGTTGAGTATGCATGGGGTTCTTGGAACATTGCCATTGGAAAATGAATTATTACTGTATTTTAAGGATTAGCCTCAATATGATTTGAATCCAGGTATAGTACTGTTACTTCTTTTCTTTGGATCAAAATTATTGTCATGATTTTATCCATTTATTCACTATTTCATATACCAGTAAATAAAGGTGACTATATTTGACATTTATTCGTAACTTTCTGCAAAACCCTTGACCCTCCACTTTGTCCCAGTTCATTTTGTCACACACTGCGTGGTCCAGGTAACTGGACTGTGCAGTTTGTGTTCTTAAGTCGTGTGCAATATTGAATCAATCCTTTTATGTCACTTGTCAAACCCTGGTTTTAGTGCCAGTGCAGTGACTCCCAACAAAGAAATCGAGGTCACACGATCCTGCTGAAGTTCAAAACCAGTGATGTGTAACAATTTTGCATTTCACAATGCTTTCAAGGACCAGCTTAAGCTTGTGGAACCATAATTCTGAAGTGTGGTACTACGTAGCCTACACATACGCTGCCATGAAACTAGCAAGGCATGCAAGTCTGGCCTGTATCTCAGATTGACCAGTTTGGGTTATAATACTCAGTGATCTTGCACTCAGTTCCAGAAAATATGCGTCGAGGTGTTCCAGTGAGTATGTCTAATATCAAATATTGTACAGTGGTTGGACTGTTTGTACCAATATGCCTAGCTTTTTGAGAAGTACTTTTGTATGGAAAAATGTGTTCATAGTTGTGTGAAGTGTGTTTTTGAGAAAACTTGCAACATTCCTGGCAGTAAACATGGCAAGTATACATTATGTGTACTGAATTTTACTCTAAAGTGTACAGTTTCAGTTCAGATTTGTATCTGAAAGGTTTAAAAGTGTGTTAATGCAGAGATACAGTAATTTACATAAATCGATTTCAATGTGGTATGGTTATCTACAATTCAAATTCCTAGAACATCTTCAATGAGAGCCAGTAGCTTGTAGAATTTGAAGTTATTTGTGATGTTTTTCATCGTATGATGGCTTAAACCTAAATGTTATTCCTTGGGTAGAAAAGTGGGGTAAGTTTGCTGCTATGCACCAATTTGTTTACCAAGTGAATGAATTGGCACTCCACTTGTGAGGAGGGTTTTCAGCTATGCTGGTACAGTATAGGCACAGTTCGGGAGTAACAGGATCACCCATTGCACAACTGCTACTCAGTGTAAATTTGCAGGTTATTAACAGGCACAATATGGATAGTTAGTTAGTTAGATAATATTTAACGACACACCAACACGAATGTGTTACATAGTGTCAACTAGATAAATTCGTTTCAAGTCCTCCCCTTTAGTCGCCTCATACGACAGGCGGGGAATACCATGGGCATATTCTACAACCCCCAGCCCACAGGGGGCAATATGAAAAGCAAAACCCTGATGTACATAGACATGTGAAACTGTCCATATGGGAAGTAATGATAAAAATACTCCATCCGTCCTAATTCCATAAGGCGTATAAATTTCAGAAGGGATTCCACCAGAGGCTTTTACCCTGGCCCTGGACTCTCGCTGATGGACAATACACTTTCTACTGAAGGCCCAGGCCTATTCGTATGCTTAAAACTTGGCTTGGCTAGAACTCCACTTGTTAGGTACAGTACATGTATACATGTATTTGTTGTTCTTGCAACCCACTGCTTTCTTCCCATACAACCCCTGTACACAGGAAGAAAATATACAATGGCCCCTGGCTACTACAATAAAAAAAAAAAAACATCTGGTTGTGATCTTGTTTTGTTTGTGATTTTACTTGACTGTGGGGAAGACACTGTGTCTGGTGAGGAGGGAGATGCTAGGAAACTGTGCGCAGTTGTCAAAATGGTGGCAACTGGCATAATGGCCAATATTTTGTACAATTCTGGTTACAGACTTCACCATTGCCACCAAATTTAACAGTCGCCATATACAGTGTTGCTCCCACTTTCCCTGGGCTAGATTACCATGAAAATCTGTTCTTTGTTGCCTAAGTCACAAATTGATAGTCTGTAATTGTGTTGATTGCCTGTCTGAAGTGCCTTTGTTTTCGACTGCACAGCTGACTTTCCAAGCTTTGTTTGGATTCACTTGTATGGTACTGCACCTACATTAATTTCTAATTGACTTAAAGGAACCCATCTTTCCACCCTGACTGATGTTGATAAATTAGTGTAGTTAACTTTGCTTGTGTTTCTTCTGAAAGGATGAGGTTGTGAGACAACAGTTCAGTGAGGATATTGAGGGAAATTTTCCAAACCTTCCAAGTAAATATCAGTTCCCAGGTTCTCTCCCCCTCTCCAAAAATAATTTTTTTTTCAAATCAAGGTCCCATGCACTTTCAAATAAACCTATATTGCACTGTGAGCACTCTAATTAGAATGTTGATTTTACAATCTATGCAGCATGTTGATTAAGCCCCCCCCCCCTCCAAAAAAAAAATGCTCCACAGCCACAATTGAGTTAAATGTATCAGGGCTTGAAAATAAGCTTTTCCTCCCTAGAGCTAAAAACAGCTTCTGAAGACCTTCATTTTGAATCTTTTCTGGAGTTGTTTTCCTACAGTATTGTCTGTTTTCAGTTTTTCAAAGAAACCACTGTTCCCTGCATGTAACACTCTCTGATCATCTCTCAAATGTTACTTGTGCATTTTAGTGAAAGAAATTCAAAATAACAGAGACAGGAAATAAGACAAAGAGCATTTTTTGGTGTAACATCAGGTAGTACTATGGTGTGGTCACTCTGTCTGTGGGCTGAAGGGGCTGGGTGCATGTATATATAGCCTACAGCAGGTTTAGATTGACCTCAGTGGTACCTTGAATGTGGAGAAGGTGGAGGGGGTGGGCAAAGGAGTTCATAAATTCTATTGCCTCATGCATCTGGCGCTATTTTTAGCGCCAGACAAACACCCACTTTTCGGTTTTTCTGGCGCAGTTGCGGTGGTCTCTGGCGCTTTTGCGCCAGAGTGCCAGTCTATTTTCGAGCCCTGATATATACAGTTTAAGGCTTTACAATTGATACTTGAAGAAGAGCCGACTAAACTAGTGTCAGTAGGATCTAGGTATAACCAGCTATCTCTTCTGTGGGGGTGGGCACGCTGTTTATAGAGAATAAGGCTTCTTGCATATACTGTTACCACTTTAGCAATAACAGATGGTATCATGGTGTGTAGAAATCGAGTAGCTGTAATTAAATCTTGCTTTTTTCACAACAATTGATATATATTTAAGTCTTTCCAAAACTTTGTTTTCAGCTTTGTTTGTAGACCATGCAGTCATTTAAACTGAATAAAAGGGTGGGTGTGAAGGGGTCGTGTGTTTGTTTGCAGAGACCCTTTTCCAAATAGAAATTACAAAGGATTGTGGGATAGCATTTTGGTCTGCATCATTATTATCCACAGTAAAATGCCATTGACAAAAATAAAAGTACACAAAAACTATCCCACAATCCTTTTTGACTGCTATTTGGAAAAAGGTCTATGGACTTGACCTTCAATAGAACATCTATCTCAGCCAAGCTTTAGAGTTACCACTTTCAGAGTGCAAATAGGGGCCCACATTAAACACTCACTCAGAAAATTAATTACTTTTGTTGACTGTATGGTACCAAACTGTTAAATTCTGTTTGCAGTGGTGATTTTTATACATACAGTAATACTGCTAAAAAGGCCATGCTACTGTAGGGAAACAGTAAATTTTTTTAGATTTCTAGGTGCTCTTTGAAAGGGAGTATTATATGCATGCATTCACATGTAGAATGAGTTTTCTCTTCTAGGGAAGTACATTCCAGATTCATTTATAGTGTGTGTGTAGTAAAAGACTGGGCTGCATTGAGTGGCTTTGGCTCCTTCTGAAGTACTGTAGCAAGTTGTTTATTGTGTGACTGGTGTAAAAATGGTATCCTAGCTTCCTTGTACACAGGCACATTTGCCACATTCAAGATCTAGTAGCAGAATTCCTTTTCAAAATGAATCACTACACATTCATTCCCAAATTGCTTTAAAATGGCTCTGGAGTTAATGTCAGTCTAATCTTTAGTGACTCCACTATTGTTTTAATGACAGAAGGATTGGTCACTTTGTCTTTAAAATTATCTTAAAGCTTGTAGCAAAGTAGCAATATAGATCCAGGTGTTACATAGGAGTCGTTTTTGCATTTCATGGTCTGATAGGACAGATCTATCTGTGGAATCTCCAAAGTTATACAGTATTGGGAAAGATCTATCAAAACTTTGTCAGCTTTTTATGTAAAACATCTTTTCAACTGCTTAGGGTTTATACTCCTCTCTTCATAGAATTGTGCAAGTCCCTTTTTGCCCTCTAAAGTCCAAAGGTTTACAAAATCCATGATCAGGTTTCAGTTTTTACTTTTTCAAAAGTTAACCCACAGACCTTTTCATAAAAATAAGAATTGTCCAAATTTTTTAGTCTCTGAGTGTTTGTTTGAAGTGTAACTGTATATACTGTATGTGAAGAACCGTACTTAGATCACTGACACTGACATTGTATAAAACTGAAATTCCCTAAGTGAAAAATTTCAAATTACTGTAAGTTAGAGGGAGGTATTAATTAGTTTGTAGAGGGCAGTGTCCAAGGCTCTGACAATTAATGAAATCTGACAAAATTTGCATTGAAGAGAGTTGGGTACTGTCTATTCATTTAGTGCTGACTTAACAGTTACTTAAATGAATTTTGCAGTTACCAAATCGCTGATTCCTGTCCTGGTACTGTATGTACATTTCAAGTAAGTCAGATAGACTTACAGTAAAGCAGTAATTATTAGTACCTTAAGAGGGCATGTGACTAAGGCTTCTCTGAGTAAGAGGATTAAACCGTTGTGAACGGCTTGGGTAGTATGTTCACTAACTGTTAAGGTCATTGTTTTCTACAGTTTTAAAGTGAAAAAATCAGTGAAGAAGTTCTCTTCCTGGGCTTTTATGTTTTTGTTGTAATGTTGTTGTTCAAGTGTTACTAGCAGATACCTTGTTTATGAAAGGCTTGTTCTATTAATAGATAGTTGGTGTAAATCTCTCCGTGATATCAAGGCTAAACTTCTTGACGTCATTTCCTACTGATATTTCTTTAAGGCAAACACCTTAAAATAAACTTTTGTCCTTGTCCTTAACATTTCACATCATGGTTATAAATAGTTTTTCAAAAGTACTGTAGATCAAAGAGTTTTTTGAGGGTCATCAGTCATCACCATGTATGAGGGCAGTTTGCAGATTTTAGTTGACGCTGATCACAATCTAAATTTACAAAGTAGCTGAAAATACCTGGGAGTAGGTTAATCAAGCATTGAAGAGAGTTGGGTACTGTATATTCATTTAGTGCTGACTTAACAGTTACTTAAATGAATTTTGCAGTTACCAAATCGCTGATTCCTGTCCTGGTATATGTACATTTCAAGTAAGTCAGATAGACTTACAGTAAAGCAGTAATTATTAGTACCTTAAGAGGGCATGTGACTAAGGCTTCTCTGAGTAAGAGGATTAAACCGTTGTGAATGGCTTGGGTATGTTCACTAACTGTTAAGGTCATTGTTTTCTACAGTTTTAAAGTGAAAAAATCAGTGAAGAAGTTCTCTTCCTGGGCTTTTATGTTTTTGTTGTAATGTTGTTGTTCAAGTGTTACTAGCAGATACAGTACCTTGTTTATGAAAGGCTTGTTCTATTAATAGATAGTTGGTGTAAATCTCTCCTTGATATTAAAGCTAAACTTCTTGACGTCATTTCCTACTGATATTTCTTTAAGGCAAACACCTTAAAATAAACTTTTGTCCTTGTCCTTAACATTTCACATCATGGTTATAAATAGTTTTTCAAAAGTACTGTAGATCAAAGAGTTTTTTGAGGGTCATCAGTCATCACCATGTATGAGGGCAGTTTGCAGATTTTAGTTGATGTTGATCACAATCTAAATTTACAAAGTAGCTGAAAATACCCGGGAGTAGGTTAATCAAACAAGAAATTGTAAAAGAAATTACTAAGCAGGAATGCAGGAATGTTTTGTCAAAAGCAGCCATGTTTGCAATGTTTCACCAAGTTGTGCAGCCACTAACAATTGCAAAACACCTACCATGTTTAAATGATAAGCAAATCCCCCAAAGATGATAAAACTATTTGTCCACATAAAGTAATTCTAGTTAAGCTTTGTTTTCATCATGTCCTTACAAAACACAAGTTCCACCTCACATGTATGAAGGAAGAGTTCGGAATGCTTAAATCCTCATCACGCTTTCAATAGTTGGGGCCTGTTTAAACAGTGACCAGTTTGGTATCTTTGTATATGTTTACTGTAGATAGCAGGGAGCTGTAGAATTAGTAGGATTAGTTGTTAATAGTTGCATTTTCTTGGATATACACTTTGTGCTCTCAGTTTGGAGTTTCCCATCACATACCCTTTACATCTATAGAGAAGAGAATAAGACTTGTCAGTGGTTGCATGATCATTGTTCAGTCTGTCAAAGTCAATTTAAACTATCCACTATTCTCATCAGTTTATTTACTGTATTTCAGAAGTTACTTTATTAAAAATGAGATGTCATTGCTCCTTGAAACGAACATCCTTTTTGTACAGCAAAAGTTCAAAATTTTGTGTTTGTTGTGTCAAAGTGAGTACGCATGTGGTGGAGACTTATTCAGAATGCTTATGTAAATTTGTTACATAATATTCAGGGTATGGTTTGTCTTCATTGTCAGTACATCAAGCTGTCATATACATGCATGCCATCATTTAGATCCGGTGACACTGTGGTCAAGTGCAGTTAGGGAAAAGAGGATTTGCTTTTTGGAGGAGAAATTGATGTCTGTCTCCGTTTGGACATTCGAAAAATGGAGAGTTAATAATACTGTGTATTGCAAAAATCGTTGGAACTTTAAATGGTACTGTAACTACTTTTTGGAGTTGGATTATACAGAAGTTTTGGCATTTGTCGTGGCTGACCACTATGCGCCTATTCTGGTCACGAAAGCTATCCATTAAGACAGACAGACATCATCCGATGTGTGTCTCCTACTTAAGAGTGAGTATATACAGTATTTGTCAGTTGTTCCTGTAGGCTATAAGGTACAGTACATTATCTATTTTACCTTGGTACTCTTCACTGGAATTTTCATTAGGTGTCATCAGTGACTGCACCAGCATGGCATAACTGAAACATTCTTGTCAGGGTAGGAGAAGGAGGGGAAATTAAAGGAGGAGGGAAAGGAGGAGAGAGGGGGAAGGTGAAGTAAGATTTTCCATACCCATAATGTACTTATGTATACTTCCTCCTCCTAACACTTGGTTTAGCCATGTGACTGTGTGCTCACATTTTTGCAGATTGTAAATTAAACTAAGCAATTTTAATGAAGTTATCCTTGAAAGTAATAATAACCTTTTTATGTCTGGATGAAGGTATACAGT